>CM073589.1:3007500-3325000 GCA_037074715.1 Magnolia kwangsiensis | reverse complement strand
TAATGTCCTTTATGTTCCTGACTTGAAAAGTAATTTGTTAAGTGCGGGTCAATTGCAAGAAAAGGGTTATGTAATCACTATTCAAAAGGGTGCTTGTGAGATTTATGATCTTACTAGAGGAGCTATTGTTATTGTGCGAATGAGTTCAAACAGGTTGTTTCTATTGAAGATTGAAAGTGTGCAATCTTTTTCAATAGCTGACGTAAAAGATCCTTCTTAGTTGTGGTATTTTCGTTATGGCCACCTGAGTTTTGGTGGATTGAAGAACCTCCAACAGAAAAATATGGTGACAAGTATTAATCCTCAAATTAGTATTCCTTCTCAAGTTTGTAAAGAATGTGTTATTGGCAAACAACATCGTTCTCAATTTCCCCACGGGAAGTCATGGCGAGCAAAAGGTGTTTTGGACCTAATTCATTCCGATATTTGTGGCCCGATAACACCATTTTCTAATGGAGGTAAAATATACTTAATTACCTCTATTGATGATTATACTCGAAAAACTTGGGTTTATTTTTTACAGAAAAAATCAGAAGCTTTTTGTACATTTAAAAGCTTTAAGGCTCGTGTGGAAAATGAAACAGGAAAGACCATTAAGACCCTCCGAACGGATCGTGGTGGAGAATATTGCTCAACCGAATTTGAAATTTTTTATGAAGTTCATGGCATTCAAAGAGAGCTGACAACTGCTTATACACCATAACAAAATGGTTTATCAGAGAGGAAAAACAGAACCATTCTCAATATGGTGAAAAGCTTGTTGGCAAGAGGGAGAATTTCAAAACCTTTTTGGCCTAAAGCAATAAATTGGAGTATTCACATCTTGAACAGAAGTCCTACTTTTGTTGTTCAAAATATGACACCAGAGGAGGCTTGGAGTGGAAGGAGACCAACTGTAGATTATTTTAAAAATTTTAGCTGCATCGGTTATACACATATCCCAGATGAGAAAACGAATAAACTTGATGATAAAAGGGGAAAAGTGTGTCTTTCTTGGTGTTAGTGAAGCATCCAAAGCGTATAAATTGTTTAATCCACTAACCAAGAAGATTGTGACCAGACGTTGTCTTTGATGAGGAAAACACTTGGGATTGGAATAGGCAACCTACTCAAATTCTTTTTGACAATGATTATGAAAGAGAGCCAACCCCAGCAACCTTTATGCCTGAAAATTCATTAGAAGCAACTCCAACAGTTGCTGAAATTTTTCCAACAGTAGCAGAAGCTACTGATGCAGCAGTTGGATCTCTTCGTCGTATTCGACAAAGGCCCACATGGATGGAAGACTATGAGGTAACTGAAATTGAAGATCCAATCACTCACTTTGCTTTATTTTCATATTGTGATCCTATAACTTTTGAAAGTGCCGTCAAAGAAGCAACATGATGGAAGGCGATAGATGATGAAATAGACACCATTGAAAGAAATGATGCTTGGGAGCTAACTGATCTTCCGTAAGGGCACAAAACCATTGGTGTAAAGTGGGTCTTCAAAACAAAAGTAAAGGAAAATGGTGAAGTTAATAAGTATAAGGCGCGTTTAGTAGCTAAGGGATATAAGCAGGAATATGGGATCGATTATACAGAAGTTTTTGCTCCCGTTGCAAGACATGATACAATCAGATTGGTGATCGCATTGGCGGTGCAAAACTCGTGGCCTATTTTTCAGCTAGATGTCAAATCAGCATTCTTGCATGGAACTTGGAGGAACAGGTATTTGTATAACAACCCCTTAGTTATATTAAGATCGGAAATAAGCATAAAGTGTATAGATTAAAGAAAGCTCTTTATGGATTAAAACAAGCTCCACGAGCTTCGTATAGTCGCATTGAGGCTTATTTTTTTAAAGAAGGCTTTCAAAAATGTCCATATGAGCACACACTTCCTGTTAAAATTGGAGATAGGAGGAAACTGCTCATTGTTTGCTTATATTTAGACGATCTTATATTTATTGAAAATGATGGTGTCATGTTTAAAGAATTCAAGAAATCTATGATGGTTGAATTTCAAATGTCTGACCATGGTATGATGCATTACTTCCTTAGCATAGAAGTAGTGCAATCAGCTAATGGGATCTTTATCTCTCAAAAGGAGTATGCGCGAGATATTTTGGATAGGTTTCGGATGAAGGATTGCAATCCTGTAAGCACTCCAATTGAGTTTGGCTTGAAGCTAAACAAAGATCATGAAGGAAAGAAGGTGGACAACACACTTTACAAGCAAATTATTAGCAGTTTGATGTATTTAACTGCAACAAGACCAGACATAATATATTTTGTGAATTTAATAACTAGATATATGGAGAATCCAACAGAAATGCATTTGTTAGTTGCCAAGAGAATCCTTCGTTACTTGCAAGGAACTAGAGATTTTGGGTTGTTTTACAAGAAAGGTAAAAAGTTAGAGTTGTTCGGATTTACTAGTGATTATGCAGGAGATCAAATGATAGAAAGAGCACTTCAGGATATGTTTTTATGTTGGGCACGGGAGCCGTTTCGTGGTCTTCTAAGAAGCAACCAATTGTCACCTTGTTAGCTACAGAAGCTGAATTTATTGTTGCAACAGCTTTTGTCAAGCTGTCTGGTTGAGAAGAATTCTTAAAAAGCTACAGTTTAAGCAAGTTGAAGCTACTACAGTTTTTTGTGACAACAACTTAGCAATCAAACTCTCCAAGAATCTTGTGCTACACGATAGAAGCAAACATATCGATGTGAAATATTATTTTTTAAAAGATCTCAGCAATGATGGAACAATCAAACTAATTTATTGTCGAAGTGAAGATCAAGTTACAGATATACAGACTAAGCCTCTCAAGTTGGCTACATTTGTGGAGTTGCGTGGTCTACTTGAAGTTTGTTCACGTGTTGCTGTAAAGGAGGACTTTGCAGATGGTTGATTTTCTTTTAAACTAATTTCTGTAGATTTCAGTTTAAGGGAGGGTGTTAAGATTTAAATATTTTATTTCATATTTATTTATTGTAAGCTCTAGTCATTGGTAGATTTGACCGAGTCTTTAAGTATTTGGTTATTTGACTGAGTCTTTAGGTATTTGGTTATTTGATTTCATGGCTGAGAAAGTGTCTTATGTGTGATCCTATTTTATAAGAGTTGTGGTTAGTGCTAGGTTGAAGCATTCTAATGTAAAGCCTATTTATAGGCCCTTTTCTTTATCAATAAAATAGACAAAGCTTTACCATTCCAACATGTCTCTTTTTTATCAGTATCAAGTTCCTCACATAATTGCAGTTTTTGGTTGGCTAGTCGGCAAGGATAGGGTGCTCACAGTTGATAATCTGAGAAAGAGGGGAATGACCATCACAAATATTTGCCTCTGTTGTACGGCTCAAGAAGAATCGGTGGACCATCTCTTTATTCGTTGCCCTTTCACATACCAGATCTGGTCAGCCCTCCTAGTCCGTTTTAATATTTATTGGACCTTTCCGAATTCTGTGCACGATCTTCTCTAAGCCTGGCATGGAGTTAGATGTGGGAAACAAAGCTCTAAGCTATGGCAAATGTCTATTCTAATGGTTTGGTGGGCCATTTGGAAGAAAGAAACGATAGATGTTTTAATAATTCCTCCAAATCAGCTGAGGCTGCGTAGGCTTCTTCTTTAATATGCAGGATTGTAATTTTCTCTTTTTAGGAGCCTAATTGGCTGGCCATTTCCGGAGCCCAGTCTCCTCTCTTTTGCTCTCCTCTTTTCCTTTAATACAATCTAGATATCTTTCTAAAAATTTTTAAAAAAAATGCAAAATCTTACTGAATTAGAAGATAGGCACACTATTCACACATTTCCATTCAAGGTCATAGACCTGTTAGACTGCCTTAGCAGCAGCTCCATAAATCAATTCATAAAGGTTTCTCACTAGAAGGTACCAACTGCTGTTAATTAGTTCCCTTGATGCTTTAGTGCATGTATTGTATATTTACCTGTGATCCCTGAGAAATATTACAAAAACCAAGGGAAGTTTAATCTGTAATATTAAGAAGTAATATATATGTTCTCTTGTCATTGCTAAAGTGACTAAATGAATTTTTTCTCGTCATTGCTGAAGTGACTGCATGTAATTTTTTCTCCTGATGTGGCTTGTACTTTCCATTAGTTGGGCCACACTTCTTAGACCTTCTGGCATAAATCTCTCTGTTTCACTTCTCAGGTAGGCCACAGTGCACATACAAATGGATGGCAAGAAAAAAAATGGTTTTACCTATCCATTTGTTTTATAAATAGTGGCCCACCTGACGAGTGAAACAGCTTGCTTCTTAAGTATCTAATCAGTGTAGCCCACCTGATGGAAAGCTTGGACCTTGCCCAAGTTGCTGTATTGGCACACGTGCGCACAGATCTGCACGCATATGGACATAACAAATCTCAATAAAGAATAATGTTTTTTTTTTTCCATAGGATTTACACCGTACATTAATAACAAAAAATATTGTGTATGTTTCCAAATGAAATGCACGGTGAGACTACAACGTATGGTACCAACAAATTAATACATATGTTTTTTAAAAAAAAAAAAATCAAAAAAAAGGTGCTCTCAGCGTAAATTCTATGAACTCTATGATTAGCATTTGAATTCAAACACATTAGCAACCCTCGTAGCTTGCTTTTATATTCTGAATATGACAAGCTTTGGATCAATATATTCAGGACAGGGTTGCTCTTCTGGATGGTTTGATAGAGTCTCGGCAATATGTTTGGCTGCTTCCATATATTCCATGTATTTTACGCCGATGTCCTTACATGTTGGGTCACTTGTGCATGTTTTCGTGAATGTTGGTTGAGCTGCACTGGTACTGTCCAAAAAGCTCCAACCTCCGGTTTTCCAATCAAAGTGGTAGAGAGGGAGGAATCGATGGCCGTAGGTTGCAATGAACTCAATCGCATCAACCACAAATTCCATCTCTTCCACTGCCGTATAATAGCTGAAGCTCACCCTCGTCCAACCTGGCTTCAATCCCTCGTACCCCTGCGTGTGGCATATCGAATTTTCTAAGTGCGAGAATATAAAGCTGGAAGAATGCTAATATCAAAAGCTGCCTGGATTTTGCACCAGATATGAATGCACTTCACGGTCCAACTTGGCACGTGTGCATGATCTGTAGTGTTCATCAGACGGTCATCCCAGCGATGTATCCGATAGGCAACTAATCAAGCACGTTCAGAACTGGCAGTAGATAATAACGTTCCAAACCATCCATCTTTCTTTAATGTGGCCACCAAGCCTTGGCACCAACCCGTTTTACGTTTATAACGGTCGGACGGGCAAACCCAATGCCACACTGATCCAAAGTCGGGCCCAGTTATTTGGGCCCATTTCAGTGTACGGGTCCCAGCTCGGCCTGGACCCGGACCCGACTTGGACACTTAATAGCCAATGGAGGCCGGTGGGTATTTCCTATATTTTACCCTTTGATGTCAAATTCGTAATATAAACGCAAACAAGGGGTAAAAGCGTGCTACCTTTTGGATGGCTGATCGGATTGCCTGGGCACGAGCTCTATCGATGCCGAGTAGCACGTGACCGTAGGGGCCGGCGCACGCGCATCCCCCACGTGCCTGGATCCCGAACAAGTCGTTCAGGAGCTTGGTGACGAACCGGCAATGTAAGTGCTTCCCACGTGCGGACTCGGGATAGACGAGGAAGGAGACGATGGGCTGGCGCTCGGCGCACGTGTTTCCGAGTACGTGGACGTTGGGGTTCTTCAGTAGCCTCTCAGAGGCTCGGCTCATCAGCAAGCTCTCTTGGGCACGTATGAGCTCGTGACCCATGTGGTGCTTCACACGGAACGCGATCGCCGCACGTATCTTCTGCACGATTCCGGGCGTGCCCGCATCCTCCCGCTCCTCCAGGTCCTCGCAATAGAGGGTGTCCTTCGCATCAACCACACGTGTCAGCAGCGTGAACGTTAGATATGTTTCTTCATTGTTTCCCTAGCTAGTACCATGCGCATGAAGTTACATTCTTCACGATTTTACGAGATCCAGGCCGTTCATGCAATGGGCCCAACTGCTGATGGGCCATTTGCATGTGTAGATATACTGGCTATTCCCGCGTGGATCCCACCACGTAGAAGGATATGAATTGTTTTTGCAAGGTATTTCAGTTCGGCAAGTAGGCCTACCATTCAGAAATCCAGACCCTTGGCATGTTCCATCCCACCGTAGATGGAATATAACTAAAAATTATCCTAGATTTGAAGGTCCCAGAGACCAATCTTGAAAATTTTCCCTATTAAATGTTGACCATTGATCTTTCCATAGGCCACACTCTAAAGGTTCAGATCGTCCCATGAAGGAGATTTTTAGGGCATAGTGCATGCACGGGGGCCGCAAAAGACCAATTGGCTGGATTACCAAATAAAGGGACAAACTAACGTGCATACGCTTCAAAGAAGCGGGCCGTGTATCATATGATTAATTTGAGATGAGATACCTGATCGCTGTATCCGTTGACGTAGCGAACTGTCCCACCGCCGCTGGTAGAAGGAGGCGCGTCCTTGAGGCGATAGAGAGCATCACTCATCACCAGAATCCCGGGGCTCCCGGGCCCACCTATGAATTTATGAGGGCTCAAAAATACCGCATCATATCCTTCCAATTCCCCCGATTTCATTTCAATATTTATGTATGGCCCACTGCAACCACAATTGAGAACGATCATGATAAGATCACGAGAGCCCCTACGGTGGAAACTTGATCAAGCACCTTATACTGTACACTTGGCACACATTTCAAGAGCTGGGCCGTTAATATACTGGCCCCATCATCTGTGGTTTTTGGGTTATGACCCATTCTACGGTTTATATGCGTACCAAGTGTGCAGAGGTCACTAATTATCCCTGTATAAAAGGAGAAATACCTGCAAGCAAAGTCGAAGCATGCAAATGCACCATGCTCGTGCAATACACGTGCGATGGCTCGTGTGTCCGTGTAAATCCCAGTGACGTTGCTGCACGCTGAGAAAGACCCTAGCTTCGGCCTACCGGAATATTCTGGCGACTCAAGTGCCGCTGCTAATGAGCCGATGTCAATGAGTCCTGACTCACTGAGTTGGATCTCGACCACTTGGGCTAGGCTGTCTCGCCAAGATAGCAGGTTCGAGTGGTGCTCGTAGGGCCCGGTGAAAACAACCCACCGCTCGGACAGTGTCAAGCAGTCCATGACTCTGGACCGCATGATCGATGGGACTGCGACTCCCATCACCTCCTGTAAACGTTTGACGGCGGCCGTTGAACCGGTCCCACAAAAAAGCAGCACGTCGTGGGGTCCCGCGCCCATGCAACGTTTGATGTATTGGCAGGATTCGTGCACCAGCTTGCTTGTGTGGAGTCCCACGTAACTGTCCACAGTATGAGTGTTGCCTGCATAGACAGAAAAAAAAACATTACATGCATGCTTAGGGAGAAATACTTGGATACTCTGGCAGGGTGATGGATGATACGCAGGCAGTTAGAAATTACTACTCTTTGTTCATCGAAATATATATTATGTTGCTGGGCGCTTAATGGACAATTAGAAATGAAAAATATCCAATGGTCTTATTTCAATATGATTTTAGTGTACTCCATAATCATACTGGGACCCACACACCAGTGCCACGTGTGAAGAGGATGAGACACGGCCACCACCATGCTAAACTGACATAAGAATCACAGCCCAAAGATAAAAGCCGACGTCTTGCTGGGCGAGCTACAAGGAGGCCTCATCGTAGAATTCTCTCCACTTACAGGGCCCATAATGGCGTAGGTTAGTGGAGTCCCTCCATGGTGTATTATAGCCTAACTAACAACTGAAAGCGACAAATCTAGAGCTGTGAAGCATGGATTGAAGACTCAGCGATTTGTTCAATCCTGAGTCGAGTCTCAACTCGCCCGAGTCAGGGGCGACTCATCTGAAGTCGGGGCGAGTTGTGCATATTTTCAGTGCTGACTCGTACTTCCAAACCCGACCGGACTCGAACGAAGCTAGCCCGAAGCAGATAGAGTTGTTTAGTTTCCCAAGCCCAGCCAATTGACAGCACTAAACAACTCTGAGCAGTTTAGCCAAGAAATCAAAATCCCAAGGCTGCGAGACTCACCGTAGAATTGAAGGACGTCCCTTTCCAAAAACTCCTCCACAACTCTCAAGAACCTCCCTGAAGCCGTGTGATCTGAATACGTGATGTAGCGACGTCCAAACGGTGAATCGAACTCAGCATTGGCCCCAATAATTTGGGTTTGTAACCACTTTAACTTAGCAGTGCCATCATCGCCATCCAATTTGATACCGACTCCTGTGAGCCCAAATAGATCAAACGAGTCGATATCAATGGCTTCATTTTCTTCTCGGCCGGACGCATCGATCCTTTTGCTGGGTCCCAGACGTCGACCCACTGCTAGTGGCATGGATTGTGGTGCATGTATGGTTGGAAGAGATGGAGAAGGCATGATGAAGGGAGAAGAGAGATTTTCAATGGAGACATAGGAAGCGTGGGGTGGATATATAAGCATGGAACGTGATATTAGAAAAAGGTGGGATGAACTAATACATGGGCCAGCGTACCTAGGAAATCTTGTTTTCCTTTGTACCCTTTGTTTTTGTTAAATCAATGTGACTAGGATCCGGCGTGCTGGATCATTTCGATACGTTCATGGTCCAGTACTTGACACAGGGTAGGTGGACTGGTGAATCCAGACCGTAAATCTAGTGGGATCCACCTCTTGACTGCCCACAGTCGAAAAACCACAGTGGGAATGGTTGTAGATAGGACTTTCAATTGTAGGGCCTGGCCAGTCGACGGCCCTAATTGTTATTTATTGAAAGTTGATCATTAAAACTTTTCTTTTTTACTGTCCATTTCAAGGCCAGTGTTGGTAAGGTTAGGATGGTCTGTTCTTTTTAAACTGTAGATCATCATTGGTATGACCCACTAGATAGACGGTATGGTTTCACCTCAAGACCTGCCACGTGTCATGTTTATGGGAATAAATGATTTTTCCTGTTAACTGTAGGAAACGAGAGAATTATAGAATATGCTGGCTTTGACTACGTTGAATTTGAGTTAAGAGGAATTTAACGGTACGAAACGTGTAAAATAAATCACTGTCATTCACTTCACAATCAAGATTGTATGGTGATGATAGTGAAGCATGTCGACCATCTGGCCCATCGAGATAGATTTGATGATGAAGAGATGTATGGCACACCAACGGTCCACATCAACCAGTGGACCAGTGACAAGATGATCCTAGAGGTCCCATCAATAGCCTACTGGCTAAGTCAAAAGAGGGATGGACTAATGAAAGTCTATTCATCACGTGGTGCAACTTGAAGCGCCCATCCAGTGTAGGATGGTGGGTGGATGATCCAAATCTCGCCACCGTGTAGACTGCACGGGGGGATTAGGCGATGCACCGTGCACTCGTGCCCCACAGAAGTAAAATAAAATAAACGCCTTTGACGAAGATGAGATCTATGAATCGGGTAGCATTCTAGTCGGTTGATTTTGGGAGCCTATTGGCCTGCTGCTGTTTCTCTTCAAGGGAGTTATGTGATAGACTGATACTCAGGCAGCGTATGGCGTTTGATACGCAGGCACTCAGAAATTGTATGCGTGTCACATATTAACTAAATTTAAACCGGCTAAATTGTAGGGCCCACTGTCGCTCAATCAGTACAAAATCAGATTGGCCTAACTACTGATTCCTGTGCACTTGTCTGTTGATATAAGCGTAATTAATGATGTTCTCATTTGTAACCGTCCAATAAAGGTCCACCGGTTTGATAGCGAGATAAATCAAATAAGCCTAATTATTAAGTGATAATACATCTAAGGCGAGAACCATCTTTCTAAGAAATTAGCTATATTCAAAATATGCAATTTATAAACACCAGCGTATCATTCCACCATTCTGCCGGTGTATTAAAGTTATTCTCCTCTTTACGGCAAGATTCTTTCCATCTTTCGTATTTCCGCGTCCCAAATCCCAGTATCAAGGCTGGCGCTGTATCTAACCCAGCTCCCTATCCGAGTTGGTAATGTACTAACGGTTTTTGGACTCAGCGACTCGGCCCAACTCAGTTGAGTCAACAAGCAAATTAGCCCGTCCGAATCCAAGGGTGAATCAGGGGTGACTCAAGGTACCGACCCATATCGGTCCTGGCCAAGCCCCACTAGACTCAAACGAGCCAGCAATCCATGAATGTACTACCGTCTTGACACCAGGATCTAGTTCTTTTACCATGAGCGTTCTGCAAGCGAGCAGCCGACCTATAAGTTATATATATAGACACAAACACACAGGACAGTTGACCAGTAGCCGTGGGCGCTCACCTTAGCCCACCTGATGACTACACTAGCTTGATTTTCCGGCTACACTCAAACATGCGACAATGAGTAGCATGCATTAAAGCCGGCTGCTGGCTGTAGAAACTAATAATAATAATTTATGGAGAGGTGATGATTGACCACCTTTAGGGCCTCCAACTAATACAGGACCATTCCTAATTGGCGCTGAAGCAGCCTAATATAAAAGAATAAAGTTAGCGTATGGGCCGAGTAAGGCGGGTTGGGTGAGCCCGACCCAACAGCAAAAAATGGGTCCAGTCAGGTCATGTTTGGGCTCTAAAGTTATAACGTAGGTCAGGTTAGGCCAGATATCTTGATCCGTTTATCAAATTGGTTTAGGGTCGGGCTTAGGCTGACCCCAACCTGCACCAATCCCGACCCATTGCCAGACCCACCTATTCCATGTGTGAATGTGTGCCATGTGTGTGAGATATGAACCATTCACTGGAGCTTGACATCAATCGGAGAAAAATGCATTAAACCCTAAACATGCCCTTGCCTTTATAGCCAAGAATTTCAACATTTACTTTTCAGGCCGGGAGTGAACTTTTCCAGCAACAAATGCCCCATCTACCATTGAGCTACAGCCCCAAGCAGTCGCTTTTATTTCCGAGAGTGTGATACAAATCCTGTCCCTTTGTAAGGCTCATATTTCCAAATAGAGAAATCAAAACCTCCTTACACATCCCCAAAACCATGACTCTATGAGATTGGCCTCACCTCATATCCATGAGACAGTGTCAGGGGAGTCTCTTTTGAAACGGGCCGCTCTTTGGAAAACAGCTCCAAGTTAACCGTTCCTGTGCCCCAGTGGATCATGCACTTCTCAACCTCATCAATGTTGAAGCGATTAACCAAACTGAAGCCTGCGCACTTGTCAACCAGCATCCATTCCCCTGCAGAGGAAAAGAAGGAAAATCCAATTGAAACCAGATTTTCACAGAATTTACAATAGTAAAACCATTTTCAACATGATAAATGGATATTGTATCAATATTTATCAAGGTTGAAAATCAGTTTTTCGGGTATCAAATTGTTCGCCACCAGTGTGGTGTCGTATTGCCACATAACACCCCATATCAAGCTGTTTCGGGCAAATACAGCTGTATCATTCATGGACGACAGTGGCATGTATGGAGCAATATGCACCGGTTTTGGACGGTACTTTAAACCTTGATATTTTAGCTCCACATTACTCCAATGAAAGGACCATCAATAATGGGGCCAACAGACCACTGTTATGGATCACCAAACCATGGGCACTTGTACAAAATGACTTCCCTATAGGAGATGGGAATATATTTAATTGTGTGTGTGCGTGTGCATGGTCCTTGCTACTCCTGCAGAGTCTTTTATGTTCTTTTGCAAATCCTTAGGTCAGGGGTCATGATTCCTCTCCTGAAGCAATGTTAAAATTTCAAGTACTTTGGCTGAAAATTGATTAAAACCTGGCAGAGCAAGATCATCTGACTCTCCCAGATTATCTATAAAATCAGAGTTAGGTTTTCATAAACTTGCATAGATTGAAGACCTGGTGACTTGGACTGACTCATCCGGTCCTGAGTCAAGTTGGGACTCGGGGAGTCAGGCATATTTAAGGGGTGATTTGTGGTATCAAACAGATTGGAGTCGAGCAAGTCCAAGTCAACTCGGATGAGTCTGCAACTCATGCTTGCTCCAACAAGCCAAACTGAGTTTGAACACCAGGTCAGGGGTTTGAGTACCCATAGGCGGTGAAATCCCACTACGGCATGTGTGTGTGTGGATGTGTGATTTCCTCATAGAGAACGTATTGCTGACAAGCTGAAAGAAATTACCATTAGGCCGGAGATCCTCCTCAAAATATAGCTCGCATGATTCAGGCCAAATCTCATGCTTAGTCCCATTGATTGAAATGAATGCAACAAAAACTTCCGTCGGGTGCAAAAGATTGAACGTTGGGTGCACCCGCAAACAAACCAACCTTCAGCATAAAAGATAAGTAATAAGCAGCTATTGTAAGAAGGAAATAAAACAAGAATACCTCTGTCAAAAATGACGATTGAAGATTGTTTCCCTACACATTCATAAGAGTCCAACATGTCTGAAAAATAATCAAGTTAGAACTGTGCCACATTGTTTATCACCAAACAACAACCAGAAGTAATGTCTTGCAAAGAACGAATGCAATTTGGTCTCAAAAATTATATGGCCAAAATAATATGCGTGCACGTGCATGTGTGTGATTAGATCACCATTTTTGTCCCAAAATTTTGGTTGCACCAAGATATGTAACGGTTTTCCCAAAAATGCCCCATGAATCACATGGCTCATATTCCCTGGCTTCAGTTGGGCACAAAAAGTCCACAAGATGTGAGCAAAAATCCTGCAAGAAAATGATAAAAATGCCCTTCTACAAATTGTGACATACCTACTGAGAAAATTTTGATTCCCTCAACAATGGATTCAGAAAAAATGTCCACGTTATATAGGTTGCATTCAATGATTTTTTGTTGATACATTACCACTTTATTCTAATGATTGATCAGGCTATTTCTTACGAACCTTGAAAATCCACCTGAACCAGCACCAACACTGCGAGCTATAATGCCAGAATTGATCCGGAGAACCTTGGGATTCTCTCTTGGAATACATATCTGGCGCTGAAATACTAATCCGCCGCCAATATCCCCTTCTAAGGTAAGAGACTCCTCTCCTGATTGCTCAAGATCCCGCCTGTAGATTCAGGAAATTTTATAGCATTACAAAAAATCAGAATGAAGAACAGTGCAAGTGAATAAAACCATGGCCATGTTTTAACATTTCTCAAATAACATGCAAAAAAATGAAAGCATATCAACCTATATTGAAGAATAAACATGCAATAAACTAAAAAATCATATTATATTGGAGTTCATAACTGCAAAAAAGCTGAATTTCCAGTGAAATGACCAAGGCAGAAGCTTGGATATTTTCCTACGCACATATCACTTGCATAGATAATGCATACGGACAAGCCCAAACTATTGTAATCTAACAGTGATTAAGAGAATGTGTTCAGTAACTTGCCCAATCACTGTATACTCCTCAGTGCATCCTGCAGATCGGTATTCAACTCCACTGTATTCTTCATAGCCATTAATTTCAACCCTGGAGTGAAGCCATTGAGTCCCTGAAACAAGTGCAAAAGATCAACTCTAAAGAATATCATGTGTATTCTTAAGATGACAGATGCTAGTACACACATGAATAGCATATCGAAATCTCTTGTTAACAACGGAAACTATAATTTTGTTTTCCCTTTACTGTATAGGCATAGCTGTCTAGGTAATTTGAACAGTAGGCCACTTTACATGCATGCACAAACACTCATACACATGTATGTATATTGATAGGTAAGCTGGGATTGAAGCCAAGACCTCAATGTTGAAACACACCTTATCTACATTAAAGTAATTTTAATTTATACAGTACCAAAACCTAACTAAAAACTAGGTAAGTTTGAATTGTCCAAAAGGATAATTCATCATCTGTGACAATACAACTGCAATAACAAATGGTGTGCCATTATTCCTTCGCCATCATTATTGGAGTCTCTTATTCTTCTTTTCAGTTGTTTTCCAAAACTTCTGTTTTGATGTTTTGCTGTAGGACAGCACAACCCAAGGAGTCAAGAGCCTTGATGTGTCAAAGCACGAATATTTCACAATTACACAGCACAAGCAGAAAGCCTTGCCACAGCATGTCATTTCTTGCCCTAAGTCTCATATGCTTGTCGGAAGTGTTTTAATCCTTTTCGATAATTTAATCATTTCGTGAATGCAATGTAGCATCAAGTGGCACAACATGTGAGAATTTTTGCCTGCTAATAGCTGTAAAAGTTTACTAATACTGAAGTACTCATTCAAGTGTTATATGCCACCTCCCAGGTGGCACCATATGACTTGAATAAGGTAACATGCATTTGACAGCATGAGCCATAGAGCAATAGCAATGCTATGTTGTACAGCATAGAGAACCTTCCATGGCTTGCCTGGCTCAGGTGTGCCATGGCATAACATCTAAAACATAGACACGGCCCATGTACAGCACTGGGATGGCTGGATATGTCATGGTGTGGCTTTGACACTTGAATTGAATTGTACAACACAGTTAAACCTATGGTGGTTAAAATTTTAAGAAACAACAGATTTAAGGACCAAAGACTGCTCATGTTCTGTCTGGAAAATGTACATTACCAGAAGGGAGATGCATCATGGAGATCATTCGACCCCCAATCCAAGGCACCACTTTAAGAAACCAATCACCATTCTTCAGTTCAACAGGAGTCTTTGAGAGTTCTACTCCTTTTTGTCCTGGAAGCTCTTCTATGTCTGGGATACCCTTGGCAGTTTCTGCACTTTAACAGCTTTATATGAGCATCATGATTCATGACAGAAATCAACATGTGCCCTACATAAAAATTCAATGCATTCCAAGTTTCTGAGGACTCATAGGCCTGAAAATTGAGTAGACAGGAGTTTCATGTTCTGAACCACCACAGTTTCCTCAGAACCCCAAATCAATTTATATTCTATGCAGTGTTCGAAGCATCGGTATCACTACAAGTTTCGTTGGCCAGGGATACAGAAACAATATCGATATTGCCGATAATATCGTTGATAACAGGAAATGAAGGGAAACATGGGGAAAACGGTGGAATTTTCAGCGAAACTTTAGGAGATGTTAAAATGTACATATTTGCATATTTAGAAATTAAATTTTATTTTTAAAAAAAAATGCAAAAAGAATGCATACATAACAAGTTTCCATTTAATGGGGCCTTAAAAGCATATGTTTTTGTAAAAAATCAGTCTAACCATCTATCCAGCCTATTTAACCATCCAACGTTCCATCCAAAAATTCATTGATATTGCAAAATATAAACAACACATGATATTTCACAAAGAAATCATCAACAATTGTAAAGGAAACAAAAGATTGTGGTCTCAATATCGCGTATATTGCATTATCGATAATATCAAGATAGTATCAATATTATCAATGACAAATTGAACGCTACATACAAACATGTGCCCATGAAAAAATTTTGAAATAAATTTTTTTCTAATTAACAAAATTTTGATGATATCAATACGTTGGCGATACTATTGAAATATCGTTGATACACCTAGGATACAAGCATTACCTAAAATAAAGGTTTGGATCCACTAGAAATGTTGATGCATTGGCAATACAAGCGACACCTAAAATTTACATAGTTGAAAATATTGGCGATTACATTAGCAATATTGATACATTGGCGATACTTAGTGATACATTGCTAATACCTGAAATTTCTGATACTACCAGCATTATCGGTATCACTACCAATGTTATCGGTATCACTACCAATGTTATCGGTATCGCTGAGCTAGAGATAAAGATAATATCAAAGATAATTCGAACACTGATTCTATGTTTAACCAATGTTTACCCAAGTATGACTAACCCTAATGATCCCCTATTGTGTGCATGTGCACGTGTGTGCATGTGCGTGTGTATATAGATAGATATGGTTTTGCTAATGTCCCATGGTGCAAAAATCAAGCCGGTTGGATGATCCTAACCTTTCGAATGGGGCCAATTTAATACAACCTTCCATTGTTTACAAGCATAGATCACCATGTTAGAATCATCAAACCAAAGTGCTATTTTGAAATCATGATCAATACAAAGTGGGAACTATCTAATAGATGTTTCAAGATGATGACAGGAGCTATTTTCTTTATCCACTCAATCTTGACAGTTTGTTTTCCATGCTATTGATTGGAAGTTCGGGATAATCTGATTGGCATGATTTTTATACTATGGCTTGCTCCTAATTGTCTGAATGAATGAAAGGTTCAGATTGATGATAAGTCACCCCTGTGCCATCGTAAAGGATGGGGAACATTGCTAACGTCCCATGAAGGTGGGGATGTAAGCAAAACCCATACAGCATGCATGGGTGTGAAATTTCCAGCTAAAAGAAGATGCCATGGAGAACTGAATGGCACTACTTAGTGACATTAATGTCGATGAAGTGACAGGTTATAAAAAATAAATGAACAGAAAAATAACACTAAATAGACTTTAAAGAATTCATGAAAACTATATGTGCTAATGAGCTGCTAAAACATTTCCTCCAAAATCAAATCGGATAGGCAAAATGGTCTAAATCTTTACTAAACACATGGCAGAAATAACTGGCACATGCATATAATCTCCAGGTGTGTTGGAGACAAATAAAAATACCTAAAAGTGTTATGTACTGATTCTCATTTGTCGTTACTAAGTTAGACACCTCAGCTTCAGAAGGCATTTTAATCTTCAGCTCCTCTCCATCAGTGCCCGAGGCAACAAGCTTCAAGGAGAACAATTAATAAGACAAAACAACACAAAGGGTTACTTCCAATTCAAAGGAGTTTATTAGCTCATTAGCTATATTCCCCATTCATTGCACTTTTCAACAAATATATACCTTGGCACCTCCTCCAAGCAATAAATGAACATGTAGACCACGTGTTGGCCTCTTCCATGATCCTTCAGTTTTGGAAACCTTTACGGCAACAACTGAAGATTGAACTTCAGCTGCATAATAGGTCAAGAGGTATCCCCCTTGATTAAATTCATATCCATCACCCTCATCCTCGAAGAGAACACCTTCAGCTTTACCTGTACAAGGAAAGAAGTTAATACTGCTAAATAAATGAAAATGTATGCAGCACTAGATTGTAAATAGTCAAATCTTCTTTGCCAGACAAGTTTGTCAATGCAAAAATCTGAGATTTGTGAGGCAACCAAACTAAATGAACATAAAAGAAGAAAATGAAGTGAAACTTTACACGTATGCTTGGTCTG
This sequence comes from Magnolia kwangsiensis, assembly GCA_037074715.1. Lineage (NCBI taxonomy): Eukaryota > Viridiplantae > Streptophyta > Magnoliopsida > Magnoliales > Magnoliaceae > Magnolia > Magnolia kwangsiensis. Next base: position 3,307,803 of record CM073589.1, on the reverse strand, counting down.
CTTTCAGCAGTCAGCATGAAAAAACAGCATATCAAGCATGCCATTTCTTGAAGTCAACATAATTCTACTTTTGAAAAGAAACTGTTCCATATGCTAACTGTGAATGTGATTAGTGCAGAAATCAAACAGCAAGCTTTTAATAGAAACTTCCCATAGAGGAACATGTGTTAGTAGATTATTGTTTCCATTTATTAAATAAAAATTTACAAATTTTTTTAAAAAAAAAAGGAAAAAATATTTTAGTCTTTGCTCAAATGCCACTAAATTCTCCTTCTAAACAACTCTAGGAACATAAAATCGTCTAATGCAATCATTTACTCGAACTCCAGAATGCTAGAATACAGGATAAGTTATGATAAAATGAAAAGTTCTTTAGCAACAGGTATATCTGAACATTAAGTGCATGGAGTGAAAAGATTCACAACCAACCACATCCTTACACAAGGAATAAAAAGTATAAATTGGATGGATTCAGGTAAGAATCTGTGAGATGACAGAAATTGAGAATAAAAGTGCCCCTCCATGATCATGATCATCACAGAGAACAGTATGGAAAATGTACTGGTAGCTTCACTGTTAAAGAGGACTGACATTTGAGTTAGAAAACAATCAAGTAATATGGAGGAAAAGTCGTCAATTGTGATGATAATTCCTACATAAGCAATATATCCCACAAATTACCATATTCATCTAACGCGACAAAGAGCGACAAGTCATCAGTTGCACTTGCTCCCCCAACATGCTGAATAGGAGAACCCACAGGAATTATCGATCCACCTCGCAAATATAGTGTTGGTAAATCCTGAGTAACACAGGAAAGGGAAAATAAACATTATTAACTGTCATGATTTGCAGCTTCATGATCAGTTCTACAGGTGAACCAAATCTATTTGATTAAAAATATTTACAGGATGTGTGTCGCCGAAATCAAAACGCAACCAGATGCCGCCAGGCAACTTATGCTGCAATTGATATGATCCTTTATCACAAACAGTGCTGATGACAATACCAACAAGGTTATTAGTATAAATGTATAAATTCGACCTTATTTTCTTAGGCAAAGAAATTAAACAATATCCATATACAAAGCATAATTTGTGCCCACTATATTTTATTACTTCAAACTGCTTGCCAAGGCCAGAAATTTAGCACATGTTAGACCACAAAATTATATTCTGTGTTTTCCATGTAGGTCTTGCACTTCAATCTTACATGACACAAGGCAGAAGACTGGACTTTTAACTCTAAAGTAACTGGTACAGTAAATTTGAGGTACCTTGCACATACAAGGAGTGGCCCCAAAAGGAAGGAATTTTCAACTCTCCTCAAACTAGGATCTTTTGGATCTGCATGTGATATTAAAGAACAAATACTCTGAAAATATGCAAATCCACAATCCAAACTCAATTGAAGTTCTATCCTGTAAAAACACATTCTTAGAAGTAACCAAAAAAAAGAAGAAGAAGAAGAAGAAGAAGAAGAAGAAGAAGCATACCAGCAAAAAAAGTAGGAGCTGCAACAGGTGTACCCTTGGTGTGAGCCATATAGAAAAGAGTATATATGTGTGGTATAAGTCGGTAGCGTCGCAACAATGCCAGACGGCATACTTGTTCACACTAAAAGGTCAGTGTTGATAAGAAAGTTAAGCATGCATTTGAGCTAAACTTGTCAGAACTTAGACCAGCAGAACTGAAGATACCTACAACTTAAGAGCATTGCAAAATGCATCTATACCCTAGTACATAAAAGAAGTTTAGAAAAATAGAAACAAACATCCTGAAAATATATATGCACATACACATGCCATTCATTTAAGCCCTACTTAAAAGGACACCTCTAACACAAAAAAACGTCAAGTCCAACACCCATATTGGAAACAGTCATTGGACGCATGTCAATACTTCTACTAAGAAAAACCTTAATTTATATTTTTGCATTGTTTACTATTTACATACTATGTGCACAGTTTGCCTTTCAAAAAAAAAAAAAAACACATCATAATATGTGCACAGTTCTTATCATATTTTTAGTTACATGGATGTAATTTTCTAGATCATATGCAAATATTTTATATCTTATACAAATATGAAGTAAATTTTATATAATAATTCTTTTTCTAATATCATTATATATTTGTACAGTAATGGTAGGTTTATCAGGGGTCCCTTTGTCTAAAACCTTCATTAGAATCCAAGATAGACACATAGCCTAAGGCTCTACGATGCATATCGAGAGAAACTTAGTGACACTCAAAAGGCACAAACCCGACTTCTAATAAACTAAGAACCATGAGATAATGCAGAGCTCCAAATTCTTGTTACCCAACCAAAAAAGTGTTTTGTATCTGTAAAGATAGGGTTGTGTTGAGGGTCAAATATTGCATATCAGACCACAGTTATTTCATGGATTTACAAACATGGTACTGTTTAACGGCCCGATTTAATCGTATTTGTGATGCAGGGTGTATTTACAATCTTGGATCGAAATATGGTGCTAAAAGTTGAGATTTAACGCTCAGAATTCAATAGAGCATGGGACGGACCACAGGGGACCAAGATCGACAGATTTACACACCAGAAATTCGAGAAAATCGAGAAACTGAAGCTCAAGTGGCCCGAAATTGGTCCAGAATGCAAGATCACAGGGTTTCCACCATCCGCTCGGCTCGAAACTTCATACATGGCCTGAGGACCATAAATTAACCGTACATGTCAAATTTCAGCCGTTGGATCCCTCTGGAAGTGGCCCAACGGACAAATCAGCCCATAAATCAATGATTTGGGGGCCCACCTGATATCTGGATATGCCTCAGTTTTGGTTCCAACACCTTAAATGAGGTGTCAAAATGGATGGACAAAGCAGATTTTGCACATGCATCACGATGGATCCCAAATTCTCACGTACATGTACATAGCACATGCGCACACGAGCCACACCGGACATGGGATCTGGTCAAAGAGAGGGTTGACCGATAGTTTTATAAAAAATCTCAAAATCGGCATCCCACAGGCGACCCCACTCGAGCCCGATGTGAAAATGTCTCTGCATTAATCACCCCCGTTGAGGAGTCTCGAACACGAGACCTCCCACTCTGATACTAATTTGATGCAAGACAATTAACCACTTGCTCTAAAAGTTCGAACTGTTAGAGTATGGCGAATTAATCACTTTATCTCATAACTCAGGCCCCACATCTCATGAGTTAGGACCTCAGCCGAAATCCCCTTCGTGGGCGGCCCAGCTCGAAATGTTAGAGTATAGCGAATTAATCACCTCGTGGGCCGCCCACCTCGAGTGTCCCCACATCCCACGGGCCACCCCACTCGAGCCCAGTGTGAAATGCGCATTAATCACCCCCGGTGAGGAGTTTCGAATATGAGACCTCCCTTGTGGGCTCCGTCCACCCCGAGTGTGCCCCCACACCCCACAGGCGACCCCACTCGAGCTCGGTGTAAAAATGCCCCTGCATTATTACTCTAAAAGCTCAAACTGATAGAGTGGCGAATCAATCCCTCTCATAGCCCAGGTCAAACTCTCGGTCGAACTCCCTTCATGGCCCCACTTCACATGAGCCACCCGCCTCACATGGGTCGCCCACCTCAAATATGTCCCCACTTCACACAGGCCACCCTACTTAAACCTGGTGTGAAAATGCCATTGTATTAATCACTCCTGATGAGGAGACTCGAACAAGAGACCTCTAGCTTTAATACCACTTTTGACGTAGGACAACTAGCCATTTGCTCTAAAAGCTCGAACTAACAGAGAATGGCAAATCAATCCCTTTATCTCATAGCCTAGGTCAGGCCATCAGCCGAACTCCCCTCGTGGGCCCCAATTCACATGGGTCTCGCCTCACATGAGCCACCCGCCTCACACATTATGCCTACCCCGAGTGTGCCCCCGCTTCACACGAGTCACCCCACTTGAGCCCAGTGTGAAAATGCCCCTGCATTAAACAGCCACTTTTTTCTATTTAAATCCATTTTTTACTTTTCTCATTACAAAAAAAACTCTCCTAGATCATCCTATAACAGATTTTGACCACTTTTACTATAGTTTTTAGGTTTAAAACTATAGATTTGAGTGATTTGAGCGAATAGAAGCTTTGAGGACATTTTTTGAAAAAGTTCTAAAAAGTGGTACTTTATGCATTTTTTTTCCAATTTTTAGTTCTAATGCTTGATTATGATGTGTAAACATTAGAGATATGACTATGTCCATAAATTCACCAAACAACCCAATACAACTCTCACCAAAGAGTAGATCGCTACACTACCATAAACATGTTCAAAACAAAAAATGAATACATATTTGGAATATTTACATTATTCTAGATTTTCTTTTCGTTTTTTTTTTCAAAACTTTCGAGCAAAAATAAAAATAAAAATTCAACCGTACCATGGTCATAACATTTGTTACACCCCTACGTTTGTTATACCCCTATATCAGTAATGGTGGTGATCATTATGGCCACCATTACCGTTACGGATTAACCTTGCCAACAAATGCAAACATTTACATAAAGCAAACTTCTCAAGATCTTTCGATGTTCTAGTCAAATTCAGAACACAAACCATGGAAGACACCGCATAGTATATGGCATTTATTACAGACAAGTACAAACCTCTTCGCCAAAAGACCATGGCTCATGGTCAATGGTACCAACTTCAGAATGCCCACGGCAAAAAGGAAACATAGCACCCACTGCCATCCATCTTCCAAAAAGCTTAGGTGATGCATTTCCAGCAAACCCACCAATGTCCGGTCCAGATAATGGCTGACCACTGAGTCCCTGAACAGAAAAAATACATTGCTACTTAGAAATGGGAATCATGCTGACTATGAAATGCTCTTGACACCATTATCGTGACTGAATATTACAACAAGCAGTACTGACAAAAGAATGCATTAAACGGAAGCTGAAGAACAACTAAGTTTGAGTTGATCAGAAGCAGGAAAACAATAAAAACACCATTAAATATATAAAAGCATATTTTAAAAATACACTGCTAGAAAACCTAAAACCAAGCGGAGACACACAAGAACACAAGAGACTGAATGGATGGCAGGTAGCTCCATGTTTCCAAAACCAACTGAATAGGTCCGCTCTTTTTTAGTCAATAAAAAGTATCATTATCTTGCTCCATATTCTGTAGTACTTTCAGTTGCATGCTATTCTCACTCCTTCCAAAGATAACAGGTCTCATTTATCCTTCTACTTGCATGTTGCTTTCCTAGAATAATATCAACCGAGAACTTTCCAGATTGCAGCAAAATAAAGAATAATATCAACAAACTTCCAAATGAATGAAAAACAACCTAGCACCTGCTCAGCAGAGAGCAAGAGTAAAAAAACAGCCATGAAGAGCACTAGAATATCTTAAAGAAAAAATCCACTACTCAGATCTGAACCTTTTCCATGAGTGAGATTGAGAAAGAGAGAACATAAGAAGTAAAGAGGAAAATATGCGAAGTACAAAGATAACCACCACCACCACCACCCCACCCCCCCACCACCACCACCACCCCACCCCCCCAAAAAAAAAAAAATTAAAGTCCATTAACTTAAACTCTATTCTAACCCATCACCTTTAAGAACTAAAGAGGAAAATAGAATAAAACAACAAAAACTATAATCTCCATGTGATGTAGGCCACATATGAGATCATCACCGTCCATCATGGTCCGTCAACAGAACCAATTAGACGTCATAATTCTAAATAAGATGAAGTACCACCATTCATAAAAACCTGTAGCCCTATACTGAAACATAGGGTGCATCTTCAATCTTAGAAAAAGGAGAATCCCCTTACCAATTGAAGCACCATGGATATACTCATGTGTAGATGCTCCCAATTTGATAGGTTATCTCCAGTCCATGTTGCAGCATACCTCTGGCTACCTATAAACCCAGCTCTAGTGAGAACAAAGGGGCGTTTCTTACCAGCAGCCATTTTCATTCCTTCAAATGTAGACCTTGCCATAAGCATGCCGTAGACCTAACATGAAAGTGAAACTAAGACAAAAGTTCATAATATAATCAACAATAGCTACCACCTAGGAGTGTTATTTTCATCAGTGCTTTCAGATTTTTCAACTTGTGGTTGGAAAGTGAATAATGAAATGAATATCTACAACTGACATCAAATATGGGATGTCATTTAATCTAAAATGCATCACTGAAGTTGAAAAATATTACATTGTGATAATAAGAGTGATTCTGACAACCACCAACTTCAGTATCTCCATTGTGGATATTGCTGTTTGGCATTGTTTTTGTTGTAGTCTGAGGAAAAAAAATTTTAAGTTAGAACTCAAACCATGAACACCAAAACCAAAATGCAAGTTACCATTAAAGAGTTATGAGCCTTACCTTAAAAACAGCAGGTTCGTTCATATCATTCCATATGCCATCGACACCATTAGAAACGAAGTCCTTGACTAACTTGGCCCACCACAGACGGGTTTTCTCTTGTGTAAAATCAGGAAAAACACAAGGCCCAGGCCATACATCCCCTAAGGACGGAGCAAGAAAAGATTTAAGGACAAAATGGCAATTAGAAGTCACCAATAAGTGTTTCAAAAATAAATGCATTGAGAAACTTTACCAACAAAAGGTTTTCCATCTGATGTTTTAATCCAGACATCACTTTCAGAACCAGTATCATAAACAAAGTAACCATCTTCACGTTTGATTCCAGGATCAAGCATCCAGATTGCTTTGAAACCATTAATATGAAGGTCATTCACCAAAGATTTTGGATCAGAGAAACGCTCCTGAAAAGAATTAATCGAAGTTAAAAGCAACAGTGCACATAGAAAATGTTCATCAGACACCAGCATCATTGAAAAGGTAAGCTGTATGCAAAGTAGCCATTTGAGTTAAAGGGAGCTATGGATGAGATGCTATAAGGCGGTTATAGTTGCACATTTGACCTATCAATGAGACCAAACCAAACTGTCAAACAGGCAGGAGTTAGTATGATCATTTGACAATTAATCTATGTAAAGACAGCCTATACAGTTCACTATCAACCATGCTTGGGTGTGCATAAAAGATCTTTAACCTCATCAACAACAACTGATAGCAAAGTAACCATAAGAGTAACAGATATATTAGTGTGGCACAATAAACAGTACTTTCATAAGAGTAACAAAATGAGCAGGTTGTTGAGGTTGTTAGAAGGGCAAGTTGGATGTAATCAAATGGGCTTCCAATATAAAGACCCTTGCCAAGTGTTCTCCTCTGTTTGGCTTTTGGTCTGGACTGTAATTGCATTGCTTTGCTTTATTTGTTCTTATTAATAAATTTTCCACCTTTCAAAAAAATTATTAATATTTGATTTTTAGATTTTATTGTTTATTATTTTGGGGGGTTTTGCAAATAAATAATTACATACTATTAAAACGAAATAATTGACTAGTTATATATGGACTTTTTGTGAATCTAACTTCCAAAAGACTTTGTAGTCTGCATTTGACATCTCTTCTTTGTCTCCAACATCAAATCATTCGCCAGGTTACATGGCCATCACGTGTGCCAAAGTAGCACACAGATCAAAGATTCAAGTCATCCATCAGGTTGTCCTACCAGGCAGATGTCCCCGCCAATAGTCAAACCAGTTGACTCATCTGGTGAGATAAATTTTAAAATAAATGGGCAGCATAGAAGAACTAGGCAAATTTTTTTGCAGCAATCCCTTTGCTTCATAACTAGTGGCTCACCTAATATGTGGACTAGACATCTTTGGGCCAGGGCATCTAGATGGGGGGACATCTTTGGAGCAAACATCTTTGGCACATGTGGAGTTGCAGATAGGTTGCCTTCGGCAAACAAATTAAAAAAGAAAAAGAAAAAACCAAGAAGTTCTAGAAAATTAATAATTTATAATGAAGGAAGCCAACTGAAGTGGACATTGAAATTCATAATATCACCAAATCGTATCTGAAAATCAAAAACAGTTTGAATCGAGAATAACATACTTTGTCAAAAGTAAAACAGCGAAAACCATCCATGTAGTCAATGTCCATCCATATGACATCACAAGGTATCCCCTTCTCTCGAAATGTTCTGGCAACCTGCAAATGGATATGTTTAGAGAGGGGAGGGGGGGCGAGGAGAGACACACACACACACACACAGAGAGAGAGAGAGAGAGAGAGAGAGAGAGAACAAATTTCAATGTCACAACAAAATTAACAGTAACAAAGTTTACCTGCAACAGCATTGCAAACAGAAGAACCAACTCATGCCATCTCCCAACAACTAATGAAATCTTGAATATAACAGGTTGATTACCTTAAGAACTCTTGCATCTGAATCATAGCTCCAACGACATTGATGATAGCCTAGAGACCATTTTGGAGGCATAAATACCGACCCTAACATGGACAGAAGTGGAGAATAGATCAGTTGTAGGAGAACTACTGAAGAAGACTGTAGAAGTCTATCATTCTAACCTACCTCAAGCTAGAATATAAATGCAACTTATTAAAACAAATTGATAGCAGTGCAGTAATAAACGAGTGTTTCTTTTTTTTCTACAGGAAAAAAAAAAAATTAATCTCATCATGCAGAAATATTATGCAATGCGAGTGGTTAAAAATATGGCTAGAAGAAGGATAAAAAAGAAATCACCAATTGCATGAGACAGGGATATCAGGACTGCTGTCGGCGAAGCAAAAGGACCAAAAGTAATGACTGGATATGCAGCTGCAGATTTAAACTTTATTGTCGATTCCTTCCGCAGATCAACCTAAGTGTTTGACCACCAAATTCAGTAATCTCAGTATAAAACTTCAGGCAGCACAGATTGTAAGAAGGATCGAGGAATCATCCAAAAAATAAAGAAGAAAATCAAATAGACCTCGCAATGTCGAGTTGTGTCAGCAAGAACCCCATAGGCTTCTCCATTTGGAAGAACAGCTAGGACCCAAGGATGTGACTGGTACAACGAGGTAGTACCTGAACCATAACCCCAGGCGTCTGTGTTCCATGTAAATATCTGCGATGAAAAAGAGCTGGTTAATTCCTCGAACAATATCAAGGGTTCCCTTGGCTGATTAGACAATAACATGACTTACTCTCTTTCCAGTTCGCTCAAGCTGTCCACTGACTTCACCTGTTCCGTACAAAGAAGTACCGGTAGGAAGCTAAATCAAGGGGAAAGAAAAAAAAAAAAAAAAAAATCCGTCAATCTATTAAGGAAACCCGAGATCATGCATTCAACATATGTGAAAGGAAAAGAGGATCCATGGCAGATGCAACATAGTTTGAGGCTTCTCTTACAAGAGGAGGCAGAGGAACAAACCTCAATGCAAACAATTTGTTGCCCATGCAGTCGCTCAAAAGTTGGAACATACTCAGGAACCTTGTGAATAGCAATTGCTGTGTCCCTCACTTTACGATCTACAAATGAAAGACTCGGATATGCTGCATCCCTATCATTTCCAGAACAATCAAACCGGAAAACCCCCTCCTCGAGGATAGGTTCGAAAACCATATTTACAGAAGTGACCTCTGCAGTGACCTCCCCTCCATATTCAGCCATTTTAGCTCCTAACCTTTCAACGTTCAAAATTTTTCTATACCTCTCCCTTCTGCATGCCAAAATTTGTATTAGGAACTTTCTCTTCTGTCAATTTCCTGTTATTGAAATTTCCAAACATCAGAAACAGAAACTGATCCCTTTTTTTACAGAAAGAAACTCGATAAAATTATAAGCATCCCCAAGTACAACCACTCAACAATTAATAGTTTTTGAACCAGGTGACAGTTTGATGTATTTTATGGTGCTCAAACCATTATATATGATTTTTTTTCACTACCACCAATCACGTGGTGTCAATTTCAATGGAATATAACCCTCAAGAATTATGAATAAAAGACCATCATTAATAATTTTTCCAGCTTGATAGGCCCCATTAAACAGGAGAAAGCTTTCAGTAAGCTTGATCCAAAACTGAATACATGGTCCTACTGTGAAGGGTCCATAGCTTAAACATTGTACCAATCAAATAATCCTAACCATCCAATGTGTAGCTCACAAATGGGAACCAAGGTGTAAAAATAAGTTGCCTACATTCAGCAGGCAATGTTCATCGGATCAGATGACTGGGATCATCCATTTAGTGCAAATATTTGACTTTTGAGTTGTCTGAGGTATGACCATGGTTCAGGTGTCCTCTAAATGTGCCATCTGTGACCCAAGTTTATAAAGCCAGCCCATTAAACACTAATGAGATCGGAAAAGTCTTAGTCTTAATGCTATCATCCAATTTCACTACACAGTCCACACTCTATAGAGAAGCTGGCTAGTCTAAATAAAGAAGAATGTACATGTGGGGCCCACCATTCATAATCCATATTGTTGATCCAATGGCCCCCAAACCTTCAAGATTGGAAGATCCTAACTGCCCAATCTTTAGCCTTCACTCAATTGTTCTATTCTTCAATTCACCATCTATTCACAGACCCACTGTTCATATGTTCAGTATCACCCCATCGACAAGATTTTTGGGAACTGCCACCAATGACAAGACCCATTAAGTCAGCAGTCTAGATCACCAAACGGTCCAAACCGATGGGCCTCACCTGTACAAACTACAGGCCGCAGATCATATAATTCTTCCAAAACAAATTCTCTATATGAAAACAAAATACATGGAAATAAAATCATTCAGATCGCCATAAAAAGTCAGAAAATTGAAAATTAAGATGATCAGCAGAAACGACTATCAGACAATTCTTACCATGAGAACAACAAAAGCATAAGAAGATCACACATCAATTTTTTCATATTAGCAACAGAGATGGTCAGCAAAACACCACAACCAATGACATATATAGAGAGAGAGAGGATGGGCGCGGTTGGGCCCCACCATGATGCATTTGTGAAATCCACTCCGATCATCAGACGCATCAGCTCACTTTAGGCCCAAGGCAAAAAATCAGAAACATTTATGATTCAGGTGGGCTACACGACTGGCAACAGTGTGAAGGGGAGACGCCCAACATCCAAACTGTTGCACTCAATTTAGCCCACATAAATCATGGATGGGCCAAATTTCGGGGCCGCAGGCATAACTTTCACAAGGCAGGTGATGGTTGGAGGACACGGATTTCCTGCGAAAGCCTTTAGCAAGAAGTTCCTGCGCTAGGATGATAAGTGGGGCCCACCATGATGTTTGTGAGAAATCCACACCGTCCATCCATTTAGAGAGCTCATTTTAGGACAAACGACCAAAAATAATGTGGATCCAAAGCTTAAGTGGGCCGCACGAGAGGAAACAGATGGGATTCAGTGCACATTTTGAAACATTTTATGGCCACAAAGTTTCAGATCGGGCTAAGTTTTGTGTGTTTTCACTTCATCCCAGTGGGAATGACCTTATAAACAGTTGGAATGGCATATATACATTGAAGTAGATCCCAGGAAGGTTTCAACAGCAGGAAACTCTTTCCCTTGTTTTTCCTCTCACACGGCCCACTTGAGTTTTGGATCCAACTCTTTTTTGGCTGCATATCCTACAATGAGCTCTCAAAATGAATGGACGGTGTGGATTTCTCACAAACACCACGGTGGGCCCCACCTAGCATCCCAGCACAGAAACTTCCTGCCAAAGGCTTTGGAAGGAAATCTACGTCCATGGTTGGAGTGGATTTTCGTATAGTCATCACAGTGGGCCCTGTAAAAATCAATAGTGGACATCCCTCTCCCAATTGTTTCCTTCGTGTGGCCCACCTGAATCACGGGTCAGCCTGACTTTTGGGCCCCGGACATGATGATGGATGATACCACTGATGGTCTGAGTGGATTGTACATAAACACCACAGCGGGCCTCTAAAAAATCTAGGGTAGGCATCCCCTCCCAACTGTTTCTCTTGGTGTGGCTCACCTGAATCACGAATCTGCCTGTTTTTTAGTCCCATTACAAAATGTCCAACACACACCTGGTGGTCGGAGTGGAATCTGGAAACACATCACGGTGGGGCCCACCGGAGCCGCTCCAATGTCCGCTCACACGTAAGAGCTCCGGTGGTCAGTAAGCCCTTTTCTCTCTACTTTTTGTACTGCAGAAGTACGACTTTACAATACATCATTGCCAAAAGCACAAAATCAGGAGAAAAAAATGGCGTTTCTATAAAAAAGGATGGGTATCAATAGTAGAACACGAAATCACCAAAAAAATTAGAAGAGGAGGATTCAAGAGAGGAACCCGAAGAATCCAAGCTGATAAGACGGGAAGAGAATGGAATGCTTGAAGGAGCTAAACTTCGTCTGCAGATTCAATGGCGATCTCGAAAACCTAGAAATAAAAGGAAGAGATCCGTGGAGGTGAGCGAGAGCACTGGTAGTTGATTCCATTGAAACTCTCTGTCCTTTTTACAAGTGCCAAAGCGCAACAGAATTTTCAAATGTATTTATTAGTTTTGTCGTTTCTGCAGTGTAAGCGATGGCAGAAGAACCATTGCAGACTCCTCGCTACCCCTCTCTTCAGCGTATATGTACACTTATCTCAGGTTTGCTACGCCCACACGTGTGCATTACCACGCGTTACGATCATCTACTCAGTGTGATTTTTGGGCTGTTCTCCACCTACAGTCGGGTCAGCTATTTGGATGGTCTGGATTGCCATACAACTATTAGAGATGTACGGTACATGAGTCACGGTACAGCCTCAGTTTCCATCCACATCACATGATTTGTTGCTTGGACAGTTGTACAAAGACGATTGGTCTTTTGGGACGCTAATCTTTTGAAAAGACCAGCAAATAAATGCGTGTTATTCGATACTCTGACTGCGTATGACATTTGATAAGCAGCCACACCGAAATTGTAAACAAAGCATCCGTTAAATTCAAATTCTACCGATCGACTTGCGTATTTCAAAGTCATATACCACAGAGCCAAAGCCATATTGGTTGAGAAATATTGACCTCTGATTTTTAGGCACGTTTTTGTTGAAATTAGACAATTGAATTTTTTTCATTTTTAACCGTCCAATGAATACCCACCAATCTGATAGTCAGATTACAAATAAGAGTAAACTTTGGACCAGCATACATCTAAACGTTTAACCATAATTTGGACAGTTTAATTTGAATATTATTATTCCACGTATGTAATTTCTAAATGCCTGAGTATCATCCATTGCAATCTGCTGGACTATCAAAGCTTTTTCCGGGCAGAAAAAGGGTGCAGAAAGTTGAGAGCTTTAATAGATACACGTGTTAAAGCTGGTGGAAGAGGCTGCTGGTCGCGACTTAACCCCAGGCACTGGACGCGGTTTGCCCATCAGCCAGGTGGCTAGTGGTTGGTGCTACGTGGACCCCACCATGATGTATGTGTTTTATCCACGCCGTCCATCCATTTTGAAAGATAATTTTAGAAATTAATCCTAAAAATGAGGTAGATCAAAATATCAGGTGGACCACACCATGGGAAAACAGTATTAATTGAATGAACATCTAATCTGTTGATCAGATCATACAGTAGATGAAGGAAAAACTATATATATCAGCTTGATCCAAAACTTTTGTGGCCCCCAATGAGCTTTTAATGGTGGCCGTTCAATCAACACTGTTCGGTCCCCTTGAGATTTGAATCAACCTCGTTTTTGGGCTCATACATAAAATGATCTAGAAGAATGGGTGGACGGCATGGATGAAACACATACATCATGGTGGCCCCAAAGAGCACCGACCAAGCAGGGTCCGTAGCCAATCTGTTTCCCCAATCATTGTTCGGCCCAGTGGGATGTTTGGGTTATATCTACTTTGTTCATCCGTTTCACCGTTCATTTCAATACATGAGCCAAACATAAGGGAGATCCACAGCACAAGTGGACCACATCACAATAAACGGTGGGGATGGAAACGCCTACCGTGGAACCATTTTTGGGGCCAGGGAAGTTGTGGATCAGCTGATGTTTGTATTTTCCATTCATCCTTGGAAACACCTTAAGGGCCTGTTTGGCCAGGGAGATCCCACGGTATTACGAGAGATGGGATCGGCAGTATCCTTGGATAGGCATGACGAGCCAAACAGGTCCGGTTAACTTGTCCCGGGATATAAGCCATCCCATGGATCTTAAGACAATCCAGTGACATCACCATCATTACCTTAAAATTGATCCTATCCCTTGGTTGAATGGATTGGAAGGTAAAATCCCAGGCTATGGGGGGCGTGCCAAACAGACCCAGTGAACTTGTCTCGGGATATAAGCAAACCCATGGATCTTAAGACAATCCACTGACACCACCATCATTACCTTAAAATTGATCCCATCCCTCTTAATACCATGGGATCTGCCCGACCAAACAGGCAAGGGATAGTTTGGCCATGTGGATTTGAAGGGATTGAATGGTATTAGGGTGGATGGCATGGGTTTCAAGGTAACAATGGTGTTGCCAGTGGTTTGTCTTAAGATCCAAGGGATTGATATATCTCGGGATTGCTATATTGAGGCTGTTTGGCGGGCCCGGCCAATCCCGAGGTTAAACCTTCTCATCCCTTCCAATCCCTCAAACCAAACACGTCTTAGGAAAATTTAAACGGATTAGGGTGGATTAGATAGGATTTAAGGGTAATAATGGTGTTGTCAGTGGATTGTCTTAAGATCCATGGGATTGCTATATTCCAGGATCAGATCGCCCAGCTTGTTGGGCATGCCTGGCCAATCCCAGGATTTAACTTCTAATCCCTTCCAATACCATCCAATCTTCCCGGCCAAACAGGCCCAGGGGTGTTTGGCGCATGGTATTGGGAAGGATTAGGTGGGATGGGATTTTTAAAAAACATAATCATTACATGTGGCTGGAATTGTCCCCAATTGCCACAGGAAAAGCTTAATTTCATACTGCGTTTGTAATACATTGGTGCATTGAATGGATATATCCACCATCATTTGAAACTATTGAGAATAACACATGTGTTATATCTAAACCTTTCATCTATTTTGTAACCTCATTTTTTATCATTGGCTTAAAAATGAGACAGATCTAAAACTTATGCAACCCCAAAGAAGTTTTCAACAGAAGATATTTAATCCCCGCTGCTTTCTATGTGGGGTCTACTTGAGCTTTAGATCTACCTGATTTTTTAGCCCATACTCTAAAATGATCTCGAAATATGGGTAGACAGTGTGGATATAGCCCATGCATCATGTTGAGACCTACATAACTTGCTAATATTGAGTTAAATTGACACACGACCCAATGCAATTCCATCTAATCTAATTCCAAGGTTTTCCATTCAATCTCAAACATTGAGTGGAATTGGCACGGGACCAAATGTAATTACATCCCATCTAATACCATGCACCAGACGCCCCTTAATGTCCATTTGAATGGTAGATAAAGAGTGGCTTCAACTGACCATTTCCATCCCATTATTTCTTATGGTGTCCACTTGAGTTTTGAGCCTCTACTGTAGTTTTGGCATTGAGTAATCATGACAAAGTGGCCCACCTTTTGCACAGATGCGGACTCATACCCACGTGACATGTGGATTGTCTTTTATCATTGAAAGGATGGTTCGTCCACAACTTTTAAAGCCTTCTCTTTTTACATGTTTTATATTTAACTGATGAACGGGTAAAATAGAATTGACCAAACAATCGGAATGGGATAGAAAACAAAAGGCAAGTAGTTTGAAAGAAGAGATTGGATGAGAGTTTGATTCAAACTATTGAGCACTATCTCAACGACCAACTCAAGCATCAGCCACAAGCAATGACTTCAGCTCTGGCTAACATCTCATTGTTTGATGTAGAGCAGGTCGCAAACAATTTCATGGCCAAGATGGATTAGAAAAGGTACGGTCGACAACATAAGTGATTCGGACCGTTGGACCTTAGATCGGGCATATCTTGCAATTCGGAATGAGTTATCTGACGTAAAATATATGAATTTGGGGTAGAACGAGATACTTTAGCCAACCAACCCAGCCACGTCAGGTTGCGAGCCTGAATTTGCGAGAAACTCCCTGATCGACGGTCGTTTTCCCCGTTTTAATTTCGTCTTTACTATAAATAGTAAGTTTTAGTTTGCTTATAGCTCTTCATCCGTTGGGCTTTAGGAGTTGTGTCCAACATGAAAAGTGTTTAGGATAATTAGGAGAACGGTTTGGTGAAGCCAAATAGGACACTTACTATTTTTGGACAAAAACCTTGCGCACTAGTAGACATCACGACCATCTATAAATAGTAAGTTTACTATTTATAGTAAGTCGCGGATTCTATGAGTTTTAGTTGTAGTTTGAGTCTGATTTCTTTCTTATTGCTTGGTTCCCTTATTTAAAGGGGAGTAAACTCGTTTTTATGCCTTCATCAATTAATTTCGAATTTATTAAAAATTATTTCTATTTTTCCGCTTTCTTTCCTCGTGGATTCGAGAAGTCTCTGTGAGGAGTCCAAAGAAGCTCCATGGATTCGGAGTAGTTATCCTTGAGGAAGACGGTGATCAACCTCATCACGTTCATCCCTGCGTCACTGTTGCAACTGACGAACGACCATAGAAGCCGACCTCCAAAGCAACCAATGAGGACCTAGACATCAAGATTTGAAACTAACCACTGTTACTGACTTTAATTACTAGCTTCGGTCAGCAAAAACCCCAACTATAGTCTCCTTGGATACCAACCACTGAAGGATGTTGCCTTCATATCATGAAAGGATTACCTCTTGAGATCCTCTCCGAAGATCATTTCAAGGAGAGATCCCATGCACGATATGCTCCTACATGATGGGCTCATTACCATACACAGAAGAAGCCCCTAGTAGACTATAAATAAGAATATTGTCTATGAAAAGAAGGATGCACATCTATTCTAACTCGACTGGACCCATTAAGTTCTACTTCTAAATTAAGCATCGAAGGGTCCCGGCTACAACTAAGACTCCTGTTATGGGAAATCTGAGCTCACAATATAACGTTGCTCCGAGGGCAAGTCCGAGCTGAGTCGTGACCCTCCCGACCTATTTCAAGATGCGACCCATCCAAACAGCCAACTTGGTTGAGGTCGGACTCCGGATTATGATCTGATCGGATGATCTTCTACGCTGTAACCGCTCTACTCTAGCTTACATTCCGAGGCAAACGACGTTCCGAGCCAAGCATACAGTCCAAACAGAGCAAACGTTCCAAGCCGAATGCATGTTCAGATGCGCACATCTCACTCGCTGAACATGGAAACTGGCATAACCAAACGTGGCCGATAACCTCGCTCGCAGATATGCATAATCCGCCAGATACGCTACATAATCGGTAGATTGCGGAGGGTATCTCCACGATCCGGGAATCCCCCTGATCGTGCCGAGATTATCGGATCCGGACCACTCGACAACTAAATATAAATAGTACATCACGCCATATCTACAGATACGCGAAATCGGGCTCCCCTCTTCTACTCTACTTAGACTCTGATTCCCTTGTCCTGACTTGGGCATCGGAGGGTCCCCCGGCTTAGCCAGGGTCACCTTTGCTCGTCTTCTTGGTGCAAGTTCCAGGGATAATACGTGGGAGGAGAGCCGACCAGATTTTGGCATCAACATTTTTTGACGCCGTCTGTGGAAACCTAAAACTAGAAGTCAGGTTCTTATTTCCCCTAAGCAATGGTGAGAAAGAAGAAAGCTACAATAGTGCAGCCGCAACCTGATGAGTAGACTCGGTCGTCATCACCGCTTCATGCCGAGTCCGCTCTAGGGCCTTCTCAGCGTTCACGTAATCGGTCGAATAAGTACCGTGCCACGCAGAATGAGATCCAGGCCCTGCGTGACGAGATAAACCAGATGAAATAACAGCGGGAGCCAGAACTACGCCCGGCTCAAGAACAACCCGTTCTCGAGCCGGTGGGGCTGTTTGTGGAAACTCACTCCGTGCCGAGGAGTGTGAGGCCCGAAGTTTCCCAACGTTCGGGGATACCGCAGTCGGGTCAAAATCTTCCTGCGGCACGTGGCGAGGCATTCGCACGGAACGATCCTGTTCGGGCTTCGACAACCGTCCACTCAGCCACATCCGCCCTACCACCCACAGACCTCCGTCATCAGTTAGAACGAAAGAGAGAAGGGAGAATATCGGAGGTTGAACATACCCCAGAGGTCATTGCAGAGAATAAGGACCCATGGAAAGTGCAATTTGCGGAGCTGAAGGACAAGTTTCTGATACTGAAGAAAAAATAGCAACAATCGACGGTTCCAACCACGATCTAGGCGATGATGGAAGAGACCGAACCTCCTTTCACTCCAGCCATCATGGCCGAGGTGATGCTGCAGAGGTTCCGAATACCTCCCGTCATCTAGTACTCGGGATCGGGGGATTTATCAGAGCACTTGGAGTCCTACCGATCGTGGATGTAGATCCAGACAGCAACGGATGCAATGATGTGTAGGGGGTTTTCTATCACCCTCACAGGGTTCGCTCGGATCTGGTACCGTTAGCTAAAACCTAATTCCGTAGGCTCATTCACGGAATTGAGCCGACTATTCCTTATGCAGTTCATAAGCAGTAAGAGAAGTCGGAAGCCCAATACCCACCTGCTTACCATTAATCAGGCGCCGAAAGAATCGCTGAAGGATTACATCGCTCGCTTCAATGAAGAAGCGTTACATGTCGAGGACTACGATGATAAAACAACCCTCGCCGCCATCCTGAGCAGAGTGAAGGAAGGAAAGTTTACCTTCTCTGTAGGAAAGAATCCGCCTAAGACATTGGTGGACTTCATGGCGAAAGCTCAAAAATATACCAACGTCGAGGAGTTCACTAACGCCCGCAAGGGTATGCAAGTGTCCGACTCAACGAATAAAGGGAAGAGGCCTCGGAACGAAGACTTACAGCCGATCGACAAAAGGACCGATGACCACGCTTCCCACGATCGTCGACCAAGCCGCAGGCCGGAGGGAAATTTTGGTTCCTATACCCCGCTCAACACATCCGTCGAGCAGATTCTGCTGGATATCCGAGGAGACAGACTGCTCAATTGGTCGGTTTGTATGAGAGTTGATCCAGAGCACCGGGACAAACGAAAGTACTGCCGTTTCCACCGGGACCACGGTCATAACACGGACAATTACGTAAATCTGAAGGACGAGATTGAGTTCCTCATCCGCAAGGGACATCTGCGCCATTACACCAAAAAGGAGAAGTCCGCTCGGAGAGAAGAGCGACCGCGGGAGCAGCCGAACAACCCCCCAGAGGAACCCGTCGAAATTTGCATTATCTTCGGAGGTTCGGCTGGGGGAGGGGATTCAAATAGGGCTCGAAAAGCCTATTTCCGAAGGTCTGAGTCAGAACACCACATTCACCTGACGGAACGTCCCAGCAAGGAACTCCGTGTCACTCCGTATAACCTGACCTTCACAGAAGATGTGACCATAGCCAACCACAAAGTGTACCGCATCTTGGTCGACACTGGGAGTTCGGCTGACGTCATGTATTCCGAGGCGTTCGAAAAGATGAAAATTCCACAGTCCAAGCTCCGACCTATGAAGACTCCCTTGCACGGCTTTGTCGGAGATACAGTCATCTCCGAAGGAGCCATCTCCCTCCCAGTAACAGCTGGAGAAGGGCAACATCAAGTCATGCTTTTAGTTGACTTTTTAGTTATCAATGTTCCATCAGTCCACAACGTGATTCTGGGCCGACCCTCCCTCAATGCGATGAAGGCGGTCATCTCAACTTATCATATGATGATGAAGTTCCCAGCCGAAGGTGGGATCGGTTATCTTCGAGGTTACCAACGCGAGGCTCGGAGGTGTTATGCGATAGCCGTGAGGAAAGGGGCCGCCAAACAAACGCTCGTAGTGGACGTCTTGGACCCTCAGGGATCGACAGAAGAAAGTTCCTCAGTCGAAGATCTGATAAGAGTGTCGCTCGATGAATCAGATCCGAGCAAAACTGTTCAGCTCGCATCATCACTGAATCCCGAGCGGAGGAGCGAGTTATTGGCCTTCTTAAGACAAACCGGGACGTCTTCGCATGGTCACATGCAGATATGCCGGGGATCTCACCCGATGTGCAAGTCCATAGGCTGAACATGGACCCAGACCACCGACCAATAAAGCAAAGAAGAAGGTCGTTTGATGCCGAACGATATGAAGCCATTGCCGAGGAAGTCTCCGTCCTGCTCGATGCGGGCTTCATAGAAGAAGTATACTACCCTGACTGGATAGTAAATATTGTGCTCGTCAGGAAGTCAAACAGGAAGTGGCGGGTCTGCGTAGACTACTCCGATCTGAATAAGGCGTGTCCTAAAGACAGCTTCCCGTTACCTCGGATCGACCAACTGGTGGACAGCACGGTCGGACACGAGTTACTCTCGTTCCTCAACGCCTACTTCGGGTACAACCAGATCTTCATGCATCCCCTAGACCGGCAGAAGACTACCTTTGTCACGGACAGGGGGCTCTACTGTTACCGGATCATGCCGTTTGGCCTAAAAAATGCTTGGGCAATATATTAAAGGTTGGTGAATCAGATGTTCACCAAACAGATCGGACACAGCATGGAGGTGTATGTGGACGACATGCTGATAAAAAGTGTCAAAGCTTCCGACCGCCTTACTGATCTCGAAGAAACATTCAAAGTCCTCCGTGAATATCAGATGAAGCTCAACCCCGCTAAGTGTGTGTTTGGAGTTTAGTCAGGGAAGTTCTTGGGCTTCCAGGTCAGCCAGCGAGGAATTGAAGCTAACCCAGACAAAATCAAGGCTCTCCTCGACATGAATTCGCCTCGGACTTTAAAGGAGATACAGTGTCTCACGGGAAGAGTTGTCGCCCTCAAACGTTTTATATCTAGGGCTACAGACAAATTCCTTCCTTTCTTCCAGCAGCTGAAGGGCCACAAGAGGGCGGAATGGACGTCGGAGTGTGAGCAAGCCTTCCAGCAGTTGAAACAGTACTTGGGATCGCCGCCTCTCTTGTCCAAGCCGGAAGAAGGAGAGCCCTTGTTCCTCTACCTTGCCGTTTCGACTTCAGCTGTCAGCTCGGCTCTGATCCAAGAAATCGGAGCCAAGCAGTATCCCGTTTACTATGTAAGCAAAGTCATAGTACCAGAAGAAACGAGATATCGGTCCTTAAAAAAATTGACGCTCTGCCTCGTCGTCTCGGCTAGAAGACTACGGCCGTACTTTTAGGGCCACTCCATAATCGTGCTAACGGACCCCCCTCTGAGGCAGATCCTTCAGAGACCCGAAGTGTCAGGTCGGATGACCAAATGGGCTGTAGAGCTCAGGGAGTTTGACATTCAGTTCCGACCCCGGACGGCACTTAAGGGACAAGCCGTGGCCGACTTCATCGCCGAGTTTACTACTCTGGACGAAGAGCAAGTCGGGAAGGAAGTCGAGATGACACCGCCCGCCTCGCTGAGCAATCAAGAGCCCGCATCAGATTCGGGGTGGGTCCTTTATGTTGATGGATCTTCCAACGTTAAAGGAGCAGGGGCCGGTGTCGTCCTGGTTGCACCTGATTTAACGACGATCCAATACGCCATCAGGCTCGGGTTCAAAGCTTCAAACAATGAGGTCGAGTACGAAGCGCTACTGGCTGGGCTCAGGCTGACAGCGAGCCTGGGTGTTCAGACCCTGCAAGTCCGCAGCGACTCACAGTTGGTGGTGAACCATATCTCCTCGGAATACGAAGCTAAGGAAGTCAGAATGATCACCTATCTCGAAGAAGCAAGGAAATTGATCGAGAAATTCTGGAGCTGCACCGTTCGGCAGGTCCCCAGAACCGAGAACTCATGAGCCGACGCCTTGGCAAGGCTCGCCTTGGCCTCTAAGATCCCATGTTTTGTTCAGGTCGAGTTCGTCGATCGCACAAGTATCAGCCAGTCGGAGGAGGTCAACCCCGTCCAGCCCATTCCTAGCTGGATGGACCCGATTTTCAATTACCTATCAACCGGTGAGGCCCCCTCGGATAAATTAGAGGCGAGGTGACTTAGGGTTCGAGCGGCTCAGTACGCCATATTGGACGGAGTGCTGTACAAGAAGGGACATTCTCAGCCTTACCTTAGATGTCTCCAACCGGATGAAGCCGACTACGTGATTCGGGAGATTCACGAGGGAATCTGCGGAAACCACTCTGGCAGCGTGCCCTGGCCATGAAGATACTTCATCAAGGGTATTTCTAGCTAACCCTTAAGTAAGACGCCAAAGATTTTGTTCGAAAGTGTGACAAGTGTCAGCGTTTCGCTGTTGTGCCGAGACAACCGGCAGAAGAAATGACCCCTATGAGTGGGCCGTGGCCGTTCGCCCAATGGGGGATTGACATCATCGGTCCCTTATCCACTGGGAAGGGACAGGTCAAGTTTGCTATAGTCGCGGTCGACTACTTCACTAAGTGAGCCGAAGCCGAGTCAGTTGCAAAGATCACCGAACAGAAGGTGATCGACTTTGTGTGAAAAAATATCATCTGCCGGTTCGAAATTCCGAGAACTATCATTTCTGATAACGGCCATCAATTCGACAATGTCAAGTTTCGCAGTATGTGTCAAGGGCTTGGCATTGCGAACGCCTACTCATCACCTCGGCACCCGCAGTCGAACGAACAGGTAGAGGCGGTCAACAAAATCATCAAGCATCATCTCAAGACGAAGCTGAAAAAAGCAAAAGGAAATTGGACTGAAGAGCTCCCCTTCGTCCTCTGGGCTTACAAAACTACATCTCAGACTTCAACGGGTGAAACCCCATTTTCGTAATCCTACGGCTCGGAGGCAATGGTACCAGTAGAAATCGGACTCCCTACAGCGCGGGTCAGGGGCTTCGAAGAAAGTCATAACTCCAAGCAAATAACAGCTAATCTAGATTTGTTCGAGGAACTTAGAGAAGTTTTCAAGCTCCAAGCCGCGGCTCGGCACCAGCAGATAGCGCGCTTTTACAATTCTAAAGTCAAAGTCAGGCGCTTCCTACCAGGGGCCTTAGTCCTCCAATGAGTTTTTCAGAACACGGCCGAGCCAGGGGTAGGAGTGCTCGGACCCAATTGGGAAGGTCCATATCGTGTGGTCAGATCTGTTAAACTGGGCTCGTACCACCTGGAAGACCTCGAAGGCCATCATTTCCCTCATCCTTGGAATGTCGAGCACTTGAAGATCTACTACCCCTGAGGAATTAACCTTTAAGGTTCACAATAAAATGTACGCCTCCGAGCGACTAGTCTTTAAGGCTCTTAATAAAAGTTCGTCTACTTTTGAATGCGTCCGACTGCCCCATTCGTACAAGCACGAGTTAAACGGTTCAATCCTCTAAGGATCAAAATCTAACCCCACGAAAGATCGACAAGGCATCCCTCTAAGAAAAAAAGCCTAATAAATGGTCTGATCCCTTAAGGAATCGGAACCCAACCTTACGAAAGGTCGACAAGGCATCCCTCCAAGGGAAAAAACCTAATAATAGCGCGACCCTCCAATTAAGTGTTTAGCTCGACATATAACAAAGCAAAAGCGACGAGCCGAGTATCCTAAGGGGTCGGACCCAACTAAGGCTTGGGCCGAAAAAGCTCGGACAACCGGCCCTAAAAACTAACTAAACGGCAGCTGACTAAACTCATAAAGAAACCAGATCGACGTACAAATAGACAATGTAAAAAGAATGTTCTTCATTAAATCCCCTCGGAAGGATAAAAGTACATGGTTGAAAGTACATTGATAGTTTCAAAAAAAAAAAAGAGGCAAGCAAAATGAGAGTCTTCAGGCCGGAGGAGGAGCTTGGGCATCAGGAACCTGGGCATCGAGAACTGGTTCCGAGCGGACGATGTCAGCCAAGGTTTCTTCGGATTCGTCAGGCAGGAGGGAATCGAGGTTAAGGTCTGGGTATAAACCCAGGACCGCCTCGAGGCAAGCGTCGAAGTCACGATTGTAGAACGTTGCGGTCTTAACATCCCTTTCCTTAGAGGTCTTGAAACTTTCGACTGCAGCAGCAACCGCTGTGGCCAAAGAGGCCTCGTCCTTCACCCTCTGGGCTTCTACGGCTTGATTCACGGCTCGTGTCCGCTCCTTAGTCGCTTCGGCCTTGGCACAATTAAGAGCTTCCCCAAGCCGAACCGTCTCCACGGCCAAGGAGTCCGTGTGAGCCCTGCCACGGATCAGCTCAGCAGTCACTGCGTCACCGCTCTTCTTAAAATCATCTGCCTTATCTTGCAGATGTAGCTCCCTGGCCTCCAAGTCCACGACGACTCCCTGCAGTCGTCTGACCCTGGCTCTCTCGCCCGTAATCTGTTGTCGAAGGCCAGTCTCCTCAGACCTCAAGGTCGCCACCTCGGCCCGGAGAGCCTCCAACTCCGCCTCATTCCCCTTGTACTCTCGCACTCTCTGCTGAATGGAGAGCAATATCAGGACGGCTTGAACAAAAAATAAAAATCGGTATCTACGAAATGTGTATAACAATATCAAAGAAAGGAAGTCTTCTCGGAGACATACCATGTAGCATACGGAGGCGAAGTCGTTCAGGAAGCCTCCCTCCGATCGCTCAAGGGTCTGGGCGATGTCTTCCTCCTTAGCATGCTTGGCGGCCCACGAAGCCAAGCATGCCATGTGATAGCCGGGTTCGAACCTCCCCCCGCTCATGCCCGCTTGCGCCGAGGCCTCAGCTCCCTCGACCCCTACCGAACTACCGACCGAGTTTTGATCCTCGGCGGGGACCTCCCCCTCAACCTCGGGGGGGAAGTACATTTTCGGCTACCCTGTTGGCCCCCTCTCTCTCAGAAGATGAGGGAACGACGATGGGGGGCTCGGGGGCTGCGGCAACAAAGGTGGCAGGAGGAACGGTGACGGAGGGAGCCCGAGTAATAGAGCTCGGCGCAGCCGGGGTGTCAGCCTTGGTCACTCGGATGACCCCAGGAGGAAGACGTACCACTGGCCGAAGTACTACCGGAGGAGCCGCGGCAGTGCTAGGGTGCTTTGGAGCAGGCAGCGCAGAGGGAGTGCCGGCGGGCCTCCGTGCTGGACTTGATGGAGTTGGTGCAGTAGGTTCCCTCGGTGCCGGACTTGGAGTTGGTACAGCAGAAGATTCTCCCACGCGAGGGGGAGCCGGCTTCTTCCGAGTGATCTTCACTCAGGAGGCTTCTTTGAGTAGCTCCGCTGCGCTCGGAGCTGCATTCCTCTTCCACGCCCCGGACGCCTCGGCCATACCTACGAAAGGAAATCGTCAACTACTAAAAAAGTAAAGGAAAAATTATTGAAGAGGTCGGGACAGCTTACTCAGAGATGTGGCCAAAGGCTGAAATTTGCAGAGCCCGGACCAGTGAAGGTTGGCCGCAGTTATCAGATCGGCCCAGGAGCGAAGCGACTCCGACCGCGCTCTGGCCTTTGCAACCTGATTCCTCTGGTCCGAGTCTAGGAGCGGCAACCCCTTGGCGAAAGCTGTAAAATAAAAAAAAGAACAGATGTCGCTTCTGTGAAAACATGTGAAAACCAAGACAACAACTCGGACGTCAGATGAAATCCGACCTAGTTTCGTAAAGTGGGTCGGGATACGAGCCGTTGAAGCCCTAAGCTCAGCCGCTGGAGCCTCCCAGTCACCTGCCACCCAGAACCACTTGTTCTTTTAGTCCCTTTTGGAAGACGGCAGGTGCATTATTAAGCCCAACCCCTTACTCCCCCGAGTCGCGAAATAATACCAGGGATCGTTACTGTCATGCTTCACCAAGTATAGGCTCAGCAGCTCCTCTGGGGTCAGCTCGGAGTTTCCAACTTGCTTCCAAATTATGTAAGCTGAGACCATCACCCTCCATGCATTCGGAGCGAACTGTCCAGGGGCCAATCCGAGATAGGTTGCTACCTTCCGGATAAAAGGATGCAGTGGGAGACGGACCCCACACTGCAGCGCACAGAGAAAAATGGCAACCTCACCCTTAACTGGAGCGCCAACAACGTCCAAAGGGCCAGGAGCCCTAATCTGAACGGAGTCTGAGATCTGAAACTCCGAACGGATCCACTCCATTTGGGATTCTAACATGACAGAACTCCCGGAGACTACCTCTGCGGTACGTAAATTCGCAGGCATCTCAGTGGCGGTAGCGGTCTCAGCTCGGCGGGGTCGGGAAGCTGTTTTCTTACTGGGTTGCTTGGTCTTAGAAGCCAACATTTTTTGCTTTCGAGGTGGGGGGTACAGTCGAGTGGTCTCGAAAGGGCCGCCGAAAGACCCGCTCCCACTCTCAGTACTCCCCGACTAGGAGTCATCGCCGTATCCACGGACCATCTCCAGATCGGAAGACATTGAAGAAACAAGGATAGAGGTGAGTGAGACTCACCGGATGATGGCCAGAAATCGCCTTTCTGCCGGAAACCTCAAGTTTGGCCGGAATCACCTCTCGTCGGAAATCGCCTCTCCGGTGTGCTCTCGCAAATCAGGACGTCAAAATGACTAACCAACGCCTGGAGTACTTTATATAGGCAGTGAACGATTCTTGCATTGATGGCAAGCTTTAATGGCAGCAGCCGAATCGGCAGGAGCCGATCTCCGAATACACCTGGCAACGTTGCATTGGCGGGATAGGAACCGATCGTACGGCTCTGACATCGGGTTGCGTACCTCGATAGGTGAAGCCGTCAGGCGCACGCCTCCACCAGCCTGTGTGGCGACTTCTCATAGGCTGGGAGGAGATTCGGGATCGTAACCGTCATCACCTGTTATGGAAAATCTATTATGAAAAATCTGAGCTTACAATACAATGCTGCTCTGAGGGCAAGTCCGAGCCGAGTCATGACCCTCCCGATATGTTTCAAGACGCGACCCATCCGAGGGCAAGTCCGAGCCAAGTCGTGACCCTCCCGACCTGTTTCAAGACGCGACCCATCCGAGCAGCCGACTTGGTTGAGGTCAGACTCCGGATTATGATCTGATCGGATGATCTTCTACGCTATAACCGCTCTACTCTATCCTACATTCCGAGGCGAACGACGTTCCGAGCATAGCATACAGTCCGAACAGAGCGAACGTTCCAAGCCAAACGCATGTTCAGATGCGCACATCCCACTCGCTGAACATGAAAACTGCCATAACCAAACGTGGCCGATAACCTCGCTCGCAGATACGCATAATCCGCCAGATACGCTACATGATCGGTAGATTGCGGAGGGTATCTCCACGATCCGGGAATCCCCCTGATCGTACAGAGATTATCGGATCCGGACCACTCGACAGCCAAATATAAATAGTACATCACGTCATATCTACAGGTACGCGAAATCGGGCTCCCCTCTTCTACTCTACTTAGACCCTGATTCCCTTGTCCTGACTTAGGCATCAGAGGGTCCCCCGGCTTAGCCAGGGTCACCTTTGCTCGTCTTCTTGGTGCAGGTTCCAGGGATAATACGTGGGAGGAGAGCCGACCAGATTTTGGCATCAACAGCTCCCATTATCATTTACACAGTAGTCAACTGAGGACAATCCGATTTCAACATCAACAATACTTACAAACGTACTAAAATCCTTGGCAACACCTATTTTAGATAATGCCTACGACACCCAAGCTCTCTGACCCCCGCGATGCTGTGAATGTAAAATGAACTCCGTCCATCACCTTGATGGTATGCCCAGATGATAAAACCAGCCAGATCCACAACTCAATTGGACTACACGCGGGAATAGTGGAATGAGACTCTAACCATCGATTTTTGTTTAGGGCTACCACGGCCTGTATCTTTCATCAAACCATCCCGATCCAAAACACAGGCCTGTCTAACGCATGAACCAAGAGGTTTTAGGCGCAGTTATATATTATTTCAATCGGTGTGGCCCATCAGAGTTTTTATTTCTATTGTTATCGGGGCTGATGTTGTTGTATGTACGGTGATCGCAAGGGTTATGGCCTGATGGACGAAGTGGATTTCACATACACAGCAGAAAATGGGTCCTTAAGTTACACGGTTAGTTGGCTGCCATTTACAACGGAAGTTATCCGTCGTGATTAATTCATGCCACTGTTTATTTAGTAGGTAAGATCAGAACCGTTGATCATGAAATGGATGGTGATGCCATCACATAGTGGACGACCATTTTAGTGTTAGGTTGTGCCGTACAAGTTATTTATAATTGGTGGGCTGAGTCGGACACGTTAATAAAGCTTCTTTTTATATATAGAAATGATTGTCCTTATTTTTAAGGGAATAAATAAACGTTTGCTATCATTGACTCTCTTAGTACATGGCATGTCGTGAGGGTAGAATGCGAACATGGTAGCGTCATCTCTCTACAACAGGTGTGGCATGGTGAATGACAATCAAGACCGTTCAACTAGTATCTTGTAATGTGGATAGATAATGGTTCAATATAAACATCCATCAGAGGATCCTAGCGCTCTGATAAGAACCTTCGAGGAGATGAATGACTCTTACTCAACTCTTTTCACCATCCTAACTAATGTGATCGTGTTGCATGTGTTGCTGCTCAGGATCACCATGGCCTTTTGTTCCATGGGCCATGCAAAGATAATTGGATAATCTGTACCATCCATCCCACAGGTACTATTGTGAATGGCGATACAAAACCTAACGAATGATCCTGACCATTGCCTTATAAATTGAATGTGAGCCATAAAAAGTTTCCTTTCAGCCTGACCATTGCCTTATGAGTTGAATGTGAGCCATCAAAAGTTTCCTTTCAGCGTTTCACATTTATCTAGAAACAGCAGTGGTAAAATTCATCCATTCAGCATAAATTTCTTACCGAGTTCCATCATGGATAATACCAGAGAAATAGATGGTTCTGATCATCCAAAAGTATAATATAAGCCTTTAGAGGATGTAGACAATACTCATGTCACTGGCGGAGTATGCATGTTATATACACGTGCACATAGCCATGTACCTAGATCCAAGACGTCCAAATCCCACTAATCCTAACTCCCCATTCGTGACCGTCAAATGGATGGTTAAAATCAATAAAGGGTAAGGATCATCTAATTGGTCTGATTTCAGAGTTTTGCCCCATAAGAATGAGGCCCACATTCAAGTGTTCTGGATTTAGGGGGAGCTATGATCATTTTCCTGAAGTTGAGCTCTGTTGTCCAGTTGTAATATGTGTTGGACATCCACAACATCAATTAGATGCATCCTTCCATGGTGGTCCATAGGCCAAATAAGAAGTCTAATCCATGAGTTGGGTGGGCCACACCATAGACAACAGTTGAGAGTGGATGCCCAACTATTGAAGACCTTCTCAATTGTTTATAAGGTCGATTGAGATGTGGTTCAATCATCCAACCTATCCATTGTTGGGGGCCTTGCACAAAACCTTAGGATCTAGCCGCCCTAACAAACTAGAATTATGGGATAATAATGCAATGAAATAAATCAAAGCAACAATCACACACCACACAAGAGATTTTTACGTAGAAAACCCTCAAAGAGGTAAAAACTACGGGACGTCGTCCAGATCAACAATCCACTATGAAGTAGAACGTTACAACATTCTTCACTCTCGCAGGAGCGGATAAACAATAAAAGAATAAAAAGAAAACTCAGAGATCTCACCGATCACGAGGACATAGAAGCGCTGAGACGACGGCTCCCTTCCATAAGTTTTCTCTCTCTCTTTTCTTTCTCTCTCTCACCTTTGATATTCCTAAACCCTTTAGGAAAACTCTCTTGTATTTTTTCTTCACACAACATAATCCCCTAGAAAACCCTAGAAACCCCTTTTTATAGTTTTAGGAAACTCCTTTCCGCATCCCTATTGCGAAAGGACTCAAATCCGCAATTTCACGCAAAACTGCGTAACTTAGGACTAGTCCTAGAAATTACAGGACTGGTCCTAGCCGCCTACGACTGATCGTAAACCACCCACGATTGGTCGTAGCTCACCCACGACTGGTCGTAGACTGCGAAGAAAATTAGCAACAACTCGCTAGACTTTGAGTCGTGCCAGGGCTCGAACCTACGACTAGTCGAGAGCCTCCCACGACCGGTCGAAGACCACCTACGACCGGTCGATCAGCGCGATGAAACCCTCCAAAATTTCAACCACTGCATCGTCTCTCCTCTGAACTGAAGAGAAAAATCCCATCAAATCTCTCCCTTTTCGACTCAGGAGGAATTCACCTTCTTCGAGTCAGCCAGATTTCTACAAATCTCAAACTTGCCCTTGAGCAAAGCCTTGGTCATCATGTCTGACCCATTATCGTCCGTGTGGACTTTCTTAAGCTGTAACACCTTCTGTTCCAAAGTATCCCTTATCCAGTGATACCCAACCTCTATGTGCTTCGACTTGGAGTGCTGACTTGGATTCTTACTTAAGTGTATAGCACTTTGACTATCGCAATAGACCACGTGCTCCTCCTGCTTTAGGCTAAGTTCCTGTAGGAACCTCTTCATCCAAAGAATCTCTTTACATACCTCAGTGACTGCAATGTACTCGGCCTCTGTAGTCGACAATGCTACGACCTTCTGTAATTTGATCTGCCAAGAAACCGCTCCCCCTGCAAACGTGAACATGAACCCCGATGTAGACTTCCTGGAGTCTATGTCGCCTACCATATCTGCATCTGTGTAGCCCTCTATCACAGGTTTACCGTCACCATAGCATAGGCTCAACCTGGATGAGCCTCTTAGATACCGCAGTATCCACTTCACCGCTGCCCAATGTTCTTTGCCAGGATTGGCAAGATACCGGCTAACAACACCAACCGCATATGCTATGTCTAGGCGTGTACACACCATAGCATATATCAAACTTCCTACGGCTGACGCGTAGGGTATCTTCTGTATCTCTTTCACCTCTGCTTTCGTCTTGGGACACTGTCTGTCGCTCAATCTGAAGTAACCATCCAGTGGAGTACTGACCGGCTTCGCTGCATTCATATTGAATCGCTCTAGGACTTTCTCAATATACCGCTTTTGTGACAGCCAAAGCTTTCTGCTGCTTCTGTCACGGGTTATCTCCATTCCTAGGATTTGTTTAACAAGGCCCAAGTCTTTCATTGCAAAAGACTTGCCCAACTCTTGTTTCAGCTTGTCGATCTTCTTGATGTGTTTTCCCATGATGAGCATGTCATCAACGTATAACAGCAGAATTAAGAAATCACCATCTGAGAACTTGCACGTGAACACACAGTGGTCCGACTTCATTCTGTCATACCCATACTGTAACATGAACAAATCGAACTTCTTGTACCATTGCCGTGGAGCTTGTTTCAGCCCATACAAGCTCTTCCTCAGCCTACACACCATATGCTCCTTGCCCTTGACTTCGAACCCCTCTAGTTGGTGCATGTAGATCTCTTCTTTCAGGTCACCATGGAGAAAAGCAGTTTTAACGTCCAATTATTCTATCTCCAGATCCATACTAGCTGCCAACCCAAGCAACACCTGTATGAATGTCATCTTCATCACTGGTGAAAATATCTCCTCGAAGTCTATGCCTTTCTTCTGACCGTACCCTTTCACCACAAGTCTGGCCTTGAACCTCATCTGTGAATTCTTCTGCTCAATTTTTTTTTCTGAACACCCACTTGTTGCTCAGTGCTTTCTTGCCCTTAGGCAGTTTCACCATATCATAGGTATGGTTCTTATGCATGGATTTCATCTCCTCTTGCATGGCTTTCAACCACTCCCCCTTATGCTCATCGGCTAGGGCCTTAAAATAATCTTCTGGCTCTCCCCCATCGGTTAGCATAATGTACTCATGCAGTGAGTACCTCTTGAACGACTGTCTGTCCCTAGATGACCTCCTCACCTATGGCTCAACAGGTGGATCAAGTGGGAGTTGCTCCCCAGGTACATCTTCTGTAGGAACTCCCTCGTCCTCTACACCTTGCTGTACTCCCCCGTCATCAGGCACCACGGGAAGAATAACTGGATCCATGTCCTCTAGCTCACCTGAACTAGGATGGTTCTTCCCTGGCTTACCAATGTCTTCTATACACTGATCTTCAAAGAAAACCACATCTCTGCTCCTGACGAGCTTCCTCGCCGTCGGATCCCACAATCTATAACCGAACTTTTCATCACCGTACCCTAAGAACACACATTGCCTGATCTTCATATCGAGCTTGGACCTCTCGTCATTTGGTACGTGAACGGATGCCCTACATCCAAACACCCTGAGATGACTGTACGATGGATCCTGTCCAGTCCACACCTTCTCAGGTACTTTTCCATTCAACGGGGCTGATGGAGACCTGTTTATCAGATACACCGCTGTGTGCATTGCTTCTTCTCAGAACTTCTTGGGCAATTTCGCATGGGATAACATACATCTGATTCTCTCAACAATGGTGCGATTCATTCGCTCAGCTACACAATTTTGCTGGGGGGTCTTGGGAACCGTCTGTTCATGCCGTATACCCAGGGACTTGCAGTACTCGTGAAAGTTGTCAATGTATTCACCATCATTGTCAGTACGGATGCACTTCAATGATCTACCTGTCTCTCTCTCGACCATAGCATGAAACAACTTAAACACACCAAAGACCTCGTCCTTAGATTTCAATGCATAAACCCAAACCCTCCTAGATGCATCATCTATAAAAGTAACAAAATACAATGCCCCACCCAAGGTTTTTGTCCTCATAGGACCATAGACATCAGAATAAACCAAATCTAATGCATGCACTTTATTAACATGAGAAGCAGTTTTAACGAATGAAACTCTATGTTGTTTTCCTGATAAACAATCAAGATAGGTTTTGAGAGGTATACCTGTCACGTCTGGAAGGAGCCGCTTCCTCGCTAGTAGCTGAAGTCATTTTTCACTCATGTGGCCTAGACGCTTGTGCCACATGTCTATAGCTGAATCTTTCGCTGCGTTCAACACACCCTTGCATACACTGACACTGACCTTATACAGGGTGTAACACTTCTTTCCTCTGGCTGCGATCAACGAACCCTTGATGAGCTTCCAGCGCCCACCAGCAAATCGGCTTTCATAGCCATCATCATCCAACCTTCCCGTCGACATCAAGTTGAGGCGAAGGTCTGAGATATGCCTCACATCCCTGAGAACCAACGTGCAGCCCACATCGATGTTCACATAAATATTACCAACTCTTATGATCTTCGATACGCCAGAATTTCTCATCTTCACAGTTCCACAGTCACCTGACTTGTAGCTTGTGAAGAAATCTCTACGTGGAGTCGCATGAAAAGAAGCTCTTGATCAATCACCCAGTCGGTGTCCTGACTCGTAGCCGTGAGACATACATCGTGATCTGCTGAAAAAATAATAACAATGTCGCCATCTGAAGCGACCGCAGTAGAATCTGATTCATCTTCTTCTCTTTTCCTTTTCCTTTCTTGTCGTTCTTAGCCTTACGACATTTATGCTTATAGTGGTCCTTCTTGCCACAATTCCAACATTTAATATCTTTTCTATTACTCGACTTGCCTCATGATTTATTTCGGGTCTTCTCGCCTTTCCTGTTCTTTCATCTCCCCCGTTCCTGTGTCACAAGTGTCTCTTGCTGAGTAGACCCCTGAGACTTCCTTCTTGTCTCTTCATTAAAGAGACAGCTAGTAACCTGTTCCATGAATATCTTCCGTCTGGCGCGGAGTTACTTAGAGACACTACCAATGTCTCCCAACTGTCAGGCAATGAACTAAGCAATAGTAAAGCCTGCAATTCATCATCCAGGACCATCTTCATAGAGGAGAGTTGGTTCACTATATTGCTGACCCCATTCATGTGCTCGGCCACAAAACTACCATCCTTGAACTTGAGATTCACAAGTCGCCTTATCAGAAAAATATTATTATCAGCTGTCTTCCTCTCATACAGCCCTTGTAGTTTTAGCAATAGGCTAGTGGCTGAGGTTTTCGTAGACACATGGTGGAATACAGAATCATCCAGCCATTGTCTAATAAACTCCACCGCCTTTCGGTCCAACTTCTTCCAATCATCATCAGACATATCCTTGGATTTTACTGATATGCCTAAAATTGGAGAATATAGATCCTTGCAATAAAGCAAGTCCTTCATCTTAGCCTTCCATATGGTCCAGTTAGAACCATTGAGGCTAATCATCCTTGATGAGCCACCTTCCATAATTCCAAACCGATCTTACTCGTTCAATGAACTTAGCGCTCTGATACCACTTTGTTGGGGACCTTGCACAAAACCTTAGGATCTAGCCACCCGAACAAACCAGAATTATGGGATAATAATGCAATGAAATAAATCAAAGCAACAATCACACACCACACAAGAGATTTTTACGTGGAAAACCCTCAAAGAGGTAAAAATCACGAGACCTCGTCCAGATTAACAATCCACTATGAAGTAGAACATTAAAACCTTCTTCACTCTCGCAGGAGCGGATAAACAATAAGAGAATAAAAAGAAAACTGAGAGATCTCACCGATCACGATGACGTGGAAGTGCTGAGATGACGACTCCCTTCCATAAGCTTCCTCTCTCTCTTTTCTCTCTCTCTCTCTCTCTCACCTTTGATATCCCTAAACCCTTTAGAAAAACCCTCTTGTGTTTTTTCTTCACACAACATAATCCCCTAGAAAATCCTAGGAACCCCTTTTTATAGTTTTAGGAAACTTCTTTCCGCATCCCTGTTGCGAAAGGACTCAAATCCGTAATTTCATGCAAAAACTGCGTAACCTATGACTGGTCCTAGAAATTTCAGGACTGGTCCTAGCCGCCTACGACTGGTCGTAGCTTACCCACGACTGGTCGTAGACCGCGAAGAAAATTAGCAACAACTCGCTGGACTTTGAGTCGTGCCAGGGATCGAACCTACGACCGGTCGAGCAGCGCGATGAAACCTTCCGAAATTTCAACCACTGCACTGTCTCTCCTCTGAACTGAGGAGGAAAACCCCATCATCCATTGTGTGTGTCCCACTTAAATGAAGGGTTACAACAAATTTTAAGCTAGCCATACGGTTGATCTTTGAGACATCTCATAAATCTAGAGGGGCCTCACCAAATATACGGTGTGGATATCAACATACTACCTCATTGTGGGGCTTATTGAGCTGGACTCATGGGAAATATATCTCATTTAGTTCCTTCTTACCTATTTATTTAAAAAGGAAGAAGCTCATGTAATTCCTCCATGCTTAATATTACTAGTAATTTTGGTTTTCTCTTCCTACTTCAACAATAATCTCAGCTTTATTAATTGAAATAGTTGAAGCTTTTAGTGATGGTCCACATATGAAAGAATAGTAGCAAGGTGTTATCAATTGTTGGATGTGTAATAGTTTCTATCCTTCCGAATGAGCTGACTGAAAGAACAGTATGTGGGCATCCGATGATGCTCACAGAGGACAGTAAGTTACATGGATTTTGCATTAGGGGCATGTGAATAGATTGGCACATGTGCATGTTCATGTATCTACGATGTTCCTTTCTCTTGTTGGCCTCGTGTAAGGGTGAATTGTTGTATTCATAGTTCCAAAACTGTTCAAACCTTCTTTGTTTTTTTTTTTTTTTTTTTTGATTTCTTAATTTATTTATTTTTTCTACACACACTCCCAACACACATCCACGCAAACTGGATTTCACCACCCAGGGCTATCGAACCCAAGACCTCATGTTGAAACTTCCCATAGTCTACCACTGAGGTAAGTGTTGAAACTCGTCAGAGTCTACCACTGAGGTAAGGACCCGAACCCAGGTCCTGATATTAAAACTCCTGAGTTTAAAACTGTTCAAACCTAAGACCTGGTATTGAAACTCCTCATGGTCTAAAGCTGTTCAAACCTTACTTAAGGCTATGTTTGGATGCACAAGTGAAGTGAATTGCTATGGTTAGGGTTAAGCAAGAAAGGAAACGACAATAGTAATGAACATTCTAGTTAGAGTTAACCAAGAAAGGAAATGACAATAGTAATGAACATTTCTTTGCATATTCACAATGATAAGTAGCCATAGTTGAAAGGCTTTGGTAACTTGATTGGTTGACTTGCTTAGCCTCGAGTTGCATCTCCCTAGAGTGGGGCTAAATTGGCCTTCATTCCTGAGGCTAGGGGGAATAGGAGCGTTAAAAATTAGATATGGTCCCATCGAAATTGAGTCAACTCATATAATTTAAATCTAAGTCAACCAAGTCCTCGAAAACCATGCACGTAGCCATTAATTTGCAGTTATACCTTCCAAATCCAATATGAAAGCAATTGTAAGCCCTTACATTTTGTAAACTATAATTATAGAATTGAAAGGACCATGCAACGCATCGAAGATAGGGATTGATAAATCAAAACTAAATTCATACTTGGTAGAGACGTCATCAGTATAAATCTAATGCCGCAGTCCTTCACACCTTACACCTTTAGAGAAGCATCGAGATGGGATAAAAACACTTTAACCTGTGTAAGCTTGGAAAACCAACCCTGCTTTTAAATTTATTGAGGGTAAGGAGTCTGTAACCCATCGAAACCGCTCCCCTTTAGGCTTCATGCGAATTTAGGATTACTAATCCATCTAAAACACTGTGTGAGATTGAGCTCCCATTGTCAAGTAATGCCTTCTTCACTAGACTCCACAAGGCGGCCAGTACAGAAAGATGTCTAGATGGACAGGGCTTTAGATATGCCAGGCGTAAATTCTAAGGCGGTTGCGAAACTTAGAGTTTCAAATCTATTTAAGGAGTTGTTTAGACGTATCAAATCATCTTCTAAGGTTTTAGGAGAGAGATAAGGCTTAGTTGGAGTGTCGACAATGTTCTTCTGCTTCTAATTTTTCATAAATTTTTATGCATCCTTTTGTTTTTATTTTGTTTTAGAGTTATCTATGTTTAACTAATTTCTTAGGTAAGGCTAAAGGGTTAAGCTTTTTAGTTTATTGCAATGTTTTAGTTTATTGATTCATACTTTAAAATTTCATGATGATTATTTAATTGAAATTATTTAAATTTTATTTTAAGGCTTTGAGTTATTTATTTTTGGATTCACTATGAACTATAGTTACAATGGATGCTTTAATTTAACAATTGTTTAACTTATTTAGAGAATGGATTAATCTATAAAATTCATTGATCTATTGTGGACTTTGGGCATAATAAATTGTTGAGGTTCCTGCTATTGGTTATCGAATGCTTCATAAGAGAATCATTCAACTAAAATCAGGCATGGTTGGATATTTGAAATTAGTTAAACCGAATTATCTTTTGATTAGAATATATTAGAATTTGATTCCAATTGAATCATAAAAGATTAATCGATAAATTATATATTGTGATTGTTTAAAGTGAATCCTTGCATCCTTACTGCTTCATTATTACTATTTTACCTTAAACCATTTGCTGGATTTTAGTTTTAGAAATACCTAAATCCTATTGTGCCTTTAGCCACATAATAGTCCATGTGAGTCGGCTTCAATCTTATCGAGAATATATTATTTCGTAGCCTTGCCCTTGGAGTTGTGCAATCCCTGAGTTGTGTCAAGTTTTTCGTACCATTGTTGGAGACTAGTTGTGCTAAGAACACATTAGGATTTTGTTTCTATTTTTTGTTAGGGTTTTATTCTCTTTGACTTTTAGTTTTAACCTAGGGTTTTGTTAGGAAAACCCTATATGTGTGTGCATGCATGTGTGTGTGTGTGTGTGTGTGTGTGTGTGGGGGGGGGGGGGGGGGGGGGGGGGGGGGGGGGGGGGGGGTTGGGGGTGTTTCTTAATGTTACTAACATTGTTCATGTTTCTGTTTTGTAGGGTTTTCCTTAGTTCTAGTTTTTACCGAGGGTTTTCCTTAGTTCTAGTTTTTCTCTATCGGTAACATCCCTCCTCACTCCCTCTTAAATGTTGTAAAGTTAATATTTTCTATAAGATTTAAGGTTAGATTATAGAATTAGGGTTTTGTATGATTTATGCCTAAGTGGGTAAGGAACCAAACATTGAAACTACAAAGTGAAGGAGGTTTGATCGACGAGCTCACATTTCATCGACAAGTTAAAAAACACTTAAATACTTCTTAAACATATTCTAGTATTATGTTTAAAACTGAACAAAATTTTGATGAGAATCCTATATAGAACACGCCACTGGTTAAGATAATGCGTGATGAGAATGAGGTGCACCAAGTTTCACCATTCAAACTTTAAATGATTATTTACAACCGGTAAAAACAACTACACATTCTTTCATAATTTTTCTAACCAATGTAAAAAACATAAATTTTAAATTAGGAGATATCCAATTGTTTTTTAAATTTTATGAACTTGATTAAAAAAGTTCATACTTACACCTGAAAAAGTTTGATGAAATTGTTGCAACCTTACACTTTAGAAATGATTCAACTAATATAATTAGGCTTGAATTACTTTCATTCTCTCTAAAGAAGATGACAAGTCATAGTTCTACTCCTTAAGATTGATATCCGTTGACACATGTGCTGAGATGAATAGGGAGTTCATAGAAAAGTTCTTTCTAATAAGAATAACCTTATGATCCATTTGGATGGCTTATAAACATCATATTGGCTTATTATTATTATTATTATTATTATGGAAAGGTGATGATTGACCACCTCCTGCTAGGGGTGCTAATGGGTCACGTCGACCCAAGGGTCAATTGCCCTGACCAGATTCTAAGCTGGGTTTTGGCCAATCCAAAAAAAGTGGGAGCAGATTAGGTGCTTCCTGCATATATCCACACCGTCCATTCATTTTTTCCAGCCCATTTTGGAATTTTGTACAAAAAATTAAGCAGATCTAAATCTCAGGTGGGCCACACCACAGGAAACAGTGGTGACTGAACACTCCATCATTAAAAACTTCTTGGGGCAATTGTAAGGTTTTCGTAGTGGTTATTTTCCATCCAACCTCTTGAGAAGGTCAACTAGACCTAGATAAAGCGAAAATACAAAGATCAGATTGATCCAAAACTTTTTGTGATACAAGAGGTTTTTAATATTCACTACTGTTTCCAGTGGTGTGGTCCACCTGAGATTTAGATCTTCTTAAGGTTTGGGATTGCGTACTAAAATGAGATGGAAAAACAGATGTACGATGTGGATACACAACAAATTCAGTAAGGTGGGTGTTACCCGGGGACACATAATTCACTCCAAAAAAAAAGCAACACAGTGCAGATTAATGGGTTGGGCTCGGATTTAAGGCAACCCAACCTGACCTGTGCCCGGCCACATAATCCGAAACGACCCATGAAATGAAACAAAAGCATCCTAACAAAAACATGGGTTTGCTCTTCTGCGAGTGTGTGGATGAAATATACATGTGTCATTAAGGGCATGTTTGGATAGTTACCTTCTACTTGTGTCAAGTCATTGAGCTACTTAATATTTTTTTTAAAATAGCTTTTCAACTTATTACTTTTCTACTTTCTCTCTCATGGTCCATATCTAACCATGCTCTCAATATGGTTCATGTCAAATGAGGGTCTCTCACGGTCCATATCAAATAAGGCCCCACATGTATTGTCCACATTGAAGGTGAGGTTCACATGATGCCTCTCACAATGGACAGTCCACATCAAAGTTGGGACCCACATGATGGATGACCCCCATATTAATGTAGGCTCACATAATGGATGGTTCACATCAAAGGTCGGCCCATAATGATAAATAGCCCAATCCAAAGTGGCCTGGTATGATGGACGACCCACTTCAAAGGCCCCTTACATGATGGAAAGTCTACATCAAAGGTGGGCTCACATGATTATGGCCCATATTGAGGTGGCCCGACATGATGGACGGTCCACATCAAAGGTCCACCCCAAATGATGAATGGCCCACATCCAATGTGAGCCCACCATGATGGCCAACCCACATTGAAGGTGGGGCTCACATGGTGGACCACATCAAGATGGGCAATTAATAATGGTAGGTCCCCACATGATGGATGGTCCACATCAAAGGTCGGACCTAATGATAGTGACCCATATCCAAGGCAGGCCCCACACACTGGATGATACACAGCAAAGATGGGGCGCATGATAGACTATCCACATCAAAGGTTAGCACCACGAGATCGGATGGGGTACAATCCAAATGCCCCCCCTAAAAAAAAAAACCCAATCTCATTAGCATGTAACAATGAACTCCATAAGCATGAAAACTCCAAAAACAGAAGCCTAATATCATCATTGTTATCATCTACGCCTTATCCTAACTAATTGGGATCGGCAACATGAATCATTTTCCACCACTCTACTCTCTCGAGGGCCATGAATTTAGTTATATCCTAATTCCTAGGTTATCAAGTCTTTATTTACAACCTCTACCCACATCCTTTTGGGCGTTCCCCTTGCCCTTTTAGGGCCTTCTACTAATACAGGATCATTCCTAATTGGCGCTGAAGCAGCCTAATATAAAAGAATAAAGTTAGCATATGGGTCAAGTTAGGCAGGTTGGTTGAGCCCGACCCAACTGCAAAAAATGGGTCAAGTCAGATCATGTTTGGGCTCTAAAGTTATTACGCAGGGCAGGTTAGGCCAGATATCTTGATCCGTTTATCAAATTGGTTTAGGGTCGGGCTTAGGCTGACCCCAACCTGCACCAATCCCGACCCATTGCCAGAGCTACCTATTACATGTGTGAATGTGTGCCATGTGTGTGAGATATGAAACATTCACTGGAGCTTGACATCAATCGGAGAAATATGCATTAAACCCTAAACATGCCCTTACCTTTATAGGAAAGAATTTCAACATTTACTTTTCAGGCCGGGCGTGAACTTTTCCAGCAACAAATGCCCCATCTACCATTGAGCTACAGCCCTGAGCAGTCGCTTTTATTTCCAAGAGAGTGATACAAATCCTTTCCCTTTGTAAGGCTCATATTTACAAATAGAGAAATCGAAACCTCCTTACACATCTCCAAAACCATGACTCTATGAGATTGGCCTCACCTCATATCCATGAGACAGTGTCAGGGGAGTCTCTTTTGAAACGGGCCGCTCTTTGGAAAACAGCTCCATGTTAACCGTTCCTGTCCCCCAGTGGATCATGCACTTCTCAACATCATCAATGTTGAAGCGATTAACCAAACTCAAGCCTGCACACTTGTCAACCAGCATCCATTCCCCTGCAGAGGAAAAGAAAGAAAATCCAATTGAAACCAGATTTTTACAGAATTTACAATAGTAAAACCATTTTCAACACGATAAATGGACATTGTATTGATATTTATCGGGGTTGAAAATCAGTTTTTCGGGTATCAAATCGTTCGCCACCAGTGTGGTGTATTGCCACATAATGCCCCGTATCAAGCTGTTTCGGGCAAATACAGCTGTATCATTCATGGACGACAGTGGCATGTATGGAGCAATATGCACCGGTTTTGGACGGTACTTCAAACCTTGATATTTTAGCTCCACATTACTCCATCAACGAAAGGACCATCAATAATGGGACCAACAGACCAGTGTTATGGATCACCGAACCATGGGCACTTGTACAAAATGAATTCCCTATAGGAGATGGGAATATATTTAATTGTGCGTGTGCATGTGCATGGTCCTTGGTACTCCTGCAGAGTCTTTTATGTTCTTTTGCAAATTCTTAGGTCAGGGGTCATAATTCCTCTCCTGAAGCAACGTTAAAATTTCAAGTACCAAGTTTTGGCTGAAAATTGATTAAAACTTAGCAGAGCAAGATCATCTGACTCTCCCAGATTATCTATAAAATCAGAGTTAGGTTTTCATGAACTTGCATAGATTGAAGACCTGGTGACTGGGACTGACTCATCCGGTCCTGAGTCAAGTTGGGACTCGGGGAGTCGGGCATACTTAGGGGGGTGACTTGTGGTATCAAATAGATTGGAGTTGAGCAAGTCCAAGTCAACTCAGATGAGTCCGCAACTCATGCTCGCTCCAACAAGCCAAACTGAGTTTGAACACCAGGTCAGGGGTTTGAGTACCCATAGGGGGTGAAATCCCACGACGGCATGTGTGTGTGTGTGCATGTGTAGATGTGTGTGATTTCCTCGTAGAGATGGTATTGCTGACAAGCTGAAAGAAATTACCATTAGGCCGGAGATCCTCCTCAAAATATAGCTCGCATGATTCAGGCCAAATCTCATGCTTAGCCCCATTGATTGAAACGAATGCAACAAAAACTTCCATCGGGTGCAAAAGATCGAACGTTGGGCGCACCCGCAAACAAACCAACCTTCAGCATAAAAGATAAGTAATAAGCAAAAAAAAAAGAAGACTGCCTCTGTCAAAAATGACGATTGAAGATTGTTTCCCTACACATTCATAAGAGTTCAACATGTCTGAAAAATAATCACGTTAAACCGTGCAACATTGTTCATCACTAAACGACAACCAGAAGTTTGCAGAGAACGAATGCAATTTGGTCTCAAATATATGGCCAAACTAATATGTGTGCACATGCATGTGTGTGATTAGATCACCATTTTTGTCCCATAATTTTGGTTGCACCAAGATATGTAACGGTTTTCCCAAAAATGCCCCATGAATCACATGGCTCATATTCCCTGGCTTCAGTTGGGCACAAAAAGTCCACAAGATGTGAGCAAAAATCCTGCAAGAAAATGATAAAAATGCCCTTCTACAAATTGTGACATACCTAATGAGAAAATTTTGATTCCCTCAACAATGGATTCAGAAAAAATGTCCATGTTATATAGGTTGCATTCAATGATTTTTTGTTGATACATTACCACTCTATTCTAATAATTGATCAGGCTATTTCTTACGAACCTTGAAAATCCACCTGAACCAGCACCAACACTGCGAGCTATAATGCCAGAATCGATCCGGAGAACCTTGGGACTCTCTCTTGGAATATATATCTGGCACTGAAATACTAATCCGCCACCAATATCTCCTTCTAAGGTAAGAGACTCCTCTCCTGATTGCTCAAGATTCCGCCTGTAGATTCACGAAATTTTACAACATTACAAAAAATCAGAATGAAGAACAGTGCCAGTGAATAAAACCATGGCCATGTTTTAACATTTCTCAAATAACATGCAAAAAAATGAAAGCATATCCATTCATATACAACAACCTATATTGAAGAATAAACATGCAATAAACGAAAAAATCATATTATATTGGAGTTCATGACTGCAAAAAAGCTGAATTTCCAGTGAAATGACCAAGGCCGAAGCTTGGATATTTTCCTACGCACATATCACTTGCATAGATAATGCATATGGCCAAGCCCAAACTATTTTAATCTAACAGTGATTAAGAGACAGTGTTCAGTAACTTGCCTAATCACTGTATAGTCCTCGGTGCATCCAGCAGATCAGTATTCAACTCCACTGTATTCTTCATAACCATTAATTTCAACCCTGGAGTGAAGCCATTTGAGTCCCTGAAACAAGTGCAAAAGATCAACTCTAAAGAATATCATGCATATTCTTAAGATGGCAGATGCTAGTACACACATGAATAGCATATCGAAATCTCTTGTTAACAAGGGAAACTATAATTTTGTCTTTCCCTTTACTGTGTAGGCATAGCTGTCTAGCTAATTTGAACAGTATGGCAGTTTACATGCATGCACCGACGCTCATACACATGTATGTATATTGATAGGTAAGCTGGGATTGATGCCAAGACCTCAATGTTGAAACACGCCTTATCTACATTAAAGTAATTTTAATTTATACAGTACCAAAACCTAACTATAAACTAGATAAGTTTGATTTGTCTAAAGGGGTAATTCATCATCTGTGACAATACAACTATAATAACAAATGGTGTGCCATTATTCCTTCGCCATCATTATTGGAGTCTCTTATTCTTCTTTTCAGTTGTTTTCCAAAACTTCTGTTTTGATGTTTTGCTGTAGGACAGCACAACTCAAGGAGTCAAGAGCCTTCATGTGTCAAAGCATGAATGTTTCACAATTACAGAGCACAAGCAGAAAGCCTTGCCACAGGATGCCATTTTTTGCCCTAAGTCTCATATGCTTGTTGGAAGTGTTTTAATCATTTTAGATAATGTAATCATTTTGTGAATGCAATGTCGCATCAAGTGGCACACCATGTGAGAATTGTTGCCTGCTAATAGCTGTAAAAGTTTACTAATACTGAAGCACTCATTCAAGTGTTATATGCCACCTCCCAGGTGGCACCATATGACTTGAATAAGGTAACATGCATTTGACAGCATGAGCCATAGAGCAATAGCAATGCTATGTTGTACAGCATAGAGAACCTTCCATGGCTTGCCTGGCTCAGGTGTGCCATGGCATAACATCTAAAACATAGACACGGCCCATGTACAGCACTGGGATGGCTGGATATGTCATGGTGTGGCTTTGACACTTGAATTGAATTGTACAACACAGTTAAACCTATGGTGGTTAAAATTTTAAGAAACAACAGATTTAAGGACCAAAGACTGCTCATGTTCTGTCTGGAAAATGTACATTACCAGAAGGGAGATGCATCATGGAGATCATTCGACCCCCAATCCAAGGCACCACTTTAAGAAACCAATCACCATTCTTCAGTTTAACAGGAGTCTTTGAGAGTTCTACTCCTTTTTGTCCTGGAAGCTCTTCTATGTCTGGGATGCCCTTGGCAGTTTCTGCACTTAACAGCTTTATATGAGCATCATGATTCATGACAGAAATCAACAGTGCCATAC
The DNA here is from genome assembly GCA_037074715.1 of Magnolia kwangsiensis. NCBI lineage: Eukaryota > Viridiplantae > Streptophyta > Magnoliopsida > Magnoliales > Magnoliaceae > Magnolia > Magnolia kwangsiensis. The sequence continues at coordinate 3,263,330 of CM073589.1, read as the reverse complement.
ATAAAAATTCAATGCATGACGCATCCCAAGTTTCTGAGGACTCATAGGCCTGAAAAATGAGTAGACAGGAGTTTCATGTTCTGAACCACCACAGTTTCCTCAGAACCCCAAATTAATTTATATTCTATGCAGTGCTCAAAGTATCGGTATCGCTACAAGTTTCGCTGGCCAGGGATACGGAAACAATATCGATATCACTGATAATATCGCTGATAACTGGAAATGCAGGGAAACATGGGGAAAACGGTGGAACTTTCAGCGAAACTTTAGGAGATGTTAAAATGTACATATTTTCATATTTAGAATTTTAAAATAATAAATAAATAAATAAAAATTGCAAAAAGAATGCATGCATAACAAGTTTCATTTAATGGGGCCTTAAAAGCATGTGTTGTTGTAAAAAATCAGTCTAACCATCCCATCCAGCCTATTTAACCATCCAACATTCCATCCAAACATTCATTGATATTGCAAAATATCAACAACACATGATATTTTACAAAGAAATCATCAACAGTTGTAAAGGAAACAAAAGATTGTGGCCTCAATATCGCTATATTGCATTATTGATAATATTGAGATAGTATCAATATTATCAATGACAAATTGAACACTACATACAACCATGTGCCCATGAAAAAAATTTGAAATAATTTTTTTCTTAAACAAAATTTTGATGATATCAATACGTTGGCGATACTATTGAAATATCGTTGATACACTTATGATACAAGCATTACCTAAAATAAAGGTTTGGATCCACTAGAAATGTTGATGCATCGGCAATACAAGCGACACCTAAAATTTACATAGTTGAAAATATTGGAGATTATATTAGCGATATTGATACATTCGCGATACTTAGCTATACATTGCTAATATCTGGAATTTCTGATACTACCAGCATTATTGGTATTGCTACCAGTGTTATCGGTATCGCTGAGCTAGAGATAAAGATAATATCGGAGATAATTCAAACACCGATTCTATGTTTAACCAGTGTTTACCCAAGTATGACTAACCATAATGATCCCCTGTGTGTGTGCACATGCACGCGTGTGCATGTGTGTGTGTATATAGACAGATATGGTTTTCCTAATGTCCCATGGTGCAAAAATCACGCCAGTTGGATGATCCTAACCTTTTGAATGGGGCCAATTTAATACAACCTTCCATTGTTTACAAGCATAGATCACCTGGTTAGAATCATCAAACCAAAGTGCTACTTTGGAATCATGATCAATACAAAGTGGGAACTATCTAATAGATCTTTCACGATGATGACGGGAGCTATTTTCTTTATCCACTCAATCTTGACAGTTCGTTTTCCATGCAATTTATTGGATGCTCAGGATAATCCGATTGGCATGATTTTTATACTATGGCTTGCTCCTAATTGTATGAATGAATGAAAGGTTCAGATTGATGATAGGTCACCCCTGTGCCATTGAAAAGTATGGGGAACATTGCTAACATCCCATGAAGGTGGGGATGTAAGCAAAACCCATACCACATGCGTGGGTGTGAAATTTCCAACTAAAAGAAGATGCCATGGAGAATTGAATGGCACTACTTAGTGACATTAATCTCAGTGAAGTGACAGGTTATAAAAAAATAAATGAACAGAAAAAAAAAACACTAAATAGACATTAAAGAATTCATGAAAACTATATGTGCTAATGATCTGCTAAAACATTTCCTCCAAAACCAAATCGGATAGGCGAAATGGTCCAAATCTTTACTAAACACATGGCAGAAATAACTGGCACATGCATATAATCTCTGGGTGTCTTGGAGACAAATAAAAATACCTAAAAGTGTTATGTACTGATTCTCATTTGTCGTTACTAAGTTAGACACGTCAGCTTGAGAAGGCATTTTAATCTTCAGCTCCTCTCCATCAGTGGCCGAGGCAACAAGCTTCACGGAAAACAATTAATAAGACAAAACAACACAAAGGGTTACTTCCAATTCAAAGGAGTTTTATTAGCTCATAGCTATATTCCCCATTCATTGCACTTTTCAACAAATATATACCTTGGCACCTCCTCCAAGCAATAAATGAACATTTAGACCACGGGGTGGCCTCTGCCATGATCCTTCAGTTTTGGAAACCTTTACCGTAACAACTGAAGATTGAACCTCAGCTGCATAATAGGTCAAGAGGTATCCCCCTTGATTAAATTCATATCCATCACCCTCATCCTCGAAGAGAACACCTTCTGCTTTACCTGTACAAGGAAAGAAGTTAATACTGCTAAATAAATGAAAATGTATGCAGCGCTAGATTGTCAATAGTCAAATCTTCTTTGCCAGACAAGTTTGTCAATGCAAAAATCTGGGATTTGTGAGGCAACCAAACTAAATGAACATAAAAGAAGAAAATGAAGTGAAACTTTACACGTATGCTTGGTCTGCTTTCAGTAGTCAGCATGAAAAAACAGCATATCAAGCATGCCATTTCTTGAAGTCAACATAATTCTACTTTTGAAAAGAAACTGTTCCATATGCTAACTGTGAATGTGATCAGTGCAGTAATCAAACAGCAAGCTTTTAATAGAAACTTCCCATAGAGGAACATGTGTTAGTAGATTATTGTTTCCATTCATTAAATAAAATTTATTTTTATTTTTTTTTTTAAAAAGGAAAAAATATTTTAGTCTTGCTCAAATACCACTAAATTCTCCTTCTAAACAACTCTAGGAACATAAAATGGTCTAATGCAATCATTTACTCGAACTCCAGAATGCTAGAATACAGGATAAGTTATGATAAAATGAAAAGTTCTTTAGCAACAGGTATATCTGAACATTAAGTGCATGGAGTGAAAAGATTCACATCAAACCACATCCTTACACAAGGAATAAAAAGTATACATTGGATGGATTCAGGTAAGAATCTGTGAGATGACAGAAATTGAGAATAAAAGTGCCCCTCCATGATCATGATCATCACAGAGAACAGTACGGAAAATGTACTGGTAGCTTCATTGTTAAAGAGGACTGACATTTGAGTTAGAAAACAATCAAGTAATATGGAGGAAAAGTCGTCAATTGTGATGATAATTCCTACATAAGCAATATATCCCACAAATTACCATATTCATCTAATGCAACAAAGAGCGACAAGTCATCAGTTGCATTTGCTCCCCCAACATTCTGGATAGGAGGACCCACAGGAATTATCGATCCACCTCGCAAATATAGTGTTGGTAAATCCTGAGTAACACAGGAAAGGGAAAATAAACATTATTAACTGTCACGATTTGCAGCTTCATGATCAGTTCTACAGGTGAACCAAATCTATTTGATTAAAAATATTTACGGGATGTGTGTCGCCGAAATCAAAATGCAACCAGATGCCGCCAGGCAACTTATGCTGCAATTGATATGATCCTTTATCACAAACAGTGCTGATGACAATACCAACATGGTAATTAGTATAAATGTATAAATTCGACTGTATTTTCTTAGGCAAAGAAATTAAACAACATCCATATGCAAAGCATAATTTGTACCCAGGATATTTTATTACTTCAAACTGCTCGCCAAGGCCAGATATTTAGCGCATGTTAGACCACAAAATTATATTCTGTGTTTTCCATGTAGGTCTTGCACTTCAATCTTACATGACACAAGGCAGAAGACTGGACTTTTAACTCTAAAGTAACTGGTACAGTAAATTTGAGGTACCTTGCACATACAAGGAGTGGCCCCAAAAGGAAGGAATTTTCAACTCTCCTCAAACTAGGATCTTTTGGATCTGCATGTGATGTTAAAGAACAAATACTCTGAAGATATGCAAATCCACAATCCAAACTCAATTGAAGTTCTATCCTGTAAAAACACATTCTTAGAAGTAAAATAAATAAAGAAATAAATAAGAAGCATACCAGCAAAAAAAGTAGGAGCTGCAACAGGTGTACCCTTGGTGTGAGCCATATAGAAAAGAGTATATATGTGTGGTATAAGTCGGTATCGTCGCAACAATGCCAGACGACATACTTCTTCACACTAAAAGGTCAATGCTGATAACAGATTTAAGCATGCATTTGAGCTAAACTTGACAGAACTTAGACCAGCAGAACTGAAGATACCTACAACTTAAGAGCATTGCAAAATGCATCTATACCCTAGTACATAAAAGAAGTTTAGAAAAATAGAAACAAACATCCTGAAAATATATCTGCACATACACATGTCATTCATTTAAGCCTTACTTAAAAGGACACCTCTAACACATAAAAAACGTCATGTCCAACACCCGTATTGGAAACAGTTATTGGATGCATGTCAATACTTCTACTAAGAAAAACCTTAATTTATATTTTCTTGTATTTTTGCAGTGTTTACTATTTACACGCTATGTGCACAGTTCACCTTTCAAAAAAAAAAAAAAAAAACAAAACATCGTAATATGTGCACAGTTCTTATCATATTTTTAGTTACATGGATGTAATTTTCTAGATCATACGCAAATATTTTATATCTTATACAAATATGAAGTAAATTTTATATAATAATTCTTTTTTCTAATATCATTATACATTTGTACAGTAATGGTAGGTTTATCAGGGGTCCCTTTGTCTAAAACCTTCATTAGAATCCAAGTTAGATACATAGCCTAAGGCTCTAAGATGCATATCGAGAGAAACTTAGTGACACTCAAAAGGCATATAGACCCAACTTCTAATAAACTAAAGAACCATGAGATAATGTAGAGCTCCAAATTCTTGTTACCCAACAAAAAAAGTGTTTTGCATCCGTAAAGATACGGTTGTAAAGGTCAATACATATAGGTAACAGCAATGACTATTACATGATATAGGGGTGAAATGAGACAGTTAGTTTTTTTAGGATTGTATCAACCGTTATAGGGCATAACGACTGTTACCCCCGTAACGACGAAAAAAAAAAAAAAAAGCGACACAAGACAACTTGCTCTAAAAGCTCGAACTGATAAAGCGTGGCGAATCAATCCCTCTCATAGCCCAGGTTAGGCTCTCGGCCGAACCCCCCTCATGGCCCCACTTTATATGAGTCACCCGCCTCACACGGGCCGCCCACCTCGAGTATGCCCCCGCTTTACACAGGCCACCCTACTCGAGCCCGGTGTGAAAATGCCCTTGCATTAATCACCCCCGATGAGGATACTCGAACACGAGACCTCTAGCTTTAATACCGCTATTAACGCAGGATAACTAACCACTTGCTCTAAAAGCTCGAACTGATAGAGCGTGGCAAATCAATCACTTTAACTCATAGCCTAAGTCAGGCCATCGGCCGAAAACCCCTCGTGGGCCCCAATTCACATGGATTTCGCCTCACACAGTCTGCCTACCCCGAGTGTGCCCCCGCTTCACATGGGCCACCCCACTCAAGCCCAGTGTGAAAATGCCCCTGCATTAAACGACCACGTTTTTCTATTTAAATGCATTTTTTACTTTTCTCATTACCAAAAAAAAAACTCTCCTAGATCATCCTATAACAGATTTTGACCACTTTTACTATAGTTTTTAGGTTTAAAACTATATATTTGAGTGATTTTAGCGAATAGAAGCATTGAGGCCATTTTTTGAAAAAGTTTTAAAAAGCGGTACTTTATGCTTTTTTTTTTCTAGTTTTTAGTTCTAATGCTTGATTATGATGTCCAAACATTAGAGATATGACTATGTCCATAAATTCACCAAACAACCCAATACAACTCTCACCAAACAGTAGATTGTTACACTACCATAAAGATGTTCAAAACCAAAAATGAATACATATTTGGAATATTTACATTATTCTAGATTTTTTTTTTCAGAATTTTCGGGCAAAAAAATAAAAAATAAAAAATCAACCGTACAGTGGTCGTAATGTTTGTTACACCCCTATATCAGTAATGGTGGTGACCGTTATGGCCACCATTACCGTTACAGATTAACCTTGCCAACAAATGCAAACATTTATAGAAAGCAAACTTCTCAAGCTTTTTTGTTGTTCAAGTCAAATTCAGAACACAAACCATGGAATGAACAAAGAAACCAATATAAGCTGGCAAGCAGAAAAAGAAAAAGAAGATTCATGAATAAAATTGTCTCACACACGATTCAAAGTGTCAATAACTTGTGAATCTGCAGCACAAGATCCACATAGGTTATATGGCCTTCAAATTCAAGATTTCAGTCATGCCTTTTGTTCTAGGTCCAACCTTTATTATAGAGCATCAATTACTCTGCAGGATATTAATGCCAATAAATATGCGGTGTCTTCCACATATTATACAAACAGTCAAAAGACAAGAAAAAGACGAGAACCATTTCATCTAGATTAGAAGTTTGAATTGCTTACTAAAAATTTACCAAAAAAAAAAAAAAGAAAGAAGAAAGAAGAAGAAGAAGGAAAGAAAGAAAAGAAAAAAACAGAGATTTGAATTTGAAACCGGTAAAACAATTAGTATATGGCATTTATTACAGATGAGTACAAACCTCTTCACCAAAAGACCATGGCTCATGGTCAATGGTACCAGTTTCAGAATGCCCACGGCAAAAAGGAAACATAGCACCCACCGCCATCCATCTTCCAAAAAGCTTAGGTGATGCATTTCCAGCAAACCCACCAATGTCCGGTCCAGATAATGGCTGACCACTGAGTCCCTGAACAGAAAAAAGACATTGCTACTTAGAAATGGGAATCATGCTGACTATGAAATGCTCTTGACACCATTATCATGACTGAATATTACAACAAGCAGTACTGACAAAAGAACATTAAACGGAAGCTGAAGAACAACTAAGTTTGAGTTGATCAGAAGCAGGAAAACAATAAAAACACCATTAAATATATAAAAGCATATTTTAAAAATACATTGCTAGAAAACCCAAAACCAAGCCAAGCCACACAAGAACACAAGAGACTGGATGGATGGCAGATAGCTACATGTTTCCAAAACCAACTGAATAGGTTCACTCTTTTTTAGTCAATAAAAAGTATCATTATCTTGCTCCATATTCTGTACTACTTTCAGTTGCATGCTATTCTCACTCCTTCCAAAGATAACAGGTCTCATTTATCCTTCTACTTGCATGTTGCTTTCCTAGAATAATATCAACCAAGAACTTTCCAGATTGCAGCAAAATAAAGAATAATATCAACAAACTTCCAAATGAATGAAAAACAACCTAGCACCTGCTCAGCAGAGAGCAAGAGTTAAAAACAGCTATGAAGAGCACTAGAATATCTTTAAGAATAAATCCACTACTCAGATCTGAACCTTTTCCATGAGTGAGATTGAGAAACAGAGAACATGAGAAGAAGTAAAAAGGAAAATATGCAAAGTACAAAGATAACCCCCCCTCCCCCGCGATGCTTAAGTTATTAATAAATTAAAGTCCATTAACTTAAAACTATATTCTAATTCATCACCTTTAAGAACTAAAGAGGAAAATATAATAAAACAACAGAAACCATAATCTCCATGTGACATAGGCCACATATGAGATCATCACCGTCCATCATGGCCAGTCAACAGAACCAATTAGACATCATAATTCTAAATAAGATGAAGTACCACCGTTCATAAAAACCTGTAGCCCTATACTGAAACGTAGGGTGCATCTTCAATCGTAGAAAAAGGAGAATCCCCTTACCAATTGAAGCACCATGGATATACTCATGTGTAGATGCTCCCAATTTGATAGGTTATCTCCAGTTCATGTTGCAGCATACCTCTGGCTACCTATAAACCCAGCTCTAGTGAGAACAAAGGGGCGTTTCTTACCATCAGCCATTTTCATTCCTTCAAATGTAGACCTTGCCATAAGCATGCCGTAGACCTAACATGAAAGTGAAACTAAGACAAAAGTTCATAATATAATCAACAATAGCTACCACCTGGGAGTGTATTTTTCATCAGCGCTTTCAGATTTTTCAACTCTTGGTTGGAAAGTGAATAATGAAATGAACATCTACAACCGAAATATAGGATGTCATTTGCTCTAAAATGCATCACTGAAGTTGAAAAATATTACATTGTGATAATAAGAGTGATTCTGACAACCACCAAGTTCAGTATCTCCATTGTGGACATTGCTGTTTGGCATTGTTTTTGTTGTAGTCTGAGGGAAAAAATAAAATAAAATAAGTTAGAACTCAAACCATGAACACCAAAACCAAAATGCAAGTTACCATTGAAGAATTATGAGCCTTACATTGAAAACAGCAGGTTCGTTCATATCATTCCATATGCCATCGACACCATTAGAAACGAAGTCCTTGACTAACTTAGCCCACCACAGACGGGTTTTCTCTTGTGTAAAATCAGGAAAAACAAAAGGCCCAGGCCATACATCCCCTAAGGATGGAGCAAGAAAAGACGTAAGGACAAAATGGCAATTAGAAGTCACCAATAAGTGTTTCAAAAATAAATGCATTGAGAAACTTTACCAACAAAAGGTTTTCCATCTGATGTTTTAATCCAGACATCACTTTCAGAACCAGCATCATAAACAAAGTAACCGTCTTCACGTTTGATTCCAGGATCAAGCATCCAGATTGCTTTGAAACCATTAATATGAAGGTCGTTCACCAAAGATTTTGGGTCAGAGAAACGCTCCTGAAAAGAATTAATCGAAGTTAAAAGCAACAATGCACATAGAAAATGTTCTTCAGACACCAGCATTGTTGAAAAGGTAAGCTGTATGCAAAGTATCCATTTGAGTTAAAGGGAGCTATGGATGAGATGCTATACGTCAGTTATAGTTGCACATTTGACCTATCAATGGGACCAAACCAAACTGTTAAACAGGAAGGAGTTAGTATGATCATTTGACAATTAATCTATGTAAAGACAGCCTATACAGTTCACTATCAATCATGCTTGGGTGTGCATAAAAGATCTTTAACCTCATCAACAACAACTGATAGCAAAGTAACCATAAGAGTAACAGATTTATTAGCGTGGTACAATAAACAGTACTTTCATAAGAGTAACAAGATAAGCAGGTTGTTGAGGTCGTTAGAAGGGCAAGTTGGATATAATCAAATGGGCTTCCAATATAAAGACCCTTGCCAAATGTTCTCTCCTGTTTGGCTCTTGGTCTGGACTGTAATTGCATTGCTTTGCTTTATTTGTTCTTATTAATAAATTTATCACCTTTCAAAAAAAATTATTAATATTTGACTTTTAGGTTTATTGTTTATTATTTGGGGGGGGGGGGGGGGGGGGGGGGGGGTTTGCAAATAAATAATTACATACTATTAAAACGAAATAATTGACTAGTTATATATGGACTTTTTGTGAATCTAACTTCCAAAAGCCTTTGTAGTCTGCATTTGACATCTCTTCTTTGTCTCCAACATCAAATCATTGGCCAGGTTACATGGCCATCACATGTGCCAAAGTCCTACCAGGCAGATGTCCCCGCCAATAGTCAAACCAGTTGACTCATCTGGTCAGATAAATTTTAAAATAAATGGGCAGCATAGAAGAACTAGGCAAATTTTTTTGCAGCAATCCCTTTGCTTCATAACTAGTGGCTCACCTAATATGTGGACTACACATCTTTGGGCCAGGGCATCTAGATGGGGGGACATCTTTGGCACGTGTGGAGTTGCAGATAGGTTGCCTTCGGCAAACAAATTAAAAAAGAAAAAGAAAAAGCCGAGAAGTTTTAGAAAAACAATAATTTATAATGAAGGAAGCCAACTGAAGTGGACATTGAAATTCATAATATCACCAAATTGTATCTGAAAATAAAAAACAGTTTGAATTGAGAATAACATACTTTGTCAAAAGTAAAACAGCGAAAACCATCCATGTAGTCAATGTCCATCCATATGACATCACAAGGTATCCCCTTCTCTCGAAATGTTCTGGCAACCTGCAAATAGATATATTTGGAAGAGATTGGGGGCGGGGGGGTGGCGGCGAGAGAGAGAGAGAACAAATTTCAATGTCACAACAAAATTAACAGTAACAAAGTTTACCTGCATCAGCATTGCAAACAGAAGAACCAACTCATGCTATCTCCCAACAACTAATGAAATGATTACCTTAAGAACTATTGCATCTGAATCATAGCTCCAACGACATTGATGATAGCCTAGAGACCATTTTGGAGGCATAAATACCGACCCTAACATGGACAGAAGTGGAGAATAGATCAGTTGTAGGAGAACTACTAAAGAAGACTGTAGAAGTCTATCATTCTAACCTACCTCAAGCTAGAATATAAATGCAACTTATTAAAACAAATTGATAGCAGTGCAGTAATAAACAAGTGTTTCTTTTTTTTTTTCTACAGAAAAAAATAATAATAAATCTCATCATGCAGAAATATTATGCAATGCAAGTGGTTAAAAATATGGCTAGAAGAAGGATAAAAAAGAAATCACCAATTGCATGAGACAGGGATATCAGGACTGCAGTCGGTGAAGCAAAACGACCAAAAGTAACGACTGGATATGCAGCTGCAGATTTAAATTTTATTGTCGATTCCTTCCACAGGTCAACCTAAGTGTTTGACCACCCAATTCAGTAATCTCAGTATAAAACTTCAGGCAGCACAGATTGTATGAAGGATCAAGGAATCATCCAAAAAATAAAGAAGAAAATCAAATAGACCTCGCAATGTCGAGTTGTGTCAGCTAGAACCCCATAAGCTTCTCCATTTGGAAGAACAGCTAGGACCCAAGGATGTGACTGGTACAACGAGGTAGTACCTGAACCATAACCCCAGTTGTCTGCGTTCCATGTAAATATCTGCGATGGATTGTTCCATGTAAATATCTGCGATGAAAAAGAGCTGGTTAATTCCGGGAACAATATCAAGGGTTCCCTTGGCTGATAAGACAATAACATGACTTACTCTCTTTCCAGTTCGCTCAAGCTGTCCACTGACTTCACCTGTTCCATACAAAGAAGTACCGGTAGGAAGCTAAATCAAGGGGAAAGAAAAAAAAAACATCGTCAATCTATTAAGGAAACCCAAGATCGTGTATTCAAGATATGTGAAAGGAAAAGAGGATCCATGGCAGATGCAACATAGTTTGAGGCTACTCTTACAAGAGGAGGTAGTGGAACAAACCTCAATGCAAACAATTTGTTGCCCATGCAGTCGCTCAAAAGTTGGAACATACTCAGGAACCTTGTGAATAGCAATTGCCGCGTCCCTCACTTTACGATCTACAAAAGAAAGACTTGGATATGCTGCATCCCTATCATTTCCAGAACAATCAAACCGGAAAAGCCCCTCCTCGAGGATAGGTTCGAAAACCATATTTACAGAAGTGACCTCTGCAGTGACCTCCCCTCCATATTCAGCCATTTTAGCTCCTAACCTTTCAATGTTCAAAATTTTTCTATACCTCTCCCTCCTACATGCCAAAATTTGTATTAGGAACTTTACTTGTCAATTTCCTGTTATTGAAATTTCCAAACATCAGAAACAGAAATCGATCCCTTTTTTTACAGAAAGAAACTCATTAAAATTATAAGCATACCCAAGTACAACCACTCAACAATCAATAGTTTTTGTACCAGGCGACAGTTTGATGTATTTTATGGGGCTCAAACCATTATATATGATTTTTTTCACTACCACCAATCATGCAGTGTCAATTTCAATGGAATATAACCCTCGAGAATTATGAATAAAAGACCATCATTAATCATTTTTCCAGCTTGATAGGCCCCATTAAACAAGAGAAAGTTTTCAGTAAGCTTGATCCAAAACTGAATACATGGTCCTACTGTGAAGGGTCCATAGCTTAAACATTGTACCAATCAAATAATCTTAACCATCCAATGTGTAGCTCACAAATGGGAACCAAGGTGTAAAAATAAGTTGCCTACATTCAGCAGGCAATGTTCATCAGATCAGATGACTGGGATCATCCATTTAGTGCAAATATTTGACTTTGAGTTGTCTGAGGTATGACCATGGTTCAGATGTGATTTAAATGTGCCATCTGTGACCCAAGTTTATAAAGCCAGCCCATTAAATAGTAATGAGATCGGAAAAGTCTTAGTCTTAATGCTATCACCCAATTTCACTACACAGTCCACACTCTATACAGAAGCTGGCTAGTCTAAATAAAGAAGAATGTACATTCATAATCCATATTGTTGATCCAATGGCCCCCAAACCTTCAAGATGGAAGATCCTAACTGCCCAATCTTTAGCCTTCACTCAATTGTTCTATTCTTCAATTCACCATCTATTCACAGACCCACTGTTCATATGTTCAGTATCACCCCATCGACAAGATTTTTGGGAACTGCCACCAATGACAAGACCCATTAAGTCAGCAGTCTAGATTACCAAACCAATGGGCCTCACCCGTACAAACTACAGGCCGCAGATCATATAATTCTTCCAAAACAAATTCTCTATATGAAAACAAAATACATGGAAATAAAATCAATCAGATCGCCATAACAAGTTAGAAAATTGAAAATAAAGATGATCAGCAGCAACGACTATTAGACAATTCTTACCATGAGAACAACAAAAGCATAAGAAGATCACACATCATTTTTTTCATATTAGCAACGGAGATGGCCAGCAAAACACCACAACCAATGACATATATAGGGAGAGGATGGGCTCGGGTGGGCCCCACCATGATGCCTTCATGAAATCCACTCCGATCATCAGGCCCATCAGCTCACTTTAGGCCCAAGGCAAAAAATCAGAAACATTTATGATTCAGGTGGGCTACACGACTGGAAACAGTGTGCAGGGGGACGCCCACCATCCAAACTGTTGTACTCGATGTAGCCCACGTAAATCATGGATGGGCCAAATTTTGGGGCCACGGGCATAACTTTCACGAGGCAGGTGATGGTTTGAGGACACGGACTTCCTGCGAAAGCCTTTAGCAAGAAGTTCCTTCGCTAGGATGCTAGGTGGGGCCCACCGTGATGTTTGTGAGAAATCCACACTGTCCATCCGTTTAAAGAGTTCATTTTAGGACAAGCGACGAAAAATGAGGTGGATCCAAAACTCAAGTGGGCCGCACGAGGAGAAACAGATGGGATTCAATGACCACATTTTCAAACATTTGTATGGCCACAAAGTTTCAGTTCAGGCTAATTTTTGTGTGTTTTCACTTCATCCCAGTGGGAATGACCTTATAAACAGTTGGGACGGCATATATAAATTGAGGTAGATCCCAGGAAGGTTTCAACAACAGGAAACTCTTTCCCCTGTTTTTCCTCTCGCGCGGCCCACTTGAGTTTTGGATCCACCTCATTTTTGGTCGCATGTCCTAACATGAGCTCTCAAAATGAATGGACGGTGTGGATTTCTCACAAACATCACGGTGGGCCCCACCTAGCATCCCAGCACAGAAACTTCCTGCCAAAGGCTTTGGAAGGAAATCTACGTCCATGGCTGGAGTGGATTTCTTATAGTCATCACAGTGGACCCAGTAAAAATCAGTAGTGGACATCCCTCTCCCGATTGTTTCCTTCGTGTGGCCCACCTGAATCACAGGTCAGCCTGACTTTTAGGCCCTGGACATGATGATGGATGATGCCACTGATGGTCGGAGTGGATTGTACATAAACACCACAGCGGGCCTCGTAAAAAACATAGGGTAGGCATCCCCTCCCAACTGTTTCTCTTGGTGTGGCCCACCTGAATCACGAATCTGCCTGTTTTTTGGTCCAATCACAAAATGTCCAACACACGCCTGGTGGTGGGAGTGGATTCTGGAAACACATCACGGTGGGGGCCACCGGAGCCGCTCCAATGTCCGCTCACACGTAAGAGCTCCGGTGGTCAGTAAGCCCTTTTCTCTCTACTTTTTGTACTGCAGAAGTACAACTTTACAATACATCATTGCCAAAAGCACAAAATCAGGAGAAAAAAAATGGCGTTTCTATCAAAAAGGATGGGTATCAATAGTAGATCACAAAATCACCAAAAAATTCTTAAACATGATGGAAAAATGAAGAAGAAGAAGATTCAAGAAAGGAACCTGAAGAATCAAAGCTGATAAGATGGGAAGAGAATGGAATGCTTGAAGGAGCTGAGCTTCTTCTGCAGATTCAATGGCGATCTCAAAACCCTAGAAATAAGAGGAGGAGATCTGTGGAGGTGAGCGAGAGCACTGGCAGTTGATTCCATTGAAACTCTCTGTACTTTTTATAAGCGCCAAAGCACAACAGAATTTTCAAATGTATTTATTAGTTTTTTCGTTACTGCAGTGCAAGTGATGGCAGATGAGCTAACATGGAGTGTGTGAACTGACATGGCTGTGTACTAACAAGCTAACCCAAAAAAAAAAAAAGTGATGGCAGAATAACCATCGCAGACTCCTCGCTATCTCTCTCTTCAGCGTATATGTACACTTACCTCAGGTTTGCTACGCCCACACGTGTGCATTACCACACGTTACGATCATCTATTCAGTTGTGATTTTTGGGTTGTTCTCCGCCTACAGTCGGATCGGCTATTTGGATGGTCTGGATTGCCATATAACTATTCGAGATGTACGGACATGAGTCTCAGTATAGCCCCGGTTTCAATCCACATCTCATGATTTGTTTATGGACAGTTGTACATAAGACGATTAGGCGTTTGTGTCGCTAATCTGTTGAAAAGACCGGTAGATATATGCGAGTTATTTGATACTCTGGCTGCGTATGACATTTGTTAAGCAGCTACACAGAAATTGTAAACAAAGCATCTGTTAATTCAAAATCTACCGATCGACTCGTGTATTTCAAAGTCGTATACTACAGCCAAAATTATAATGGTTGAGAAATCATGACCTTTGCTTTTTAAACTTTTTTTAATTTTTCATTTAAATAAGACAGTTGAATATATATTCTAATTTTATAAATTTACCGTTTAAACTATAAATAATAATTACTTAACTAATTATATATATCATTATATCTTTGGATTGTACAGCAGGCTAACCATTGGCATATATCGACATCCTCACTAGCAATAGCATTGATGCAGTTTTATATTGATATCGTTGATCATATGTATTTATCATTGTTAAACATTGTTAGATTATATTGTGCATGCATATTGTCATGTCATCTATTTATTTAAGTAATTAATTTAATAATTATTTATTTTATCATGTTATCATTGTCTATGCTTAATTATATTTATAATATGTGTAACTTTGAAAATATAATTATTGAGTTATTTACTTAATCTTATCTAGGATGATATTTTAAACCATCAATCAAGCAATATAATTAATATGGATACTATTGAGACCAATACATTAGATGAGACATGGTTGACCTCGTTGTTGGCGCCTCATACTTTCAGTTGAAGAATGAGCAAGCTTGGGCGGAGTGCCTTACCTCTCTCCTTTTTATATATTCTGAGGATCTGTATATTTGGAGTCTTGGCTGGGTGGACTCTATTAATTATTTTGTAAAATACTTTGGTGGACACTATTATTGGGATTTGTGCACTATCACTTATGAATTATGAAATTACATGTCGCCTTAGGGTTGCAACCGAAAACGCATTACGTCGACGACATTTATTGGATCAACAGAAGAGGGATATCCAATATAATACTTGCACAAAAAAAGAAAAAGAGAAAATTCATTGAATCATGGGAGTTTAGGAATATCAAGACAAAAAGCCAAGCCCTTTTAAAATATAAAGCATAAAGCCAATAACATAAAGAAAAGACTTGCAATGACCAACTCAACAAATGTAAAAGTGGCAATGGCCAACGTAATAAAAAGAGTGACTATGGTTGACTCAATAATAAGAAGAGTAGCAGGGCCAACTCAATATATTTGATAAGGCAAAAGCAAGCTTGTATTCATCGCCCCACGTAAATTCATAAAGATTCCCTATAAATAACATTATACTACAATTTCTTAGGCAAATAATTGATGATAAAATATATAATTGTAGAAAGAATTTAAAGTAACTTGAAGACATGTTAAAGACAAGATAGAAAAATTATGAAGGCATGTAAAGATGAGACGAAATAAGATGATCACATGCAAGGCAAGGTAAATATAATAACTTAAGTTAATGTAAGTCTAAAAGGTAGAACTCCCACCTTTAGTTATCTCGACTTTATGTGCCGGTGTACGGAAGTCTTATGGCCTAACTTTATCCTAATCTAAGTACTTACGGTTAGGCCAAATTCTTGACTTACAACAATGTTAAATCTGAATAGATTGAGTGGAACTTGATGCGTGATGCTTGCATTAAAGATTCTGAAACTCTATGTATTTTCCTACCGAGTTGGCTATGATTTTATTTATTTTTAATGGGGTTCATCACTATCCTCATGGGAAAAACCAGAAGAAAGGAGATTTTCTAAAAAAAAGAGAGATTGGGGAGACGGTCTGGCCTTATTACAGAACGTGAGCAGCACCTTGTTTCCCTTCTCATTCTTTTTCTCTCTTTATATCTTCCTTCTTCCTTCTCTCTTTCTCTTTCCCTTTTTCTCTCTCTCTTCCTCTTTCTCTTTTTCTCTCTCTCTCTCTCTGTCTTGTTTAGACGGCTTCCAGCAACAGGGGCATGATCCTCTCTTCCCCTTCTTCTTTGTTCTTACTATCCTTCCTGATGTTCTCCCCACCATGTCGTGCTAACCTGTTCTTGCACAATAAGGCGATGTGCGTAAATGTTATGTAGTCTAAGAAACTTGATGCGTATTCATTTTTAACCGTCCAATAAATACGCAACAATCTGATAGTGAGATCATCAAATTAATAAGAGTAAACTCTGGATCATCATACATCTAAACGTTTAACCATAATTTGGATAATATAATTTCAATATTATCATTCCACGTATGCAATTTCTAAGTGCTTGGGTATCATCCATTGCAATCTGTTAGACTAGCAAAGCCTTTTTGGGAAAGAAAAAGGCAAGAAAGTTGAGAACTATAATAGATACACGTAGCGAAGCCAGTGGATGATGCTGCTGGGCGCGGACGCGGACGCGGATTTCCTGCCAAAAGGCTTCCGCAGGAGGTTCCTGTGCTGGGATCCGAGGTGGGGCCACTATAATGTTTTTAATAAATCCAACACGTCCATCCTTTTTTGAGCTCATTTTAGGAGGAGAGGCCAAAAATAAACCGGATCCAAGATTCAAAGTGGCCGCACCAAAGGAAAAGGTGGGTAGGAAAATTCAAACGGTCGAAACCTTCCTAGGGTCGATAGTAATGATTACATCCCATCCATACCGTTCAAAACTTCATTACTACTGGGATTAACCGAAAACAAAAAACTAGCATGATTCAAAACTTTCGTGGTCCACGAATATTTCAACCGTGAACGTTCAATTCTCCCCTTTTCGGCCACATGAGTCTTGGATCCGGCTTATTTTTGGCTTCGCGACCTAAAATGAGCTCACAAAACGGATGGACGTGGTGGATTTAACAAAAACACATCATGGTGGGCTCCACATAGGCTCCCAGGCAGGAACTTGAAAGCCGCGTCGGTTGGGTGCAACCAAACCCAATCACTGCGGGCGCGGACGCGGATTAGATACTGTCGTACTTACAAGGAATCCAGATCGCCACTGAAGCGACGACACCAAACTCTGCGGACTTGATGCACGTGTTGTATCCACACTGTCTATTCATTTGGAGAGATCATTTCATGGCGTGAGAAAAATAATAAGATAAATGTTAAGTTCAAGTGGGCCCCACCGTAGAAAACAGTGGGGATAATGACATTCACTGTTCAAAACTTCTTAGCGACCACGGAAGTTTCCAATCAAGCTTATATTTTTGTTTTCACTTAGACTGTCTATATGTTAACTCATGAATAGGTTGGATCTAAAAAAGACATCATGGTGGGCCCTATAGGTGTTTCAATGGTGGGTGTGACTGTTCTCATGATTTTCTGCAGTAAGTCCGCTTAAACTTTATATGTATCTTGTTCTTTTATTCATGCCGTAAAATGATCTCTACGAATGGTTGGACGGTATAGATACAACACACGCATCATGATGTGGTCCACAGATCTTACTGGCCATGTAATCCATGCCCAGGACACAGTTTGGCTAGTGACGCTGCCACCAGCCAAGTGCTGGTGGCTAGTGGTTAATGTATGTGTTGGACCCACGCCGTCCATCCATTTTAAAAAATAATTTTAAGAAATTACCCAAAAGGGTGATAGATCAGAATATCAAGTATACAACACCATGGGAAAACAACATTGATTGAATGTACACCCTTAAAAACCTCTAAGGATCCCCTGTAATGGTTAGTTGACCTCTAACCTGTTGATTAGATTATATAGACTTGGATGAAGGGAATATATATATATATATATATATATATATATATATATATATATATATATATATATATATATATATATATATATCAGATTGATTCAAAACTTTTGTGGACCCGTAGAAATTTTTAATGGTAGCTGTTCAATCAATAATGTGCGGTCCACTTGAAATTTGGATCAACCTTATTTTTGAGATCATTCCGTAAAATGATCTAAAAGAATGAGTGGACAGCATGGATGAGACACATATATCATGGTGGAGCCCACGGAGCACCAACCACTGGTCATTGGCTAGTGGCAGGGTCAGTAGCCAATCCGTTTCCCCACCAACTGGGATGTTTGGGTTATATCTACTATGTTCATCCGTTTCACCATTTCATTTCAGTACATGAGCCAAAACACGAGGGAGATCCACAGCTCAAGTGGGCCACATCACAATAAGTGGCAGGGATGGAAAGGCCTACTGGGGAACTGTTCTTGGGGCCAGGAAGTTTTGGATCAGCTGATGTTTGTATTTTCCATTCATCCTCTTGGGAATCACCTTGAGGTCCATTTGGATGGCAGATAAACAGTGGCTTCAACCAAGCATCTCCATCCCATTGCTTCTCATGGTGTGGCCCACTTGAGTTTTGAGCCCCCACTGCAGTTTAGGCATTGAGTGATCATGAAAAAGTGGCCCACCTTTTGCACAGACGCGAAATAGTACTCATGTGACATGCGGGTTGTCTTTTACCGTTCAGAGGATGGTTCGTCCATAACTTTTAAAATCTTCTCTTTTGAAGGGCTACGGACCGAAATCCTTAGCAACACCTGTTTTACATAAAGCCTACAAGACCTGGATGCGGATTGCGTCCTACCCCGGCCGGATAGTAATCCGTCCGGCCAGGGCTCTGTGGGGCCACCGTGATATTACTGTTTTATCCATGTCGTTAATTGCATTTTTCAGATTATTTTAAGGTATTATTACAAAAACGAAGTAGGACCATGGAACCAGTGGACCACACCCAAGGAAGCTGCATGGATAATGACACTCACCGTTGAAACCTTTCTAAGGGCCACTGTGATGTTTTTGTACCATCCAACATATTCATAAGGTCATGTAGACATGGATGAAGTGAAAAAACAAATATCGGCTTGATCCAAAACTTCTCCAGCTCCCAAGAAATTTGTAATTGTGGACGTTAAATCTTTTCTTTGTGGTCCACTTAAGTTCTATACATGCCTCATTTTTTGGTTCATGACATAAAATGATCTTGATAAAAGTGATTAACGGAATAGATAAAACAATTAAATCACGTCGGGCCCGACAGAGCCCTGCCTAAGACGGATTACTGTCCGGAAGGGGTAGGACGCAATCCGCGTCCTACAAGACCCAAACTCTCTGGTCCCGCTATGCTGTGAATGTGAAATGCACTCCGTACATCACCTTGACGGTATGCCCAGATAATAAAACCGGGCGCAATTATATATTTATTCCAATCGGTGTGGCCCATCAGATATTTTATTTCTTTTATCGGGGCTGATGTTGTTGTATATACGGTGATCACAAGGGTTATGGCTTGATGGACGGAGTGGATTTCACATGCACAGCAGAAAACGGATCCTTAAGGTACATGGTTAGTTGGGTGTCGTTTACAACGGAAGTTATCCGTCGTAATTAATTCATGCCCCTGTTTATTTAGTAGGTGAGATCAGATCCGTTGATTATGAAATGGATGGCGATGGCATCACATTATCGACGACAATTTTAGTGTCGGGTTGAGTCGTACAAGTTATTTATACTTGGCGGGTTGAGTCGGACACGTGAATAAAGCTTCTCTTTATATATAGAAATGATTGTCCTTATTTTGTAAGGGAATAAATAAACGTTTGCTATCATTGACTCTTTTGGTACATGATATGTCTCGCGGGTAGAATGTGAATATGGTAGAGTCATCTCTCTACAATAAGCGTGGCATGGTCAATGACAATCAAGACCGTTCAACTAGTTTCTTGTACTGTGGATAGATAATGGTTCAAAATAAACATTCATCAGAGGATCCTAGCCCTCTGATGAGAACTTTCGAGGAGATGAATGATTCTTGCTCAACCCTTTTCACCTTCCTAACTAATGTGATCGTGTTGCATGTGTTGGTGCTCAGGATCACCGTAGCCTTTTGTTCCATGGGCCATGCAAAGATAATTGGAAAACCTGTACTGTCCAGCCCTCGGGTACTATTGTGAATGGCAATACAAAACCTAACGAATGATCCTAACCATTGCCTTATGAGTTGAATGTAAGCCATCAAAAGTTTCCTTTCAGCATTCCACATTTCTCTAGAAACAGCAGAGGTAAAATTCATCCATGCGGCATAAATTTCTTACCGTGTTCCATCATGGATAACACCGGAGAAATAGATGGTTCTGATCATCCAAAACTATAGTAGAAGCCTTTAGAGGAGGTAGACAATACCCATATCACTGGCGGAGTACGCATGTTATATACACGTGCACATAGCCATGTACCTGGATCCAAGACGTCCAAATCCCACTGATCGAATGATCCTAATTTCCCATTCGTGACCGTCAAATGGATGGTTAAAATCAATCAAGGATAAGGATCATCTAATCGGTCTGATTTTGGAGTTTTGCCCCATAAGAATGGGGCCCACATTCTGAGTGTTCTGGATTTGGAGGAGCTATGATCATTTTCCTGAAGTTGGGCTCTGTTGTCCCGTTATAATATGTGTTGGACATTCACAACGTCAATTAAATGCATCTTTCCATGGTGGTCAGAGGCCTAATAAGAAGTCCAATCCATGACATAGGTGAGTCACACCATAGACAACAGTTGAGAATGAATGCCCACCTAATGAAGACCTTATCAAGTGGTCCTTACTCATGCTCGGGTGGTAGACTCTCGGGAGTTTCAACTCCCGGTCCAGAGTTCGAGTACCCATTGGCAGTGAAATTCCACCAGCGGAGTGTAAATAAATAAATAAATAAATAAATAAACACCTTCTCAACTGTTTATAAGGTCGATTGAGATGTGGTTCAAGCATCCAACCTATCCATTGTGTGTGTCCCACTTAGATGAAGGGTTATAACAAATTTTAAGCTAGCCATACGGTTGATCTTCGGGACATCTCATAAAGCCAGAGGGGCCTCACCAAATAAACGTGTAGACGTCAACATACCTACCTCATTGTGGGGCGTATCGAGCTCTACACTCATTGTGGGGCGTATCGAGCTCTACACATGAGAAATGTATCTCCTTCAGTTCCTTCTTATGCCTATTTATTTAAAAAGGAAGAAAGCTCATTTAATTCCTTCATGCTTAATATTACTAGTAATTTTGGTTTTCTGCTTCTACTTCAACTATAATCTCAGCTCTATTAATTGAAATAGCTGAAGCTTTTAGTGATGGTCCACATATGAAAGTACATTTGCAAGGCATTATCAACCGTTGGATGTGTAATAGTTTCTATCCTTCCTCCATTAACTGTGAATGAGCTGACTGAAAGAACAATGTGTGGGCATCCAATGATACTCACCTAGGACAGCAAGTCACATGGATTTTGCATTAGGAGCATATGAATAGATTGGTGCATGTGCATGTTCATGTATCTAAGGTGCTCCTTTCTCTTGTTAGCCTCGTGTCTCATAAGGGTGAATGGTTGTATTCATAGTTCCAAAACTGTCCAAACCTTCTTTTTTTCACACACATCCACGCTGTAGTGGGATTTCACCACCTATGGGTATTGAACCCAAGACCTTGTCTTGAAACTCCTCAGATTCTACTATTGAGGTAAGTGTTGAAACTCCTTAGAGTCTACCACTGAGGTAAGGACCTGTACCCAAGACCTCGTGTTGAAATTCCTCAGAGTTTAAAACTGTTCAAACCTTACCTAAGGCTATGTTTAGATGTACAAGTGAATTGTGATGGTTAGAGTTAAGCAAGATAGGAAATGACAATAGTAATGAACATTTCTTTGCATATTCACAACGATAAGTAGCCATAGTTGAAAGGCTTTGGTAGCTTGATTGGTCGACTTGCTTAGCCTTGAGTTGCATCTCCCCGGAGTGGGGCTGAATTGGCCTTCATTCCTGGGGCTAGGGGGAATGGGAGCGTTAAACATTGGATATGGTCCCACCAAAATTGAGGCAACTCATATAATTCAAATCCAAGCTAACCAGGTCCTTAAAAACCATGCAAGTAGCTATTAATTTGTTAAAAATTGGATATGGTCCCACCAAAATTAAGTAAACTCATATAATTCAAATCTAAGTCAACCAAGTCCTCAAAAACTATGCAAGTAGCCATTAATTTGTGGTTATGCCTTCCAAGTCCTAACCTGAAAGCAATTGTAAACCCTAACATTTTGTAAACTATAATTGTAGAATTGAAAGGACCATGCAACGCATCAAAGATAGGGATTGATAAATCGAAACTAAATTCATACTTGGTAGAGATGCCATCACTATAAATTTAATGCCACAATCCTCTGCACTTTAAACCTTTAGAGAAGCATCGAGATGGGAGAAAAATGCTTTAACTCGTTTAAGCTCGGGAAACCAATCCTGCTTTTAAATTTATTGTAGGTGAGGAGTCTGTAACCCATCGAAACCCCTCCCCTTTAGGCTTCATGTGAATTTAGGATTATCAATCCATTTAAAACACTGTGTGAGATTGAGCTTCCATTGTCAAGTTATGCCTTCTTCACTAGACTCCACAGGGCGGCCAGTACAAAAAGATGCCTAGATGGATAGAGTTTTAGATATTGCAGACGTAAATTCTATGTCAACTGGAGTTTCAAATCTATTTAAAGAGTTGTTTAGACATATCAAATCATCTTCTAGGGTTTTAGGAGAGAGATAAGGCTTAGTTGGAGTGCCAACAATGTTCTTCTACTTATAATTTTTCATAGATTTTTGTGGATCTTTTTTAAAATTTTGTTTTAGAGTTATCTATGTTTAATTAATCTCTTAGGTAAGTCTAAAGGGTTAAGCCTTTTAGTTTATTGCAATGTTTTAGTTTAATGATTTATACTTTAAAATTACATGATAATTATTTAATTGAAATTGTTTGAATTTTATTTTAAAGTCTTGAGTTATTTATTTCTAGATTCGTTATGAACTATAGTTACAATGGATGCTTTAATTTAGCAATTGCTTAGCTTGTTTAGCGAATGGATCAATTTGTAAAATTTATTGATCTATTGTGGACTTTGGGCATAATAGATTGTTGAAGTCCCTACGATTGATTATTGAGTGCTTCATGAGAGAATCCTTCAACTAAAATCATACGTGGTTGGATGTTTGTAATTGGTTTAACCGAATTATCTTTCAATTAGAATATATTAGAATTGGATTTCAATTGAATCATAAAAGATTAATCAATAAATTATATATTGTGATTGCTTAAAATGAATTCTTGGATCCTTACTGCTTCATTATTACTATTTTACCTTAAACCATTTGCTAGATTTTAGTTTTAAAAATACCTGGATCCTATTGTGCCTTTAGACACATAATAGTCCATGTGAGTTGGCTTCAGTTTTACCGAGAATATATTATTTCGTAGCCTTGTACTTAGAGTTGTACAATCCCTGAGTTGTGTCAAGTTTTTTGCCCCATTGTTGGGGACTAGTTGTGATGAGAACACATTAGGATTTTGTTTTTGTTTTTTGTTAGGATTTTATTCTCTCTGACTTTTAGCTTTAACCTAGGGTTTTGTTAGGATTTCTAATTTTAGCACATATATATGGTTTTTTGCTTATCCAAATTTTCTTAATGTTAGTAACGTTGTTTATGTTCCTGTTTTGTAGGGATTTCCTTAGTTCTAGTTTTTCTTTATTGATAATATCCCTCTTCACTCCTTAAATGTTGTAGAATTAATATTTTCTATAAGATTTAGAGTTAGATTATAGAATTAGGAATTTATGTGGTTTATGGCTAAGTGGGTAAGGAACCAAACATTGAAACTACAAAGTGAAGGTGGTTTGGTCAACAAGCTCACAATCCATCGACAAGTTAGAAAACAATTAAATACTTCTTAAACATCCTTTAGTATTATGTTTGAAACAGAATAAAATTTTGATAAAAATCTTATATGGAACACACCACTGGCTATGATAATGAGTGATGAGAATGAGGTGCACCAAGTTTTATTGGTTCGAACTTTAGATGATTATTTACAAACAGTGAGAACAAGTACATATTCCTTCGGGATTTTCCTAACCAACACGGAAAATATGAATTTTAACCTAGGAGGTATCCAATTATTTCTTAAATTTTATGAACTTGATTAAAAAAGTTCACACTTACACCTGAAAGAGTTCGATGAAATTGTTGCAACCTTACACTTTAGAAATGTTTCAACTAATATAATGACTTAAATTACTTTCATTCCCTCTAAAGAAGATGACAAGTCATAGCTCCACCCCTTAAGATCGATATCTATGGACACATGTGCTGAGATGAATCAGGAGTTCATTGAAAAGTTATTTCTAGTAAGAATAACCTTATGAAGGATTTGGATGGCTTATAAACATCATCTTGGATGCTAAGAGGTTTCCACAGTAGGCATTTCCTTACCCACTTTTTCCAGGTGTGCAGCTCACTTTGAGTATGATCTTCGATTTTTTGGGTTGGTATTATAACATGATCCAATAAAAGGGATGGAAGGGGTGGATTTATCACAAACATCATAGTGGGTCCCACCTACCTTGTGAGAGGCGTTCCCAAACATCACAAGGTGTCGCAAGCAATCCGCCTCAAGGGAGAGACTGAAAAATCCACAATAAGTACGAATCTCCACCACACAACCTCTGTGAGCCACCAAAATGTTTGTCATGCTTGAGTCATCCACATTGTTTCGATGGTGTGGCCCGCTTGAGTCTTGGATCGAGCTTATTTTTCTTAAATAATGTGAAAAAACAGGTAGTTCAATTGATGGACAGAGTGGATCTCAGGTGAAGAACAGGTTGCTCAACTGATGGATGGAGTGGATGTCGGACAAAAAAAATGCAGTAGGTCACTCACAGCCCAGTTGTCGCACATTTTCGGTATGATAGCTGTTAGGGAGGATATCAGTTATTAGAATTTGGAATGCTAGGAAGCCTGAATCCAGTGTTAGTTTTTCACCATTTTTTAAATGGTGGGTACAAAATCTTAAGCGTCCTTATTGATGATCCAATTGCAGATAGGGCAATAACCGAAAAACTCCGAGAGTACACTTTCCCTCCCAAAGGTTGCATGCGTAGGATCCTCCAATAGAGAGATCTTTGGAACATTGCATGGCCAATGAAGTGCAAATGACCCAATTCCAAATCTCCTCAGCAATCACATGCATCCTGCGGTATGGGCTCCAAATTGCAGTTGCTTTCAAGTTGGGGTAAAAGAGATATAACCGCAATTTGATGGCTACTTCCATGGTTTTAAGACTTGGTCGATTCGAACTGGGTGGGACCTGATCTGGTTTTTGACCCCCCTTGAGTCACCCTAGCCTCAGGCAAGTTGGGTTGATTCAGTCAGCCCCAACTCTGGCGAGTTGCAACTCAACCCAGGGCCCAACGAGTTGATCAAGTCATCGAGTCTTTCAACTATCTCTATTTCTCGCTGCTGAGTATGCAAGAAAACATAATTACTATAGTCATTCCTCTCTCGATCAACCTGAACTTTCGCTATTCAGTTTTGCATCCAAACACAGTCTTCAGTAAGGTTTGCTTAGTTTTGGAGCTACAGATACCACAAGTTACCAGTAAAATGGAAACAAGAGAATGGAGCGTCCCTCTGTAGATACATGCAAATGCACCCATCTATTCACATGCACCTAGTGCAAAATACACAACTCACAGTCATAGGCAAGCATCATTGGATACCCACATCCAGTTCTTGCAGTCAGCTCATTCACAGTTAACATTGGACGGCTGAGGTCACTGGAACCAAAGGAACACATACATCCAACAGTTATCGCCCTATTACTGTTCTTTCCATATGCGACCCGTCACTCGAAGCTTCAGCTCTTGCCTGTTGCCGCCGGAGAAGAATAGTGCCATATTGCGGTGAATGACCAATCCATCGTAGCAATCTCGGACCTTCTTGTGACTGTCCCGGATGCTCCTCGGCACTCCCTGCCATGTTAGTTTCCGGCCGTTGCCCCCCACTTCAAGACTGTAACTGAAGTTCTTTGCTTCATTGTCATCTCCCATGAATCTCAAGAATGCCATATAAACCGGAGCCATCCCCAATAGGAAGGCCTCAAAATGAAGGCAGAAGTGTTGCCCAAAACAATTGAAAACCTGCGGAAAAGTCATGAAGTAGAAAATCAACTAGGTATTACTACAGGAGGTGCGACAATCCCTGATTTCCTACAGATGATGCGTGACTAGGTATGTCAGTGGGTTGGGGCCAGGCATAGCAACATCAAAATTTTTGAATGTCCCAACCCTACCATTTCAAAATCCAAGCCGAAAACAACCCAGGTGCAGCCCTAAACAAGAGAATAGGGTAACTAAAAGGAGTGCAAAATAAGGTTCGCTAAAAGTATGATTGTAGTGGCTCCTGCAAAATACCATGATCTTCGTTGAAAACTTGGGGTCTGTTTGGATGCACATTCAAAAGGGGGTTTTGACGCCTGAACCCCATTTTGAGCCAAGCCCCTTATCGAGATGTGCATGTGGATGCACCTTCACAGCCACTTAGATCCCCCAATTGGTGAAATAGGCACAAAAATGCCCACTTGCCAAAAACCAATCACAGCCCCCTTAGATCCCCCAATTGGTGAAATAGGCACAAAAATGCCCACTTGCCAAAAACCAATCAGATTGATTTACAACAAGTTGACATTGCGGACATTCTTTTGCGGAAACTCTTTTTTGTGGAAGTTGCATGCAAATGAGCCCTTGGTAATAGAACAGACTTGCCTCTGTTGACTTCAAAGGGCCTACTTGTCTTAAGATGGATCAAATAGGCGGTAAACCCCACTGGATAAATAAAGCAATAGTCAGATGAGTTTTATCCCAACACCTAAATTGGCCCACAACAGAGCAGGTGGAACCCATTTTCCTACTGATGCATATAGCTTAGCAGGGTCCTTGAAGACTACAAATTTTAAGCTAAAATACCTATGCTGTATGGCCAAAAAAGATTGCATCCTGAGAAACATGGTTTTGCAATAGCTTTCTAAAAACAAATAATGAAAATCAATGAAAATGAGAGAAGTGTTTAATGTTTTACAGTGAGCATCCATGTTGCATTTTCAACCTCCTGTGGGTTGGATTTGACATAACGATGATTGAATGTGCACCCATCATGCATGTCCACCTTATGGTCATTTTTTAAGTGAGCCACAAGTGTTGGAATATCACCAGTGACCAGGCATTCAGAACCTGCATAAGGACAATTATAGGGCCTGAACCTGCACTGCTGCTCATGTTTCAATTTACTGTAGTATGGAAATATGTCTGGGCATCCAAGGTTCTGATGTCTGCAGGGAAGTTCGAGGGATTCAGCCACTTTCTCGAGAGCTAAACATCTTATGTTTCCCAGTTCATATCGACAAGTGGGGCAGTGATTGTGTACTCTGAGCTTGCAATTAGAGCAGAGAGTGTGACCATTTGGGCACTGCAAAAGGCAATGATGAAGACAATTTTAGTTTGCTAGTAAGAGCAACATTAATATTGTTTTTAATGAAAAGACATGAGCTTGTCATAAGAAAATATAATTCACTTTCCAGAAAGAAAAAAAATAAATGTAGAAACATATACAAACAGATTGGGTAACAAGGTTTCTAGTGCATCAGCATGGTTATCCCAATGCAAGAAGTCAAGTACAAATTTATAGAGAAAAGCAATTTAGAAAAGAAAACATAGTGATGGTCCATGCACCACTGAGATGAAGAACTGTGAATGAAGTTAGAAGGAGCAGAGTTCAACCTGGTGTATGGGAGGGTACATTGAGTTTGTACAGACAGGGCACTTAAGAAGCTCATGCACACCATTAGTGGAAGATACACCTCCTTTAATGCTAGGAGCAATAGTAGGCTTAGTTAGATGGAATTTTTCCAATTCATCACTTGCAATGGATAACTCATGATCTGCAGCTTGAGATTCAAGGACTTCCTTGCAAATGCTACTCCCAGTCCCAGGAGCCATGCTGACTAATTCACAATCTCAGTTTCACACAGCCTAGACAAACAATGGCCTATGCTATGTTATAACATTCCAACTCCTTCCTGTAGCTGCACCTATCTGATGCATGAACCTAAGAAAATCTTTGCTCTCACATAAAATAAAATACATGATTAATGCCAATCCATTCACTGCTGCAGTGGCAAGAACCGTTGCAGTTGCTAAGCCTTGTGCCACTTGGCTATGATATGCACAGTTTCAAGATCCTGTTTGTCAAGCACCTAAGGAAAAAATAAAATAAAAAAGCAGATTTGAGTCCTCTATGATGCACTAATCACAATTACTGGACTATAATTTTCTTACCAACCAAATGATGAAGTTGCAGCAAAAACAATAGCAAGTCTATTGAACTGAAACCATAACATTATTTATATAGAACCGTTCATAATACAGAAAATTGAATAGTGAGAGACAAATTCATCCTTTTAGAATCCACATTGCTGGCAAAATAAATGTTGTATGCATATGAGCCAATGGATGAACTTGGAAAGGAAACTCATGACTGAAGACAAATAAGTAGAAATCCGCAAGGAAGCAGAAATTAATGGTGTTTTGCATTTATAGGAAGGTAAAACAAAGCATTTTCACAGCTCCAGACGCTGCAAATTGACATCATGAGAGTATTTTCTGTAAAGGAGTGATAAGATGAAAAAAGAATACAGATTATAGCTTATATATGTGTTTTCTTACAAGAAGAGGAAGCAAAGGTGAAATACATGGAAATTATTCTTGAATCAGATCAATAGTGATAAAGCTTGTGCAAATGAATGGCGAAAACACCCAGTTCTTTGATCCATTTTAGAAATATATAAATCATTCGACAAAACAAGCAATAATGTCATAGGCAGAAACACAACAGGAAGCAAATGCAAACATATTATATTTATTTGTTGATAGATAGTCTTTAGCAAATGACATCCATATAAGAATACTCAGCTTTTGATATCACTGTTCTCTCACATAAACTTGTATAAATTTAGCTCAGCCACCCTTCTCATGCCAAAATGGAAATTAATAATCACCATGACCTAAACTTAAATAAAAAGAAACCAGAGACATACATCACTGCCATACAATTCCAATCCAATCCCAATTCATGAATTAAAGCAAAATTATTCAAATTTCACACTTACATTAGGAATAACTCACTGAAATTCAACTGATTAGAGGCTTTTCGAACTCATATATGGATTAAACCTATCCAGACTTCAATGAAAGACTATTATAACAACTGTAAGGTTTTAATACAGACACCAATTGGCAGATCCTCAAATTTTCATCTATGAAAAAGAAGAAGAGATTCAAGCTAACTAAAAGTTAAGCATACTGTCAAATTCTCATCTGCAAAAATTCAACAAAACAAAGCCTCAACCGCCAGAGAGTGAATTCGTTTGCTTATGACTCAAAATCTTGTTCAAGACTTCACATCCATGAAACATAGCCCTCAATATTTCAATTTGGAGAAAGGAAAGACTACAGTGACTAAAATCAAAAGATGTCATCGATCAGGAGCACCATGTACAGCACACCTTATCACGTGCATTCCACAAGAACAATAAGTGGGCACACAGTAACACAGGTTGTTGATATGGTGGACCCCGCCATCGGTTAGGCATGACCCAAAAATCATACCAATTATTCAATCTCAGTCATTGAATTGGACTTTCTACCATCAACATTGGACAATTGAACATGATCTCTCTTTTAAAATCAAACGGTTAAATATCACCTGGTCAGAAATATTTTTTGGGTGCGGACCATCTACGGTGTATGCCTTCAAATGGACGGTCGGATCACCATTCCAATAATGTCAAGCCTACTGATTTTGCTGGATAAGCAACCCGTACCACGTGGGCACAAGTTAGATTTCTCGGATTCAAAAATGTAAATTCAACAGAGAGAGAAGATTACTGATAGAAAAGCTAATTCACTGAAAAATTTCAGATGCGCATTTCATCTTGTAATTCATTCTCTAAAACGTAGTTTCGTCAAAACAAGACAAAAAACCAAGCAAAGAAAACGAAAGAGAAGAACCCAAAAATCTTACATTCTATAAATCGGCCATGAGATCTCTTCGTCTGGGCTTCGAAAGCCAGGTCCAAGCACATGCAAATGGGAAGAGGTAGGAAGAAAATGAGGGAGTAGAAATCGAACCCTAGGCAGAACTGGAATCTGCGTCTGCCAGCAGCTTTCAAACGCTCGACAAAAGAAAGCGACAGAAGAATCAAAGAGAGGAGAAATGATAAGAAGATGCATCACCTCGGAAAAGGCTGGTAAGATAATCCAAAAACCCTACTTTTTCTTCGACCATGAACGCACATCCGAAGCTCGCTCTCTCTCTCTCTCTCTCTCTCTCTCTCTCTCTCTCTCGAGCGTTTATAGAAAAAGCACCCTCTTTCTCTCTCTAGATTATAACCGGAGGGAGAAAATTAAAATAAAAGAAAATTAATATAAAAAAATGAATAAGAAAAACTTCGATACTCTAAAGAGGGTGATGGATGATACGCAGTCACTTAGAAATTGTATATGCGGAATACAATTAAGATAAATTAAACTGTTCAAATTATAGTCCTAATTAGATGTATCATATCCCAAATTACGTTTTTAAAAAAATTGTCGGATTGGTGAATAGTTTTGGACGAATAAAAATATAAGTATCGGACGGTCCTATTTACAGAAACAAGTGTCCATGAATCAGAGTGTAGGATTGTTCAACCAATCTAATTTCGAAATTTTCGCTTAGAAACTATGGTTTCCACAATTTAGTCGGTATAAATTGAGTTAATATATGCCACGTGTACGAAACTGTATGCCGTGAATCAAGGGTTATCGCCTGAGTGAGTATCATAGGATCTGCTTGGTAGTCCGCCGGAACACCAAATTAATTGGTATGCAGCTGCGTTGATACAAAGCGATGGCCTAAAAAGGTTTTCTCTGCCAGGCCCACCCAGCCTGATTGTGTTTGGGTTGAAATCGAGGGCCATGTATTGGACCCGTGCAACATTTTTTTAGGACCGATAAACATGTTGGCTGGGTACCCATCGGGATCGAATTAGGTAAGACCCGGATCCACCGAGGTGGGTGGGACCGCTGACTGTGGGCATCACAGTAATGTATATGCCTTAAATCCACACCATCCAACGATTTTGAAAGCTCATTTTAAGGCATGAAACGAAAAACAAAGGAGAATAAAGTCTTAGCCTGTTCACACCCTAAAAAATTAGTCATGCTTCATGGATATACCCAGTTGATAAGTTCACAAACGCTTTGAAGAAGAGACCACGCAAATATCATCTTGATCCAAAGCTTTTGTAGCTCACAGTAAATTTTTAATGGTCAACCACCTTTGTTTTCAGGATCACAGCCTTC
This sequence comes from Magnolia kwangsiensis, assembly GCA_037074715.1. NCBI lineage: Eukaryota > Viridiplantae > Streptophyta > Magnoliopsida > Magnoliales > Magnoliaceae > Magnolia > Magnolia kwangsiensis. Next base: position 3,231,555 of record CM073589.1, on the reverse strand, counting down.
TGGTGTGTGGCCTGGAATGGAAATTAAATAATAAATGACTGACGGTCAACAATACAGCAGGGAAAATTGATCGTCTTGTTGTGACTGTGCACCATCCCACATTCCCCATTGGATGAACGGTCCCAATCCATCTCCCCCTATACCGTGAATATGGATAGTTCCCAAAATAGACCCACTTGGTTGAGAGATGTTTATGTGTGATTTGGGCCCAACAGCTGTCCATTGGGTGGTTATGGCCTGTATTTCAGTAATCTAAACCGTCCACATGGCGTGGTCCATTGTTGATTGGGGCCATGCTCCAAAATCTTCCCAGAAAACAGTACTAGGAGTGCAGCCATCGTCACGATGAGAAGATGGGCAAAAAAATCTCCAGTAGATGGTTCAAGAATTGGAAAATCAAAAAAATTTTTCTGGGGAAGAACGTGGCCCCACATGTACGGTTCTGATTTGTGCAAAGAATGATGTCAAGCTCGGCCGACGTTCCGGATACCTACCGATTTAGTGGTCTCGCAGACTACATTCTTCTATTTTAGCTCCAATGGTTTTTTAGCTTTGACCATGACAATCAGCGCCTGCTCCGGATGGAATTATTGGAGACTTCAGGGGTTAGTTGATATCGTACGCACTACGCGTGATACTCGTGCCTTGTTTTTTGTGCTATCTTTTTGCACTGCGATTTTTGTGCTCGTCTCGAAATGCAGTAACGAGTGTGCACACCGCGCACTCGGCGTATCATAGCACGGACCGTGACTTTCCACATTGGGAAATAAAGAGGAGGTTTTGTCTTCGGCGCGCAGGACCAGGAAACGGGGTCAGTCGCTGCATATCTCGCACTTGATCCGGATAATTGTCTAGTGGGCCCATCTGAGGATGTGTCTTGTTAAAAGTTAACTTTGAATGTACCATCCTATCCATCGGAAATGGGACGCGGACTGGACACTACCCCCCGCCTATTCCGAGCTCAGGATTGGCTGGGGCTCCGTGGGACCACCGTGATGTATGGCTTTTATCCACACCGTCCATTTATTTTGGCACATTATTTTAGGTGGTCTTTAACTTGAGGGTGCCTAATGTAAGTAGTCCGCAGCCAAATATTTGAAATGAAAATATGGCTATGATGTTTACTTGTTTTTCAACTCCTAGCCAACCGTGGAAATTACCCACTACATGGACGTCTTTTATCCAAATCGCCGGATCAACGCCCAGCTGAAATGAGATGATGGCGCGACGAATGGTAGCAGAGAATCCTACGTTGATGAATGAACGGTAGTATTCAAATCTGCACATTGTTAAACAAGAAACGTATATTAATGGCTAGTTATTTGATACTCCAGCTGCGCATAGCGCTTGATACACGTCGCTTCAATGTGGTACACGTGCAATGCATTAAGTTGCAGGATCAATAAAGGACACCACTTATTGACATTATGCTATTAATATGGAGGTACAAACTCTTATATTTATTGTTTTTAAGAGAATAAACTCGGTGTTGATCAATGATGCAGCGTGCCCAATATACCTACAAGAGACATGCTGTGAATTTTATCTCATTTCTAACCATGTTATCATCAATGAAACCATTTCTCACCACCCTTGTGAAATGTAAGATATTTCCATAAATGTTTAGAGGCTATAGTGTTTTAAAAAGTTATGAATATTAGGAGATCCTACTTATGTCCAAGCGGATCCAGCTTTAGCCTAGGCCTAGTCATGAGAGATAAACACATTAATTAGATCATGTCCAGGTGATTGGAATCAAAAGATTAAGAGAGCTTGAGGACCTTATCACGTGTTCATGGTTCAATTGGTATTAAGAATTTGGGAGATCATAATGTGATAGATCCTATTCATCACTTTAGCATTCCGACCATCAAGGAATTAATGCCCAAGATTAAATGCAATGGTGATTTCGTAAAGACCATCCAACACCTTGAAGTGGAAGAGAGAGACAAAGTCTAAAGAAATGTTAACTATGCATGATCAATTTATGATTCAGGATTAACTCTTGAAGCTTGATCGTGAATCCATTTAGTAGGGCATAAAGATTTTTGGAGTAGAATCAATTATGAGAATAAGACCTGAGAAGCCCATATTTCTAAATCTAACTGGAGCCATTTCTTCCTAATACGAGTCAACTGTTCCAAATTCATCATTGAGATTTTCTTATCTAGAATATGCAAAAGATCCAGAATAAAAACAGAAACCAATGAGAATTTTGATATTCTGACAAGCAATAAAAAGAGAACAGAAAAAGAATTAACTAACACATCTATCTACCTTATAGTTTTCTTTTCCATATATCTTATCATATCCTAACTTAATTTTAACGTAAATTGCTGCTACCTAGCAGTTTTTACTAGATAATAGATTAAATACCAATAACTTTAAGTTATAAGATCATGATCTACAAAGTTTTGATTTAGCTAATCATATATATTTGGTCACATCCTACTAACCACTCACCTCGATCGTCTATTCTGATAGGTAAATCAGGTATTAATCTTTCTTATTTTTCATTTATTTATTTGATTGTTTAATACTTTGTTAATTATAATGAACTATATATTCAAATATTAATAAAATTGTTATTATTTAACATTTATTTATTTATGTCTATACTTTTATTCTTTCGAAAAATATTGAGCTAAAAGTATTAGTGAAAGAAAAAGTTCTTTCATCTATAAGCTCATGTTTATTGTCACAAAGTGTAAAAAAAAAAACTGTATTTAAAAGGGCTAACCCCTATCTTTTTACAAATTACTTGAACGCTAAGTATAATTGATTGTTGAAAGAAAAACTAGATCCCATGTCTAATTTTTAATTCATGTCTCTACTTGAACAACACAAACATTTGAATCAATGGGTAAGTTGAATCATCTCAAACATGCCCATGCATTATACTCAAATAAGAAAACTAAAAATAGGTGTTCACATGTGTGGCCTTATTTGATTGAATTAGTGGTAACAAACTCAGTATCTCCAAATTACAATACACAAATTAGTTTGATTTCAAAATACCAACTTTTGATCAAGGACACTTGTCTGTTGAATTTAAACCATTGGACATTTGTCATTTTCAACCGTCAAAGAAATGTCCAACCCGTGAATGCCTCCTTACTTAAAGATGAGGGCCCACCACGACTACACCCGGGCCCAAAGTCGAGGCCATCATTTGTCGTTTCTTCTAACCATCGACCTTTTTAGTACACGTGTGGCCGACATGATGTGTAACTCGCCTGGGCCATGCAGCTCGCATGTCAGGCCAGCTGAAAGTGACCCTATCTTGCACACGTGTGGCCAACCTGATGTGTAACTCGCCTCGAGTCTCGACCATGCCAGTTCGAATGTCAGGCCAGCTAAAAATGACCCTATCTATCTTGCACACGTGTGCCGTAGTTTCCCAATCCTCCTTACATGTACGATGAACACGATCCGTTATCATTTTTCCTAACCGTCTGTCTTTCTCTTGGTGTGGTCCACCCCATGAGTGAAAAGCCTGATTTATAGGCCATTACAAGTTGGCCCCAAAGAATGTAGTCCACACAGATGCTTTTGTTTTTTTTTTTTTTTCCAACACACGATGAGTGTGGTCCCGGCGGAGCACTTGATGCTGTTTGTCTGATCTTTTAATTAAATGTAGCTTTCCTCATGGATGAAAAATGTTCCTGCAGGGTCAATTTTACTGTACTCTGTGGGCCCCACCGTAATGTGTATATGGCATCTGATGGACGGGGTGGTTGAAGTCTGACACACATCACGGCGTGGGGTCCACAGAGCTCACCGACCTTACACCTAGGATGTATCCACAAGCAATTTTAAAAGATGAAGTGCGAGCTGGTTGTGGTGGACGCAGACGCTTAGAAGCTAGGTGGGGGCCACCGTGAGTCTTATCTGTTTTACAATACGCTTTTAAATAGTGAGCGTTCAATCCATACTGCTCCTGTAGTGTGGTCCACCTGAGCTTTGGATCTGTCTCGTGTCCTAAAATTAGGCAGGGAAATGGATGAACGGAGTGGATATAACACAGGCATCAGGGTAAGCCCCGTGGAGCTCAGAGTTACTTCTTGCAACCTTAATGTTGAAGTCAATCCGTGATTGGAATCATCGACGGCATTTGTTTCACTCAGTGCGTGAAACATCCAAGTCTATGGGACCCACCACGTTGCGTATGCAAATCCACTCAAATCTATCAGGTCGTATGTGCTATGTTAGGCTAAAAGGTCAAAAATCAGCTAGATCCACAGCTCATATGGGTCTCGCCAGGTGGAACAATGAGAATGGTTCCCACCTAGACCAGCATTTTCATAATCTTTTAATAATAAGAGCATTTATGTTATATTTTTACTTTGTCAACCGATACTTTAACAAAGTAATATAAATTGAGCATTTGTACGTACGAATTTTAACAAAGTAACAGAAAGTGGGCATTTGTAATTTCTGCCAACTAACGATGTCCTTCTTCATTAGTTGCCTTGGTTATCGTAGAGTAATGCAATTGAGACATCCCTCCTACCACCCCACAACTAACGGGCAATAGTGAAATGAGAGGTAAATCAAAAGAGAAAAATACCTCTCACTTTGTTATGGCACATTAAGTTTTTAGATCAAGCTACCTTTTGGACTCTTTAAGGGTTTTATGAGGTGATTCATTAAATGGACTCTTCAGATTTTGTGCACACATGACGAGTGCTCGTAGGGTTTTTGTGAGAACCAAACCGATTCCCATCTGAGCATTTTCACCGTTATTATGCATAAGAAATGCTACAATGCTCTCTGCACCATAAATTATTACCATATTAGCTACAGCCGTCACTTGGTTCAATTGATTCCCATAAAGTCCACAATACTAAAATCACACCCATCGCATGGTCCAATCCATCCTTGGTTTCTCTTTATTTCTCTAGCCATGGATAGGATGGTAGGGAAATCCTGAAAAAAGCAGCTTTTTAGAACCATAAGCACCCATCTTTCTCTTTATTTCTCTAGCCATGGATAGGATGGTTGGGAAATCCCGAAATAAGAGGCTTTTTAGAACCATAAACAACCTATAACGAGATTCAACAAATAGATTGATCAAAATTTCTATTAGATGTATTTTTTATGCAAATGATCTGGACCGTTTGACCAACACCAACCTTTAGATATTTGCACACCATGACACGGTGGCTAACTTTTTCTAAGTAATGGGTAAGAGGACTGAAACATGCCACCGTGTAATTCAAGCGCTTTAGTACGGAAGGGAGTCAAATTCTATCATTTGTTATTTCATGTTGGTGGTTTTTAACTTTTAATCTTATAAAATCCTTTTCGGGCGTGATGCAAAAATGATTTTTTGGTGCAACCTAGTGCGATTCCGTAGAGTTCAAAAGCCATGTGGATCCATTGGGGCTCGGCGGCAACGCCCCATAGGCTCCAGTTACAGGACAAGCCCTCCTTGCCTTTCCAGACCCTACGTAAAATCAATTCCAACAATTAGATATTTAGTCTGATATTACGCCCTAGTACAAAAATAAGGCTGACATGTGATACTGATGGGCCACACCAAAGGAAATGGTTGAGAGAGAATTGTCCACCCTTGATTTTTACAAGGTCCACTACGATAATTATATGAAATCCAACTTTCCACATGTGGCCCAAAAATCATATCCATCCCTCGACTTAGCCAGTCATGTCCATTGTTTCCAATGATGTGATCCACTTGAATCACAAACGGAGCTGATCTTTTAGTCCTTGGATTAACATGAGGTGACACACCTAGTGGTCAGGGTGGATTTGGTGGGACCCACCAAGCCTTGGACCCATTTGCTTGCATGACAGCCGGCTGGAATGGAAGTTAGTGGAATGATAATCATATCCATCAATGAGGTAGCTTTCTGAAAATGTTTTTGAAAAAGGTACCAAGTGTACATTTCATATTTTATATATATATATATATATATATATATATATATATATATATATATATATATATATATATATATATATATATAGGCATATATATATATATAGGCATGCTCAACTATGCACCTATGTACATGCACACGTGTCATAGGTGTCGAATCCGCATGGTCCATCAGATGCGGAATCCCATGAAACCTTAGGGGGTGAATTTTCAGCTTCATCTAAGATTCTAGTGAACCATAGCAAAAAGAAATTCAAATCAAGGAAAGAAACTGTTTGCATTTTTGATAGCCCACATGTTTTGGTTCAAAGTAAAAATTAGTACAAAGGGGTTTCAAGAGGTTCTACTTCATGTGGACTGTTCAGATTTTCGAGAGTAATCAGATACGATGAGTTATCAAAAAAGTTCATATGTAGTCCGTGCGAACTGGTTCGCAGGTCAGCGCTCCCCAGAGAGAGAGAGAGAGAGAGAGAGAGAGAGAGAGATATATATATATACAAAAAAATTCCGTGCTTTATAACTTCTCGGACCAGGCAGAACGCAAAGGCTACTCAAGCGAAGACGACTCGCAAGGATAATATTTATCGAGATTTGCTAGAATACATCCTGGCGTATTTGCCAACCTCGATATTTCTCCACCCGTCCGTCTACATTCTCCACTCGCCCATTTACACGCTTGGAAGTGAGTTCTATCTTGAGAATCTACAACACTTCAAACCATATTAAGTTGGAAACAAGAAATAACACCTGCCAAGTTAGAAACAAGAAAAAGCGAGCGCCCAAGCATCCAAAGTTAGGTGATATACAAAGGACGCCAGAAATTCTGTGTACCAGAATTGAGGATCAGCCAGAGCATCTGCAACCACATTATCCTGCAAATCTAAAGCGCCAAAATGAAAAGGATGATGGCAGCACCTCTACAATTTTTTGCCTGGTAAAGGGCCCATGTATGTAATCCAGTCGTCAGAGAAAGGCATCACCTTCCACTTCAATCTTGCCGATCAAGAAGCTTCTTGCAAGCTGTAGTCCAGTCATTAAAGAGAGAAGAAAGAGGAGCAACTCAGCTTCACAACTGTTAGAACAATCGCAGGAATAACCACATCCAACCTTGAAAAAAAAAGAGCAGCTTCTACCATCCTTACGAGGACACTGCCGGCCCCTCCATTCCTGGTCTTTGAGAAATGGGATCCATTCAGTACTTTTTTATGATTGTAATTAATGTGAGATGATAACCAAACATGTTCTTAGCTTATTAAGTGATTTTCGTTCCAGTAGGGTTTAATCAAGCAACGCCAAAGAGGCCCTCATTGAGTGCAGATGAAAAATTGCTTGCAACTTACCATACAAAAACATGGTTGTACGCTACAACCCAGTTTTTTTTATACCTTTGGAATCTTGGTTTCCAGTGCTGATCTTGAAAACATGACACTTTTTATAAACATCCGACTTATAACACAATTTAAGTTTTTTTTTTCCCCCTTTTTTTCTTTCTTCCTCCTCTTCTCTACTGTTCAATTTGGCAGATACCTCTCCTTTGTTAACCCCGTTAGGGGATGTAAGAGGAATATGCACCATATGACCAAAATACCCCATTTCCAGTTGAACTCTCTACCATCTACGATACCGCCCATGATTCGAATGGAATGGTGATGAAGGACATGAAAATTAAATATGATACGAGAGATTTCATGCTTAAGATCATGTTAGTTCATAAACAATTACACAAATTCCATATCCCACACGAAAGTCCAAACATTCAATTAAGGGGAAGCTATGCGGGTCCAGGCCTACACATGATAGGGCTGGATTAATAAAAATTATAAACCAAACGACACTCAAAGATAAGAAATAATCACCCACACATGCATAGTAATCAATCCCTAATCCAAGGAATTTAGAAATTTCAATTTGGGAAATCCTATGGTGAGAAAAGAGGCAAATAAATTAAGAATAATGCGATCTAGGGTTAGGGTTTATAAAAAACTGGTATGAGAAGGTAAAATAAGAAGAAAACCTGAACCGAAAGACACTTCCCGCACGCGGACAGCAACAATGGCCCAAACGCATGTGTGTGATCACGGCCGCACGTGTGTGGGGCTCATTATTCAGAAAAAGGCCACCTTGGCCCTGGTCGGACAGGGATGGACTCCAAAACCTCCAAATATCAGCTCGATTTTATGTACGGTTTGTGCGTGGTGCTCCGCAGAAGTTTCAGCTCGCCTACGGGCTAAAATCTGTAAAACTTGCTGTAATGAAGAAATCTGATGCAACAAAAGAGACGAATTCGAAGTACGGACAGTGGTGGAAGATGGAAAGAAGATGATGGAGGATGGAGGTGAATCAGGGTCGATGTGGGTTCGCACCACGATAGTTAGCCCTTCGAAAAGGGAGGGCTTCGCACCCACTTTTAAATTCTTCCACAACTCATGAAGAGAGCAGAAAAATAAAGCAGAAATTTTTTTATTAACTTTAATGATTCCAAAGAACTACAAGAGATGCCTATTTATAGGAAAAATCTTTTACTCAAAAACTCACACCATGTGCGCAAACTATTACTTCGCAATATAGTAAATTAAAATAAAAACCAAACAGAGAAATCTAAAGCGTTCACAATGTTCTAAATAATAATAATAAACAAAACCTAAAATATGAAATTAATCCGACGAGTGGGTCACGATCATGAGATCCCATGATAGGCTTTTCTTGATTATCGGGCTCACTTTTTTGAACCAAAACTTGTCTTCTACCTATGAGGCCCTCCTTGGACGTCGTCATCGAGCCAAATCGATGGTGGGGTCCTCCTTCTGCGTACGTATGTGCGTAGGGGTGGTGGTGTGCGGGCGTGTGTGTGCACGATGTCCTCATCAACTCTCCCTGGCTACGAAGATTTCGCCACTGGCGAAATAAAACTCCTGAACCGCTCTAGGATGTCGGGATCCGGTCTCTGAAGCTCCTCTTCAGTGAGTCACGTGTTGTCTGAAGCTGAGCGTGACTTCCATTTAACTAGGTATTTCTGAAACCTATCATCCGACATGAAAATTATCTCATGGTCCAGGACATCCTCTATTTTCTCTCTGGGTGTGCGAAGGTTAGGTATGGGACAAAAGGTCAGGAAGAGGCCATGGATCAAAGGGTTAGTCTGGGTAATCAGGATGGGTGGGCGAAGGGCCGGACAATGTATCAACGGGTCCCTGAAAAGCAACTAGATCCTTAACATTGAATGTGAAACTAATTCCCATGGAAGGTAGAAGATCTACCTCATATGCATTGAGACCGTTTCGCTTTATAATTTTGAAGGGCCCAGCGCTACGCGCGTGTAACTTACGAACAGCCGCTGGAGGGTACCGCTCGGGCCTGATGCGGACCATCATAGAGTCTCCAATATTGAATTCTTTGAAACGTCTATATTGGTCTACAGAAAATTTGTAATGTTCATTACTAGTAGTGATTTTTTGCCTGATTTCTTGATGCAATGAATATATGTGATGTGCAAAAGACTCTGCAGACTCCGATGACCTATGAGACAATGACATGGGGATAAGATCAATAGGCTTCCCAGGCTTGAAACCAGTAACGACTTCAAAAGGACTTAGACCTATGGACCTATTGACAGAACTATTGTATGCAAACTCGACTATGGATAGTATGACATCCCATGTCCTAGTATACTCCCCCACTAAACATCGAAGTAAACTCCCTAGGCTCCTATTAACCACCTCAGTCTGGCCATCGGTCTGAGGGTAGTAGGTAGAAGAAAAGTGGAGCCTAATATTCATCATGTGTCATAGTGTCTTCCAAAAGTAACTCATGAATCTCACGTCACGGTCAGACACTATGGTTTTTGGTAACCCATGCAGTTTGACGACCTCACTAAAGAACAACTTGGCAACATGAGAGGCGTCGGAAGTCTTAGAACAAAGAATGAAGTGGGCCATTTTAGAGAAACGGTCCACGACAACAAATATGGAGTCATGCTTTCAAATAATCTTGGGAAGTCTAAGCACAAAGTCCATACTGATGTCCTGCCAAGAAATGAATGGGACTGGCAAAGGTGTATATAATCTTGTATTCTGTTTCCTCTGCTTTGCCAGTTGATAAGTACGGCATTGCCCTATAATTTTAGCCACGTCCCGCTTGAGGCTTGGCCAATGAAATCTATCCTCCACTAGGGCAATGGTCTTATCACGACCGAAATGACCCGCGACCCCCCCTGAATGTAACTCCCAAACAAGAAAATCACGAAGGGAGGTGCGTGGTATGCACAAGCAGTCACTCCTAAATAAATATCCGTCTAAAATCAAATACTCACTATTAGCTTCTGACGGACTCTTTAATAAAAACGTATACACAACCCCAAAATCTGGACACTCAGAATACTTTTCTTTAATGCGTTCAAGGCCCGTAACTTCAACGCTCATGGAGTTGAGTAATACGACTCGACGACTCAACGCGTCGGCAGACTTATTCTCTACACCGGCCTTGTGCTTAAGCACAAAAGTGTACTCTTGAAAGGAATTGAACCCACTTAGCGTGCATGAGGCTTAATTTCTTCTGAGAGTTTAAGCATCTCAAGGCCTCATGATTGAGAACAAGACGAATTCTTACGGTAACAGGTAATGTCGCCAATGACGTAGTGATTGCACTACCGCGTAGAATTCCTTGTCGTAGGTGAAATATCTTTGCTTCGCCTCATTTAGTTTCTCACTAAAAAAGGTGACAGGGTTCCCTTCCTGGCTAAGTACTCCTCCTATGCCGACTCTTGACGCGTCACATGCGACTTCAAAAGCTTTTGAAAAATCTGGAAGTCGCGTGACTGGAGCTTCGGTCATCTTGACCTTTATTTCCTTGAAGGCCTTCGTCCATTAAAACTCTCCTTTTTTTATGCAGTCCATGATGGGAGCCACAATGGAACTGAAGCCTCGAATGAACCACCTATAAAAAGTGGCTAAGCCATGAAAGTTGCGCACCTCATGAATATCACGGGATTCAGGCCAATTAACAATGGCCTTGACCTTCTCGGGATCCACCGATACGCCCTACGCTGACACAATAAAACTTAAGAAGATCACATTACTAGACAAGAATGCGCACTTCTTTAGGTTGGCGTACAACTTCTCGGCCCTAAGGATCCTACAAACCTGCCTCAAATGGTTGAGGTATTGCTCCTTAGTCATGCTATAAATCAAGATATCATCAAAGTATACGACCAGAAACTTCCCCGTGAAGGGTCTCAACACTTGGGTCATCACACGCATGAAAGTGCTTGGAGCATTAGTTAACCCAAAAGGCATAACTAGCCACTCATATAACCCATCCTTCGTCTTAAAGGCCATCTTCCACTCATCACCAGGGCGTATACGGATTTGGTGATGCCCACTTTGAGGTCAATTTTTGAGAAGATAGCAGCATTGGTCATCATATCTAGCATGTCATCAAGACGCGATATAGGAAACCGATACTTGATTGTGATTTTGTTGATGACCCTATTATCAACACACATCCTCCATGTGCCATCTTTCTTAGATGTAAGAAGGGCGGGCACGACACAAGGACTCATGCTCTCTCGAATGAAACCATTCTCTAGGAGTTCATCAATCTGCCTCTTCAACTCAGCGTGATCCTTCGGGTTCATTCTGTAATGCGAGAGGTTTGGTAGAGTTGCCGCAGGGATTAAATCAATGACATGTTGTATATCCCTCATAGGGGGAAGCTCATTTGGTAAATCATCAGGAAAGACATCACGAAACTCATGTACTACCTGAATGGCCTCAGTGGGTAATTCTACGCTAGTCTCTGGTACACTCTCCCTAGCCACAAGGGTGTATATCATCGAGTCCGCCTCCGGCTCTCGCTCAAAGTCTTTAGCATTCAAAATATGGAGTGGTTTGAACTTGGACTTCGACTCCTTCACTACTTTTGGACCGATCACACCACTCTTTGTAGTAAGATCTTTTCCATTTGTATTCTTGGGTGGTAGAGGATTTAACTTGAGCTTCTTACCCTTGAACCAGAATATACACACATTTGAACGACCAAATATGGTAACATCCCTGACATAGAGTCATGGTCTACCCAGAATGATATGGCCCACATCCATAGGAACAACATCACACCAAATTGTGTCTTTATTTGATCCGAACTGAATAGAGACAAGACAGCGGTGCGAGACTGGAATGGATGTTTCATCAAGCCAGGAGACTATAGGGCTGAGGATGGGCTTCCAGCTTCAAGCCCAAGCGACTCACAGTGCTAGTCGATGCCACATTGGCACAACTACCACTATCCATGATCATCTTACAGCTCCTTTTCCCACATTTTGCTTAAGTGTAGAAGATCGTGTTGCGGCGCCAGTCATCATTGTTCTTGGCTTGAGCCAAGGCGTAACGCACAATTACGAGGGTCACAGACTCTTGTGCTCCCTCTTCCTCATCACTAGGGGTTTCTACTGACTCATATTCCTCCTCACTATCACTCTCTAGGGGCACTACTTCTACTTGCCCATTAATAAAGAGTACTTTGGTGCCCTCTCTCGTGCCGCACTAGTGAGCAAAATGACCAAACCCCTGACACCTAAAACACCTAGTGACCTAACTTCCACGTGAACTAGACCCGACAATCTCTTTACCCTTATCATCTCTAGGTCTGCATTGAACATTAGAGGAAGGTTTGTTTTGGACTCCTGTGTTAGGACTAGCCCCAGAGGGATTGGCCTTAGCACTAGAATCGAGAAAATTAAACCGCCTTCCCACAGACGCTTTGAGATACTGCTCGACGTCCAACACTACTTGATACAACTGTTCGATAATGTCTGTCTTTGGCGAGCAATTCTCTTCTAATGTCAGGACGGAGGCCCGTTTTAAAACGAGCAAGGGTGAGTACGGGGTCCTCATCAACCTCACAGCAGGTCAAGTACTCTTCGAATTTCTCAATATAGTCAGCAACACTCGTGTAACCCTGTTGAAGAGACTGTCACTCCTCAATCAACCGCAGGCGATAAGAGAAAGGAAGGTACTTCTCTTTCAGCATTTCTTTCATTTCTCCCCAATGAACTATTGGGAGTTCCCTCGCTCTTTCTTTTTTTCGCTCAACCGTCACCCAAAACCTCTTTGCTTGATCCACAAGCTTCATCTTAGCGAATCGGACTCGTCGAGCATCTGACATATCATATCACTCAAAATAGTGGTCCATATCCGCCAGCCAATCTAGGTAGGCTTTAGGGTCCAAGTGGCCATCAAATGTAAGGGCATCTACCCTAACTCCCTTGAGGAGTTGTGCATCTGGATCATATTGATCATGATGTCCCTTACGGGGTGGGTGCACAGGTATGCGCCCATGACCAAATCCTTAGCCGCCTTCATTCCATGGTCAAACCTCTTGACCAACTGCCTGAGATTGGGCATCCTCCCCAGTGGTGGGGTTTGCATTGAAGGAGGCCTTTATTTCGTCGAGGCGTTTATCTATGCGTTGTTCCAAATGCTTATTCAAGAACTCAACTTGTTGGGCTAACTTGGCCACTGTTTCTTATAGTTGCTCCATGTTTAGTGTGGGGTGCAAACCGAAGTCGCGACCCGTACGTGTAGGCATACACTGAATTGCTCAACCTAAGGACCTGCTACGACAACTATATGCGTCTAAAAACTAAATGACCCTATGAGACTCTATATGAAGGAAACTACACTGTTACTAAAATTCAGCTATATATGATGGACTGAAGGCATGAAGGACTCAAACAAACTAAACCCTAAATATGTGGTGAATTTTCTGACAAGAACCCTAGGCTCTGATATCAAATTTGATGAAGGACATGAAAATTAAATATGATATGCGAGATTTCAGGCTTAAGATCACGTTAGTTCATAAACAATTACGTAAATTTCATATCCCACACGAAAGTCCAAACATTCAATTAAGAAAAATCTGTGCGGGTTCAGGCCTACACTTGATAAGACTGGATCAATAAAAATTATAAACCAAACGACACTCAAAGATAAGAAATAATCACTCACACATGCATAATAATCAGCCCCTAATCCAAGGGATTCAGAAATTCCAATTCGGAGAACCCTAGGGTGAGAAAAGAGGCAAATAAATTAAGGATAATACGATCTAGGGTTAGGGTTTATGAAAAACTGGTATGAGAGGGTAAAATAAGAAGAAAACCTGAACCGAAAGACACTTCCCACGCACAGACAGCAACAATGGCCCAAATGCACGTGCGTGTGATCACGGCCGCACGTGTGTGGGCCCACTATTCAGAAAAAGGCCACCTTGGCCCTGGTCGGCCAGGGATGGACTCCAAAACCCCCCAAATATCAGCTCGATCCGATGTACGGTTTGTGCGTGCTACTCCGCCGAAGTTTCAGCTCGCCTACGGGCCAAAATCTGAAAACATGTTGTAATGAAGAAATTTGATGCAACAAGGGGGACAAATTCGAAGTATGGATGGTGGTGGAAGATGGAAAAGAAGATGATGGAGGATAGGGTGAATTGGGGTCGATATGGCTTCACACCACGGTAGTTAGCGCTTCGAAAAGGGAGGGCTTCGCATCCACTTTTGAATTCTTTCACAACTCACGAAGAGAACAGAAAAATAAAACAGGAATTTTTTTTATTAACTTCAATGATTCCAAAGAACTATAAGGGGTGCGTATTTATAGAAAAAATCTTATACCCCAAAACTCGCACCATGTGCGCAACCTATTACTTGACGATGAAGTAAACTAAAATAAAAACTAAACAGAGAAATCTGAAGCGTTCACAATGTTCTAAATAATAAAAATAAGCAAAACTTAAAATATGAAATCAATCCAACGAGTGGGCCACGATCACGAGATCACATGATGGGCTTTTCTTGACTATCAGGCCCACTTTTTTAAACCAAAACTTGTCTTCTACTTAGGAGGCCCTCCTTAGACGTCATCATTGAGCCAGATCGATGGTGGAGTCCTTCTGCGTACGTACGTGCTTAGGGGTAGTGGTGTGCGGGCGTGTGTGTGCACGATGTCCTCATCAGTTAGATTGACGCAGGTAAAGGCAGTGTTATGAGGGTAGTTTTGTCTTAATATTGTTTTGAAAATAGGTACAAGGGTAAACTGATCCTTTCTTGTTTGAGCCAATCTACAATGAATCTCTGACAGAGGAGGAAGGTGCCAGCAGAAAATGAAAAACAGAGGAAGGTATATCAAATTGTCATTGTGACAGGGGTGTGATGGAATATTAAAAAACGAAACAGAAAAAAGGGAGTCCCTGTGAGCATGGTTTTATGACCCAACTCGAGTCAATGCAACTCGGACAAGGCAAGTCAGATTCAGCACTACCTGAACTGGTTTGATATAACCAGTAGCCTCCCCAATCACTCCCAAATTGGGCGAGTCAGGCTGATACAGCCCCCACTCAGGCAAGCTGAATAAGTTGACCCAAGTTTCGAGTCTATAAACCAGCCAGTGAGACACCAATAGTTCATAACCTCAACTAACACAATTGCCAAAAATAATAATAATAATAATAAATTTATTTTCTCATATTTATAATATTTAATGTTCAATGTGTGTGTGTGTGTATAAAGTGTTCCTGAATATAGGTTTACTAGAGGTTCCATTGCACCCTGTCCTTCTGATTTGTCAGAAGCTTAACATAGTTTCGTTCTTGATTAATGTTCAATTAAAACAGTCTGTAATAAATGTTATTAGTTCAAGAAATAGATACCATTTGAACATTTCAGAACAACGGCATTACATAAAAGTAAGCATAGAAAGAGAGTATGGCAGGTTGTAAATATATTATATCCTCTGTTTTTCTGCACTGAAAACTCAACAGCTTCCAAAGAAACTTTGATTGTCATGAAGGCAGTCACAGTTGAGAACATACCCGACAAGCAGCTTAGTTTCTTATGAGTTTCATATTCCAATCCTCATGTGGTTGAAATGTATTGAAATAAGCGGACTGTCATAAATCCTCTTCCCAAGCTTGTCGCTGTTAGTCATAGAGAAACAGTAAAAAAAAAAATTCTATATTTCATTCACACCTGCAACTGTCCATCACATTAGTACAATGGAATATGAAAGAAGAATAATAAGAAGTCCCATTCCTGGGTGTTTTACCATCTTCAGGAAGTCATTGTTAGTATTGATGGTCTCCCATTCCTGGGTGTTTTACCATCTTCAGGAAGTCGTCGATGGTATTGGTGGGATCACCCGATCCAAACCAACAGATTTAAAGCTGGAGAGGAAGTACTCTACAAGATGTAGCCGACTGATCGGTCCAAATGAAACTCAATCTTTGGACCATGCCAACGTTCCTGAACTCCACTGCAAGAGGAAATGTGAACAAAGGAACATCTGCAGTCTGCACAAAAACCCAACTATCCTGATTTCTCATTATCTATGAACTGGAATGGACTACATAGTATTTATGCCACAATAAAATTTACATTAGTTGATCGGAGGATCTAGAGCACAAACAACAGGCTCAATGCGCCACCTGGCTACTTATTTCCCCTGAGAGTTTCGGTATAGCAAAATCACCCAGCAGAGAAAGGAAGCCTCACCTTCGCCAACCCAAAAAATGGGGAATGGTTACGCCCGACTTCAGAATCCAGCACTGAGATGTTGCTTTTTTACAATGGACATGTGACGCAGAGCCAAGAGACAGTGAAGATGATAATTGATCCAAAGAGTCATGTTCTGTAACATCTATGATGGTTTCCTTTCTGCAGGACCAGCAATCAAGACTCGAGATCCTGTGAGTCACACTGCCTTCGACGGTGGCCTGCCGACTGCTTCCAGGATCCTACTGAGTACCAACTTCACAGAGATGCATGTTACTGGGGGTGCTGCCTTCTCAGATTTGATCGAGCTGCCTAAGTCACCATTGTTACCAGATATTTTGTGGTTGCTCTTCTTGCCAGTGACTTTCTGTTCCGTGGCAATCGAAGACAGTGTTCTTGTTTTCTGGCTGGACAAGCTTATTTTCTTCATTATCTTCTTAGGAGACTTCCTTTCTGCTGGAAGCCGACGAACATGGGAGTTTTTAACCAGCCTCTCTTTATGATATACATGACTAGGAAGTGGTTTATTCAGTGGAGGTTTGCTTTCAATATCTGAATACGGGGGAGGGTCAACCTCCTCTCCCTCCAATGCTGACGATGGATGGGGACGTGGGATCCGATGCATGGTCGTCCTTCTGGCAGTCCGCCAAACTGGGGGGAGTGCTTTATTTCCATCACTATCAAGGGATTCCTCACAGACTGCATCTGTAGAAAGAATAAGACCAGAGGAGCCATCTTCCAATATTTCTATTTGGATCGGGTGCCCGACGATAGCTTCCCCATTCAATCTGCTCATCAGAGAAACCAAAGGGACACGCTCTCCCTGATAGCTTGCTTGGACCTTCAAATCAACATCTATCAACATGGGTCCCATCCTGTCACCCAGAAGACCAGCATATATTGGGTCGAAGCAGTCATCAGACTCTTTCCGATAACCCCTTAGTGCTGCTTGAGATATCCGATCAGCTTCCCAGACAGATGGAGCCATCTCATGGGAATCCTGGTCCAAATCAGAGATCTTACTCCCTGCTTTTAACATTGACGGGTATCTTCTATTGCCAAATCCCAACATTTGGGTTTGTCCTAAATCATTCTCGATCAGATCACCCTCGTCATAAGCATAGTTTAACTCCTCATGCCTGCGGTAGACGCCTTGCCTCAAGGCCATTTGGCTATCCATTTTAGCCATCTTTATGATATCTCCCCTGCCATCATAAAATGATCCTTGCATGGATCCATTGCACTTATCAGCTGTGTTGAAGGAATCTCTGCCATCAATTACCTCCATGGGCCTCTTGATTAAATTGCGAATATTGCGTTTCCCTTTCAATTGCCAATTGGACCCTCCCATATCAGCTGAAACAGTGGCAGCCTGCTCATGAGAATGAAGCTGGGAGACATAACTAGAAAGTTCAGACTCATCCAGCTCCTCATTGTCCATATTTCCTGGTTGCTCTGGAACTTGAAATGCAGAGCCACCATGACTAACAGATCTTCCCAGGATTCTAGGCTCTGGAAACCAGTCAAAGAAACACACTGATCAGATGAGAAATGAAATTTCCAATAGTCCAGGGAAAAAAAACAAATAAATGGAGAATTTACAAAGGACATGAAGCAAAACCACTCATTTAGCAAAAGAGTCAGCACCAGTAACTGAAACCGTTGCGAAGGTAAAATGATGAATCATACATGAGAATAAGCTAAAACTGATCTGCCAGAATAAGAAGTATAATGGAGAGAAAATTAATAGTCATAAAGAAATAAGAGCATGAACAATCTTCAGCAAAGACTTATCTAATAACAAAAAAATAATAATCATTATTACCAGATTCTCAGGTTAAGGAGCCATGACTACCACAATGGATGTATATATTATGAACTCCTTTTTTACAATTGACAAATCATTACTAGCTAAAAATACAAGGTACAATCTCATTGCTAAATTGACATTGCCATTGTGCAAGCTGCCGTAAAAGCTTATGTTTAGATAAGAGACCGAAGACAACCCTCAAATTTATCAGCCATGAAGGCATGTCACATTTTTATTATTATTTATAATTAACAATAACTTGAAATTCTATACTGGTAGTTCAAAAAAATTTTTAAAAAAAAAACCAGAAATTCTATAGAGCAAAATAGAGCAGGAACCTCAATCCATTAAGGGCCTGTTTGATCTCTTTGAAATGAAGGTAAAAGAAAGGAAAATGGGATGAAATCATGTGGGTCTGTGTTTGATAAGGAAGAAAATCGAGGGGAACAAATTTGAAAATTTCCCTCGAGAAATGTAATTCACCATGGAGGCGGCTCAATTGACAGGGAATTCTTATGATAATCCTTTGGGATATGAAAAGGAAAACCATATTTTAAAATTGAATGCAGTGGAATGAATACCATCCCATTCAAGTATACTCCAACATGCTCCACTACTCTCCATATATATCCATCTCCCCAACTGTCTCGCCCTCGACAGTCGTGGATGAAGTAATTACATGTAAGCAGCTACTTCCTACCAGAAATCTTCTACTTCAACCATGTTCATGGCACAGACATTCTCCTAGTGCAGTTCACTTCTTCTATGTGAAGCATGGAATGACACAAGGGTGTCATTCCTTAAACCACCTTCACCAATTGAACACCTCGAACAGAACCACTCTTTCTTCCTGACACGAGACCAAGTTCTAAATCATGCGCTCTACAAAGACACCATCTCACCTTAGACATTCTCCTAGTGCAGTTCACTTCTTCTATGTGAAGCATGGAATGACACAAAGGTGTCATTCCTTAAACCACCTTCACTAATTGAACACCTCCAACAGCACCACTCTTTCTTCCTGACAGGAGACCGAGTTCTAAATCATACCCTCTACAAAGACACCATCTCACCTTGTTTTATTTATTTATTTTTTGAGCGGTGATAATTTTATTAAGAAGAGACCAAAGCCTAAAGAATTACAAAAGAGAAAAATATATAAAAAAGGAAATACAAATTACAGATCCAACCAACTGTTAGGAAAATGTTCAGAAGCAACAGCCTTTGATGCTATCTCCCATTCCATAACATGCAGTTTAGCCAAATTGAAGAGCTCCGAGATTCACCACTTCTGATTATTGAAACATCGATTATTCCTTTCTTACCATATAAACCATATTCTAGCTAATAAACAGAGATGCCAAACTTTCTTCCCAATCTTTCCTTTGCCACCACCATGCCAAGCCAAGAAGAAATACTCAATGGACTTCGGCATAACCCATGCTATGCAGAACAACTTAAAAGAAGCATTCCCATATCCTTTTTACGAACATAGTGAATAAAGAGGTGATCAACCAATTCCTCATTCTAATAACACAATAAGCACACATTTGGGAGAATCATCTTCCGCTTGCTTAAGCTGTCAATGATGAGCATTTTATTTCTACCCACTAACCAAGCTACAGTGGCCACCTTTAGAGGAACACCATATCGCCGCACATGAGCTGACTGACCCCATCAACACTTGCCCCACTACTGATCATTTTATATAAATTTTTTACTAAAAACTTGCTGGATTTTTCTTCTAAACATCTCATCGAATCCCTTTCTGAAACAACTGGATGCACAATTTCAACGACTCCACCTGTACATCATCTAAACTTCTCCAAGGAGCCCAAATAACTTCCTCTCCATGGAAAGAGAAGCAACTTGCTACCATCATGATTGCCACTATCAAAATACCCGCCAAACAGAGGAATACCTCACTCAACTTTTGCTCTCTAAACCATACACCCGCCCAAAACCTAATCTCCTTTCCGTTTCCCAAGGAAAAACCCATCCCTTTCCAAACCTTAGTTTTCAACGAAGCCACCAATCTTCAAAGAAACGATGCCCTATACAACGACAAAGGATCCCGCACTTATTTCCGCACCAATGTTTTATTCCCACACCCATGAATGACTCCTTATCTGAATTCAAATTCTCGCTTTGTTTTATTCGTGAAACAATGCGTGACTCTTGAATCCTGATCTGAATTGGAAGCCATATTTCTCTTGTGGTAGCATACTTTCCAGAGGACTACACTGGCAACCTCTTCACCAGCTTCTACAATTGCTCAAAGGCTCAACTTCTCAACTGGGAAGGTTAGATTCAGTAACCAGTACCCAATCCTGACAGTAGAAGTCATAATATATACTCTTTGCCCCAATTGCTTCTTCCCTTTTAAGCATTTCATTAACTGAATGCAACAATGAAAATACTTCCAAAACTTTGCTCGTCCATTGCATGTGTTGGGTTGGATCTCAAATACTGTATTGCACTAAGGAAAACATTTTCTACTGTATCCGGATTTAAAGACCTTCACACAAAGTAGATGCTAATAGCTATTCCTTGCCCACAATTTCTTCTTATCTAATTAAAAGTATTTGTTGGCGATCTATTCAAGTAGATGCCGACACCCAAAATAATTCCCATCTTCTCTACATTTTATAAGTCTTGTCAGTACTCATTATTTTACTAATCTCTCCTCTTTCTATCAATACAACATAATTTGGTGGTGGTTGTAAAGAACAATTACATAAATGTATATTCAAAGTGACCCATGTGTCAATTTTTCATGTGAAATTCTGCGAAGTCTGTATGTTCAAGGGCTTCTGAATGGCCGATGGTGACCACGAAGATGAAGATAGCAGTGCGTCCTTGCAACACCTGCAGCTTCAAGGCTCTGTGTTGGCCATGGGCGAATATTTGTGCACTACATGTGTTGTAACCCTAGATGCATAGGAAATCTCCAACAGCTAAGGTTCAGAGAAAAAAATTATACGAGTATATGTATGTATGCATGCGTGTGGTTGTGTATGTACAATGCATGGTTGAAAACAGGGTCAAGTTGACTGTCTTTTTTGGTCATTTGATGTGATGATCAGGAGAAGAACCATATGCTGAAATCCTAGTCTGCTCCTCGTTGGCCTCTTAGATGTTCATATTACATCCCATTTTGATTATTTATTAGTAGGTCATTCTGGTGGGTGACCAAACTAATGTGGAGGATAAATGGGAAATGATGCTTATGAATCTGTATGCAAGGACGTCTTTTTTGGACTGAAAGGAATCCTGTGGTCATGGATGATTTCTGTGTTTATTTGTTGCTCAACACTACTTAACTTCAATGACACACATAGAGGTTATATGTAATATTGCACAATGTGTCCATTCTTTTAACCACTTCACGCAGGTAGTGAATAGTTATGCTGCCGTTACCAAACTTAGGAATGGGGAGGAAATTGCGCCCAAGTTGTAGTGGTCATAAGAATTACCTACATGTTTGTTTAACATGGTTGTCCCACTAGTGCATGGTTCTGTCTATTTTGTCAAATGATTTATGCTGAGAAGATGATTGTATGTATTTTAGGTAATGAGAAAGTGATATGCTGTATTTGTGGCTAACAATCAAGCATATATGCCTCTTGGGAGGCGTGCAATTGACCAGTGAATGGGTTCTTACAATGCAGCTTCAGATCCTTTTGGACCTTTGCCAAGGTGGAGTGTGCTTGGCTCACCTACTTTGGAATGGCATCAATTTCGCACAACACGGGATGAAATCTCAGAAGATTTCACTATGGTAGTGCAACAAATGGCGAGTATTGAAGTTGCTGATTACACCGATGTCGTATCTACAACTCGTGTTGGCTTCACTATCCATTCACCTTGTGGGTTGCTGTATTGCTCATAAGTGTGCTCATCATCTTCTACTTTCAACACTTTAGTATTTGGTTCAAGAAGTCTCCCGCTTGTTAGATGAGCTGGTGGAGACAGTATGGTGTGTGCGAGTGATCCAGGGTTCAATCCCTGGCAGTGTTAACTTAAAAACCAAAAAACAAAAACAAAAGCAGTAAGTTGAAGGATGGGAGTGTGCATCGATTTGGGGTAATGAGAGGAATGGGGTTTTCACATGGAGCTATTTCTGAACCTCTACAACATGCTTCCTAAACGAGCTCCAAGCAATTTTGGTTTCTGGTACAGTCTATGGATAGTATATCCATTTCCTCTAGTGGGACTTGTGGTATTTTCTACAACTTTCTTCTTTTGGTTGTAACATGTACACCTGAAATGTGATGTAGATGATGGATATTGTACATATTCTTGCAGAAGTTATGTTCTTCCTATGTACTGGTCAAGCGTGGACATTGTTATTACTTACAAGGTTGTGAATACTTGCTTCATTTTGGACTCAAGGAAATGGGAGCATAATATTGTCGCACTCTTCTGTATTTCGTAGTAATGGTATGTCTTATGTGGTACGAATTGGCACCATACAGCATACGTGGTCCAGAAAGAAACGATTACCACTTGGTACATCTTCACCATATGGCCCGTGTATGGAATGATGACATTGCATGCAACTGCCCTATGCAAATGGACAAATGATGCTAGGAGCCAGTGACAGTCGCCAGTATGGCGGGCTGTATGGATGTTGGCCATGAAAGTGTACATTACCATCGAGATCCTAGTGATGCATTACTGCTTGTTGGAATGGGGATGCAGCAGTGTAATTTGGATTCACTCCCTTTCATGCGTTACTTGCAAATCAAACATGTTGGTTTGACTTTCAAAAAGTTCACCAATGGATTTCCACAACTATTAAACAACCTGAGAGTAGGCTTCCTCTACATTTCAATGATGGCAGAAATAATAAACGCAGTCTCCTTTTCTTTCTCGCACCATCCATGTTATCAAACAGGACCTAAGGCAACAAATAGACAATTCTGGTATAAGGGTCTGTACAACTACACTTTCTTTCACCAACACACCTGCCAAAGCATTGGCTTCCCAAGTAAAATATCATACCCAGAACTGAGAACAAAGTCCATTTAATAGCTCGTATCTCCTGAACTAGAGCAGCTAGCTTCCATGGAATGGGCCCGCTGCCGATTGCCCAAGTTGCATAGTCACCCTCAACTATAAGGAGAACCCCAAAGGAGCCAAGAAGAAGTTAATTCCAATTTTGCTTTGCCAAGAGCTTGGCAAAATTGTTATCCCTGATTCCCAACATTTCAGAAAAGACAGAATTCATGACACTATTAATGGCTGATTATTTAGCCTCGATTTGAGTGTGTCAAAAAGAGAACCCTACAGAAGATGAGAACCAAGTGCAAGCATGTAAAATGTGCCAAATGAATGATAGTGTGAATACCTCTATTCCAACTTCCTACAGGATATTGTGAATCTCAAACATGAAACAAGCTATTAAATACCAAATCCATAATCACCAAAGTAAAAAATCAATCTAGAAATAGAATGACCGACTTTAGTAATGCAGTCTCCTAAGAAGAATATATCAGGCTAAGCAATATGAACACATCCTAAGGAGCATTAATTTTTCACCTGAAAGTACAGCTGCCTCTTCATCCATGTCAGGATCTGAATAATCTGTCTCAGAATCAGATTCCCGCGCCTCAATCAATCCAGAGCTTGTATTTTCTTCTGCCAAAGAACCAGGGTGAGGAAGATGAGTATCCATTTCAAATTGGGAAGAAGACACCTTCATCTCATCCGAAGGAAATCCGGTGTGATCCAAACAATCATTGGACTCAACTGGCAGATAGACACATCTGCTCCTTTTTGACTGGTATATTGCATCTGCCTGCTCCTTTTCTCCTTGCACAGAGATAGACACAGTAATACCATCAGATTGTATTGCCCGGAAGTCTGGTAATTTTGCACTACTCTGCAACACTTGAACAAGAGGTCGGCGTCTATCACGTTTCTTAGTAAGGGGTTCCTCAGTCAAACCACCCTGTGACTTTCTCATTTTGGCAGCAGAAGAAGTCTTACCGATACTGGCATGTTTTGCCGTTCCGATGTTGTGCCCGCCACTAGGAAGAGCATAGGCACGATCATCAGCTGAAACAAGTCCTTGGGAACTCCCATAAGCGATAGATGTAGAAAGCTTTCTCTTTGATGGAGCAATTCTAAGTCCAAAGTCCTGCAAACCTCTCATTCGAGGTATGGCTTCAGACTTATCATCCTCCCAGCTTTTTTGTTTAGCGTGCCTAATTTTTTGAGCAAATTGAAGATTGCTCATGCTCTGTCCCTCGCAAGATGAATCTAGTCTCTTTGAAAGTGGTTGTGTTTTGAGATTGATATATTTGCACTGATCCCTTGTCTTATCATTCCCAAAGTAATTTTCTGAAGGAGATCCGCTGCCCAACTCTTTTCTCAAAGCAGCAGGCACTTTATAGCTCGTATAGTTAGAAGCAATGCCTAATTTCTGCTGTTTCTTTTCAAAATGCTGCCTCTCGAGCTCAAGAGCATGAAGAATGGCATCTTCCCTACGTGCATATTTCTCTCTTTTCTTTATCGGAATGCCCTGGGATGACTCAGCCCTTTCAATAGAATCATCAAACTCCCCACATCGAAATGCTTTCACACGTTTTGATTTCTCTAAATTGTACCAATCCCTGGACAGATAAACCCAAAGCACAATGCACTTCATAAAAATAAATGAAGGAAAACATAGTAACACCGAATGCCTTTCTCATAAAAAATTAATAACAGACAAGCCAAGTTTCCAAAAAGATACGAAAACATAAGCATGGCAACAGGTGGGCCTGGGGTTGGTTCAGGACTGGATTTTGAACTGCTTGGGACAGGCCTAAGAGCTGAGCCTATTCAAAATAATTATTGACTTTGCTAGGTCCAGGCCTGCTCCATTGTTAGAACTATCAAAATGTAGTGTTCCCATAAACTTTTGAGGTTGATCATGCACAAGTTCTGGAACAAAATCAATCAAGAAAAGATATCTAAGGCAACAACTACATGGTCAATGTTAAGAACAAGTTTCAAATGTCGATGTAAACTAGAATAAGTAGAAGATATAGAACTAGAAAATATAAGAGGCATACCACTTCCATTATAGACTGCATGAAAGTCTTAGAAGGAATGCAAACCCATCACGTATGAGCTCACAACACACTCATTTCTTCTTCTTCTATATTCCTCAAAAAACAAGAAAAAGAAATCTCATTTTTTTATAGGGTCCTAGGATAATTCATTAAAAAAGGGTCCTATAGACATCCCATTTTGGTGTCCTACTGAGAATAAAACAAATGTGCAATTTGTGCATGCATGACAAAGTCCACTTTTTCTTCTGCCTCCTCTTTTTATTTTATTTTATTTTATTTTTTTATTTTTAAAATTTAAATATTTGCAACATTTAAGCCCCATTGCTTTCTTTCAGATCTTTTGGGATCTGGTGAAGAGGGATCTGATGGACTTTTTAGAATAATTTTATGCAGATGGCACTATTCCATCAGGGTTGGGTGCTTCTTTTATAGCATTCATTCCCAAGGTTGAGAGTGCAGAGGAACTCAAGGATTTTAGATGGGTCTCATAGGCAACCCTTACAAAACTCTTACCAAAGCTCTAGCTTCTAGACTCAAGAAGGTTGTGGGGAAATTCATATCTCCGAACCAAGGGGCTTTTATAGAATGTAAGAAGATCTTGGATATGGCTTTGTTTGCGCATGAGTGCCTATATTCTCGGTTCAGGCAACAGAAGGCATGGGTGGTTTGCAAGTTGGATGTAGAAAAAGTGTATGATCACATGGAGTTGGATTTCTTGGATTATATGCTGGGGCGGTTGGGTCGCGGCTTCAAATTGAGGAAATGGACTCGTTTATGCATGGGATTGGCGTCTTTTTTGGTTCTAGTCAACGGATCCCTGAAAGGTTTTTTTTAAGCCTTGTGAGGCCTTAGACAAGGGAACCCTTTGTCCCCCACTACCATTTCTTAGTTATTGCAGAAGCTTTCAACCGCATGCTAGTTCGAGCGCAAGAAGTGGGTCTTTTCTTCAGCTTCTCAGTTGGAAACTCTTTGGTTCTGGTCTCTCATCTTTAATTTGTTGATGATACGCTTATTTTCTATGAGGTAGATCCAGTCAAGGTGGAATACTTGAGGAAAGTCATCATGTGCTTTGAAGCAGTCTCTGGGTTGAAAATCAATGCTTTGAAAAGTGAGTTATTGGGAGTTCATGTTCCTGGGGATGCACTGTCCAGATTAGCATGTTCTTTCGGCAGTAAGGTTGGATCGTTTCCCGCATCCCACTTAGGCCTTCCACTCTGTATTGGGAAACTAGCAATTCACCTATGAGACAAGATAATTGAAAGAATAGAGAACACTCTCTCAAAATGGAGAAGCCGCTATATGTCTCTTGGAGACCAGATCACCTTGATCAAAATTGCATTTTCGAATATGTCTCTATTCAAGTGCCCTCAAGTGGTGCTAGCGAGGTTGGAAAAACTTAGAAGAGATTTTCTTTGGAGGGATTCCGATGAAGGATTCAAGTTTCATTTGTTGAACTGGAAGGAGGTTTGTAAACCTATCCACCAAGGCGGGGTGGGCCTGCACCCTCTCACGATTATGAATGTGGCTCTCCTCGGAAAATAACTTTGGAGATTTGGTATGAAAGAAGGAAGTATGTGGCGTGAAGTTACGGAACCCTCCTAGGGGGTTGGGAGACCAAGAGGTCTTCTTTGTATAGAGGTCCGTATGTTTGGAAAGTGGTGATGTCGTTGAGAGATTTGTTTTGGCAAGGTGTGGCTTTCTTGATGGGGGATGGGGTCTAGGATCTAATTCTGGGAGGATTGTTGGTAGGGTGATAGTACGCTCCGATCCAATTTCCCTTTTGGCGTGCTAAGCGCCTTCCCTCAATGTGGCGGTGGCGGATTGGTATTCTAAGATTAGTTCTTCGGTTGTGTGAGCCTCCCTTGCAAGAGAAATCCTTCCGATGAAGAGGCAACAGATTTCACTACTCTTTTGAGTCGGATGCAGTTTTTTATCCGCAAGGTCTTGACTCGTGGGTGCGGACACTGCACAGTTTAGTTCATTTCTCGATTAAGTTGTTTTTTGAAAAGATTTAGCCTCGTCATTCCATTCTTCAAGATCGACATGCCTTTCATTTTTGGTTTTACGGGGCACCTCCAAAAGTTGTCACTTTTAGTAGGTGGCTTGAAAGAAGGTTTTAATGACCACTGTTTTAAATATCGGCCGATATATCCCACGATATATCTTACATCCCACCAGTGCGATACGAAATGCACAAGTAGTGCGATATATCCCACATGTTCAATCTAGTGAGCATTTTTGAATTTTGATGCTCTTATTTTCTGTAAATCATGTTAAATTAGTTTCAAATTGTTACAAATTCATGATTTTTCATGTTATGCATGAAAAATCATGGATTGGGAGCTTCGATTTCGAGATTTGAAGGAGATGGGCCAAGTTACAAAAAATTGAAAAACAAAATTTTTAATTTCTCGCAAATAGTTTGTGATCTGTGTTCAAACATCCCATCGAATATGTCTGTGACCTAATCTAGTGATACTTCTTTTGCTTTTGAATGTATTACTTGTGTTTCCGAACGTCTTCTTACATTTATAAATTATATGAATAGACAATGAATATACTTGCATCAATTTAGTTAGACAACGCATAGATTAGGACCCCACACAAAGAAAACACACTATGTGTACTTGTTTTTTGTAATGTTTTGATTTATAAGTGTGTATTGATGTCTTTTTTCACAATCACCGAAGTTTCATCCAAAAATTCAACCAATTTCCCAATGTTTTCCCATGTTTCCAACAACAGCGATACATCACACGATAGAACCGATATATCTCATGCGATAACCGATACGCGTCCGCATCCCAAGAATGCAATATGTAACGCGATACCGATATTTCGAACACTGCTAATGACTGACAACTTACAAAAGAGATCTATGTTGATCCCTGACATGTGTTTTACGTGCAACTGTGAAGCAAAAACTGTTGATTACCTCTTTATTTTTTGCTCGTTTGTGATAGAGATTTGGGATCACTTTCTTGCAGAGTTCGAGGTTAAGTGGTTGATGCCGAGGATAGTTCAAGATCTTCTTTGGATCTAGCATGGAGGAGGTAGTAGATAAAGGGATTGATTTGACACGCTCTATCAATTCAAACTTTTAAAGCAAGTGGTCAGTTGTCATGCGTCAGGTTGTTTATCACTCGAAATGACACCTTTCTTTGTTAACTATTTGGTGGGCCTTGTGGGGAGAGAGGAATAGGTGGCATTTTCAGAATTTGTCTAGATCCAACCAAGCAGTCATTCTTGGAGTTGTTTTGTTGCTGTCAGATTGGACAGGGCTATAGTCTATTTCCTTTTTACCAGTTTTTGCGGGTTGTAGTTTGAGTTTTATATTCTCTGTTTTTTGCTTCTTTGCTTTGTTGTTTTCCATTTTCTAATAAAATTATCATCCTTCAAAAAAATAAAAATAAAAATTCAATGTCTTTCACCTCTTTTCTTCCATACCCTTTGCATGCGCCACCTCGCAATAATCATGTATCATTTAGGCCTTAGATTGCATCTAGGAAAGTCTCCTTCAAAAGATGACAATTGAGCATGATAAAAAGGTGGATCACATCGCAAGCCTTCAAGCGGGTGGCAAACCAAATGGGACCCTACATGCCAACCCGAGCCACCAGAAGCAGAATTAAAAAGAAGGGAAAGACATCAAAAAATAAATAAAATAAAAAAACAAAAAAGGCCACCACAACGGTAACACAATTATTGCCATGTGGATAGGTTTTCAAGGGGGTAGCAAGGCGGTAAGGGTGACAATGGGCCAAGTAGCCCACCCAACAAGCCTTGAGCAAGGCTTGGACCTACTAGCTTCATCCGTGTGCTAGGCTTGACCCTAGCATGCATGGCCTGATCAATTTTTGGACCAGAATCGGGCCACAGTCATTTTAGCCTGATCCAGCCTGGTAAAGGGTGGCAATGGGCCAGGGTGAGGTTGGCCCTGCCCCCTAAGTTGATTCCATTCCTCTAAAATTGATTAACAGAAGATTAGGAGTATTCAATCAAATTCAATTTTCAATTTGTGCTGGGTGGGCTCGGGTATGCCACAGCCCCAACCATTTTTTTGGGCTCGGGCCTTGGATCAGCCCATTGCCACCACTGTAAGGGAGTGACAAAGCTGTTACTGCCACTCTGGCCTGTTGCTGCCTGTGATGATCAAGGTGGCAATAATAAGGTTATTGTGACCATGGTCATAATAAGTCTTTCAGGTGGAGCCCACTTTACCAGTTCGGCAAGTTTTGAAGTGTTGTACCACTGCAATGGCAAAATGCATTCCCACCACCATGGTCATTTTTTGTGGATGTATGTTGACTTCTCTAGAATCTTCCCCATGTGGTCTGTGCACAATTTGCACCAACTTTAGACTTGTCCCCAATAAATTTAAAAAATATAAAAATATTTTAAAAAAAAAAAAAAAAAATCCAGTCTGAAAACACTAGAAGAGAATAGTACAAATAACCAACACTGCTTCCCTTTCCAGCACGTCTCCTCTCATAGGGTTGATAAAAGCTTAAAAGGGGAAGTGTCGTGGTTGGAAAAACTTTGGGTGAATTATAAACCTTGGTTGTGGAATCCTTGGGGTCAAAAATCTTAGATGTAATCTTTCAAAAAAAAAGAAAAATTAAATTTAAATTTTTTTAAAAAAAAATAAAAACTCTTAGATGTAAGGGAGAATGGAGGGCCAAAGTTAAAGGCTTGATGAGGACAGGCCCTAAGGTGAGATTTAGTTCCCTTAGGTTGTAAATCGTAGTTTTTTTTTTTCAATATCCATGCATTGCTAGCCTAGGTAATCTCATATTGTATACTCATGCATACACCTTTTCCCTCCACAAATAGCACACTACTGATGTCGGAGCTGATTGAATCATCAAGATGACCCTGTTAGTGATGAACTTCAACATCATATATCATAATAGTGAAGATCCCAAGCAATCCACATATGGGCGGAAATCAAATTAAACATATCAGGCTTGTTTACCGAGGGATCAAGCAATGTAAATCTCATAAAACTAAGAATAATACCGATTAGATCATTTATCTCATTTTTCTTTTGTTTTTAGTATGCTTTTGGACTGGCCCAAAGGTCTATGTCTCATAGGTCCTAGTATAAACATCATCATCATCTTCTTAGCCTTCTCCCAGCAATTTGGGGCTGCGTTCCAAGAATGCACTAGTGAGTAAAGTAATTCATCATAGATGGGTTTTCAAGGCTGCATTTTCTAAGTTCTCTTGTGAGTAAAGTGATCAAAGTAGGAACAATCCAATATAAAGTGGAGTGAAAGCATATACCTGATGCTGTAGCACTTCATCACAGGGAGGCGATAACCCAGCAAACTATCTTTCGACATTATAAAAGTCAAGGATTCATCTACATTTTAACAAAAATGATTCCATTGTGTGGGAAGCTTGATTATTTTTGTTAGCATTTGTCTTGATAAGCACAAGATATGTATTCAATCCCTAGCATTCAAGGTCCTAAGGCTTTGGGGAGTTCAAGGTCTCTTATGTGGAGTTATGTTGGTGATTGAGAATTTAGTAGTTTCTCAATAAAGGGAAGCCTTCAAATGGGTGGCAAATTTTTACTGACGATCCATGGACAACAAAGTCATGTGGAAAGTCTGGTGAGGTCTCATGAGGTGAGATGGTGAGGTTTACCACAGGCACAGCAGTTACGAATTCCAAAGAACTCAATGGATAAATCATGAAGTCGAGCTTTGTTGCTGACTGGGTGCAGAGAAGGCATGCATGCTGAGGCAAGTACGATGTGTCTCAAACTGTTTGGAATTCTCACTTTAATAGAAGCTATTGGAAATTGCAATCAGAACTGAATTTTCAAATCAAAGCACGTCAGGTTACTTTCTCCCCTTGATTTCCAGCTGGTTCTCGATCATTACCATTCACCCATCTAATTATGTTACGAGAACCCTGTTCAATATGATGAATAAAAAGAACCAATATTTTGGACAAAACAATGGCCATGCAGATGAGTTTCTGCTTCTACAAAGGTTGCATCTTTGATCTGAGGGAAAGTTCAATTCTTCAATTCTACATAAAAGCACCATTGCCATCTCTTATGAGACTTGGGTTTACTCATCTAAGAAGAAGAAAAAAAACACTTATAGATTTTCAAGTTTTAGAAAATTACACTAGTAGGAAGTATTTGGTGTGAGAGTTTTATCCTAATTGGGTAACTTAAATCTTGGTTTCTAGGGAAGGCAAAAGAAGACCTCTATTTGTAGAGTGTGCCAGAATAGAAACTCTAGGTCACTTTTCACTGGATGAAGTAGTTTCTTGCAGGTAGTGGAGACTTCTCTTCTATAATAGGAGGTGTGTTAAGTTAGTAAGAGAGCCTTTCCAGAAACATTTTGTGATCTTTTCATCATTCTAATAAAACTGAGGTTCAACCGTTCACAGAAAAAAGTTCTCTTGGTAGTGAACTGGTGATTTTAGTGCTCGCTCGGAGCTCTGCTTTGGTGGATCGTGCCACGGCATCTCCATGTGTTTGGGGGTGTGCATGTGGGTGGGTGAATGGCATTCAGTGATCCACCACATTGCATCATGGAAATTGGCATGAAGCAGCTTGGAAGATTTGATCAGCACGCAGGACATTTTCCAACAAAAATTTACAGAAAATGGCTCGAAATTTATTTTTTTATAAAAAAGTTAAAAATCTTACACGCTTGCGTCTTCCCTTCCGAGGAGCTTGACCGGTGTTCCGGATCTCGGCGACATGACATGCGAAGCCGAAAGCTCGTCGGGTCCGAGGATCCGACCGGGCCACCACGACCCATTCCTCCGCCGCACCCAGACGATCGCCCCTACACTGCAATCGATCCCGAGCCCACCTTCCAGACCTTCCGAAATCCCCATCTCTCTCTCTTTCTACCTCCCTCTACAGCCAAACTCTATGAAATAAAAACAACAGAGCCAAACCCTAGAATCCGAGCACAGGACAGATGCTCGTCCTCCGGCAGAGGAGAGAGCGAACAAGTGATGACGCCAAAGGATCAGGAAACTTCCGTTTGTGGAGGATCCGTTGGATTTGGGGTTTCCTTCGCTGGATTTCAGGGTTTCCATTCAAAAAATAAAGGATTCCATTTCTAGGGTTTTGGAAGAGCTGCTTCATCTTCGATTCTTCAAAGGACGAGGTTTTCGCTTTTGGGATTTGCAGGCATCCCTTCCTCCCTCCCTCCTCGGGTTGTCGTAACCTCGGGTTCGAACCACCGGTTAGGTTTAAAAGAGAAACTGTGGTCCTCTGTGCATAGTACCCTCGGTTTTTTTTTTTCCCCAGTTAGTACAAGGAGAGTTATTTGATACTCCGATAGCGTATGATGCTTGATACGCAGTCACTCCGAAATCGTAAACATGGCATGCAACAAATCAAACTACAAACCGGAGAAATTTTGGTACCGTCTCTAACTCACAACCCCAGGATCAGATTGGTTGAATAATCCCAACCATTCATGAACACTTTCGAGCCTAGCCATGTCCACGTGGGATTAGAACAGCAAGCCTAAGCTTGAGCTTGAAATTTTTGATTGGGCTTGGACCTCGAACCGTCTGACCAAACTTTGATAAAATTGCTATTGACCATTTGAATTTGCCTATTCTATCCGGTAATTAAGTGGGCCAGACGTCAAAAAGAATTGAAGTAATGAAACAGCCTTCCACGTTCAGGATAAATGGGTAGCCTTGATCTGAATGGCATATTCGTAGGTATAACACGTGTACATACGTAGTCAGGTCAGGTAGGCAGCCAGGATAGGTAAAGCTAAACTGAATTGAGCCCAACCCAGCGTAATAACTGATTGTGGCATCCATGCAAGGTTCAGTCAAGCAAAGTACTTCCAAGACCTGCCCAAAGCCAGAACTTTACTGTTAATCACTCTTGCCTTTCATTCGCTTGAATCTTGATCGTTGCTTACTTTCTTCACGTAGAGGAGTTATTTAGAGCGTGGTCCATCAACGTAGAAACAAATAAAACAAGGTTTGCATTACTGAACCATGAGACTGCTTGCACGGTCCTAAAAACTTTAGGGCATGTTTGGCCGAGCACCGGATGTAATTAGGAGGGTTATCATGCACCCTACCATCCCATCCCATCCACTGGGATGGTGGAATGTGCCTTGCCCCTGTAAATAGAGCCTAGATCTGAGATCAATTTGTCAATATCAGGATACGTGGGGCCCAACTAGATATCAATGAGATATCCACTCTTTCCATTATTTTCATCAGCACACATTCAGACATGAACCTATTTTGAGGCAAATATAAAACAATAAGTGAGACACACTACATGAAGATGTGGAGATACAAAGTCATCCATTTGTGACGGTCCAAACAAGTTGTTGTATATCGCATGAGCTATCCTAAACTCATGGAATCAAGGGACAAACACTAACATCATTATCATTACCTTAAAATCCATTCCATCCCTCTTAATCCAATGGGATCAGCTTGGCCAAACACACCCTTAAGGCCTATTTGGCCAGACCAATCCCTCGCGTATTAGGAGGGATGGAATCGCAATATCTCAAGATATGCTTGACGAGACAAATAGACCCGGTGAACTTATCCCAAGATATAAGCAATCCCATGAATTTTATAACAATCCTTTGACATCACCATCATTATCTTAAAATTGATCCCATCCCTTGGATGGATTGGAAGGTAAAATCCCAGGATATGTGGAGCATCCAAGCAGATCAAGTGAACTTATCCCGGAATATAGCAATCCCAAGGATCTTCATCCAATCCACACCACCATCATTACCTTAAAATCCATCCCATCCCTCCTAATCCCATGGGATTCGCCCGGCCAAACAGGCCATTATTATACTATGATATCCTCGGGTGGATGATCCTGTAACTCGGGTTTAAACGATTCTCAGCCAGGGTGTAATGTATCATTGAGCAATGAGTACGTATAAGTGGAGACATGGGGGTCTGAGCTAATGGTCCTGACCATGGATAGATAACGGCACAAAATCATATCTGCATGTAGAATCGTTATCCTTAGAACCATGGCCACCAAATAGACGGTTGAGAAAATTTGCAGCTAGGATGGATAAACCTTCGAACCAGAAGGGGATCTGGGCAACTCCATCCACGGTGAGGATCATCATTCAATTGTCTGAAATAATCAGACAGTGGAGCCCACCAGTAGCAATTTAGTGACCGAGGATAGTACGTCGGGTCGAGTTGCAAGGTGTCTTCAAGTCGATTGTGAACTTCCTAACGAAACATGGTTTAACCATCTTTACACATTACACTTGGCAAGAAGACGTATCAATCCGGGCCGTTGATATACTGAGTTCCTATCATGAATAGACTGTGTTTCAAAAATCATGCCAATTAGACAATCTCGTCCATCACATTTATGGAATCGATAGGAAAATCATCACATACCATTGCTTTGAAGCCTACCTCTTAGATGGATAGGATAATCAGATGCGTGTTTGTACGGAAAATATTCATCCAAAGTAGGGAAAATTAGATGGACGGGCCCGATGGATTTATTATCCTACCACTTGTACTAAGAGTCTGCTGTACCACATTCCATCCAGTTCTACGGGCCCACTATATCATCTCCCACGCCCTTACTGCTCGCTAGCGTGAAGGAGCCCTCCTTCGAGGTTCACTCGTGCCAACATGTCTTACGTGTTAGAGTCTCTCGTTTTTCTGTTACGTAGAACTGTGAGTTCATTGATCGAAACTTATTCTGGTCCATTCATCAGGTGGGCCATGCTCGTGTGGGGAAAACGTAAAGTTAGAAAGAAAAAAAAAGAAAAAAAAAGGAGAGTAAAATGACCAGTCGTCCATATTCCATATTCGATGTGCACGTCTCGACTGCTTACTGAGTCGAGCGGCTTGCGGTTTGGTAAGCTAAAGGAGGCCATACTTGATGAACGGCCTGGATCTTTCTTAACTGTGCTCAATAAGTATGGACACGTTTGCACACTTGGTTGACATCTCATGCAGCTGAGGACAGTTGGTTTACATGGAAGGAAATAATTTCTTAAAGCGATCGAACCGTACACGTGTTGAGGGACGGTGGATCACGAGAATCAAACCGTCGGCTTTTTTTCCGGTAAGAGGGCTTTGGTTTGAAAACATTACAGCATTGCAAGGACAGGAATCCTCTCCTGCGGCTTTGTTATACAGCGCGTAGAATTCCAAGCAGGTTGGGGCCTAAAGTGTTGTATATGTGAAATCTACTCCGTCCATCAGGTGAGTTCCTCGATTCTAGGTAGGTGTCTTTCGAAAGTCAATCCGATCTACAAATCAGGAGAGCCACACCATAGAGAACGCCAGGATGGGATGCTCACCATGGGTTTATCTGTAGGGAAATTATGTTTTGTATTTTTCATCAAATCCGTTCATTCAGCTTTGAATTGTCAGGATGAAAGGATGATACAAAGATCAGTTTGATGCAAAATTCCGGGGGTCACAACCTGTAGAAGTTTTGGGCATAAGTTTACACTGTTTCCATTGGTATGGCTCAATATTTGACTCTTTTACCGGGCTGATCTTTTGCATGGACGGTGAAGAACATGGTGGGCCCAAAGAACTAGTTGGTGTTTTACAGGCTACTATTTTTAAACGAATCCGG
Organism: Magnolia kwangsiensis; assembly: GCA_037074715.1. Classification (NCBI taxonomy): domain Eukaryota; kingdom Viridiplantae; phylum Streptophyta; class Magnoliopsida; order Magnoliales; family Magnoliaceae; genus Magnolia; species Magnolia kwangsiensis. The sequence continues at coordinate 3,195,624 of CM073589.1, read as the reverse complement.
TCCTGTTACGACCCAGAAAAATCACAAATAACAAGGGCCTGTTTGGCCGGATAGATCCCATGCGATTAGGAGAGATGAGATGGATTTTAAGATAATGATGATGAACACCCAGATCCATAGCTCTCAGTGGAGATACCTCGTTTCAACACTTGAGGTCTTGGTATCGAGAAAAAAGAAAATGAAAAAGTAAGATGGTGGTGTCAATGGATTGGTTTACAATCCTTGGGATTGCTCTATCCCGGGACAAGGTTATCGATTCTGTTTGGCACGCCCGTCCTATTCGGGATTTTACCTTTCAATCCATCCAACCAAATACACCCTAGGTACGATTGAACGGAATTAGGAGGGATGTGATCAATTTTAAGGTAATGATAGTGATGTCAGTGGTTTGGTTTAAGATCCATGGGTTAATAAGTTCATTGGATCTGTTTGGCTCATTCGGCATATCCTGAGATTTTACCATCCCATCCCTCTTGGTCCTTGTTAATCTGCCCAGCCTGACAAACCCCAGGAGCCGACAGTGTGGGAATGTAAAACATGGTGTATTAAAGTGTATGCAAACCTTCAAATACATGGTCGTGGATTGCATCCTACCCTCCCTGTCTCTAGTCACAAATGGTCAGGCTTGGTACGTCTGTGGGTGGGCCCACTCTTCTCTCGTATCATTTTAAGGTATGTGCACAAAAATAAGGTATAAGGTATATGCACAAAAATAAGGTAGATCGGACACTCAAGTGGATCACACCTAAAAATAAGTTTGATTGCATTAAAAAGCACAACACATTAAAGGCGAGAGTAATGTATGGTTTGGTACACCTGCGCGTTGGATTTATCTCATTTTTGTGCACCTACCCCCCTCCCTTGGTCAAGCCAGGAACGGGTAGTTTGTGGGCAGGCACATTGTGATGTATCTGTTTACCCGTGATGTCAATCCCTTTTCTAATATCATTTCAAGGTATTAGTGAAAAAATAGAAGTAAATCCAACACCAAAGTCAACCACACCAAAGCTGACTCTTGCATTTCATGCAACTAGCATTTAACATTGTGCATTTAATGCAACCCAAGTTTATTATTTGGCGCCGTCTACTTAAGCATCAGGTCTACTACATTTTATGCACATATCATAAAATGATCCCATAGAAAGGATGGATAAATAGGATGGATAAAAATATACATCCTAGTGACCCAGCCCACAGGAGTGGCTATTTGGGGCTAGAGTAAAGAGAGGCGGGTTAGGACTTAATCGGCATCATCCACTTAGCAATTAGCATCCATATCATTGGGGCTGTCGACTGCCGAGCCTTGCCGTTGTTTTAGTCCATATTTGAATTATTTCAGGTTGGGCTTATTCAAAATTTTAATTTAGGTAGGCCTAACTCGGCACATCGATACCTTTACATGGATGCCGATTGCGTCCTATCTCACTGTCTCCAGTTGGAAATGGGCATGAGCTTTGAGTGGCCATCGTGATGTATGAGTCTTATTGACACTGTTCATTTTTTTCATATCATTTTAGGATATAAATTTAAAATTGAGGCAAATAAAAGGCTCATGTTTACCACACCATATGAAGAAATAGAGATAATGATCCACAACATTGGAATTTTTCTAGGGCCCACCGCAATGTTTGTTTGCTATCCAACCTATTCATAAAATTACGTAGAACTGGATGAAGAGAAAACACAAATATCAGCTCCATCTAAAACTTATGTCGCCCGATGAAGTTTTCAACGGTAAGAGTTTGATCCCCATACATCACGGTGACCCCAGCTCTGCTTATGAGTATTTCTACCTTAAAAACTGGTTTAGAAAAGGCTGATTTAAATTTGTGAGCCCCACCTTGATCCATGTGACATATCCACGCCGTCCATCAGTTTTACCAGAACATTCTAAGTTATGAGCCCAAAATTGAGGAAACAAAAATGGTCAAATGGCCCACACCACAAGAAATAGTGGTGTAAAACTTGCACCATGGGAAGGTTTTTTCTTCCAAGGGCCCACAAAATTGTTAATTTGTCATTTAACGCGTTTATAAAGTTATAAAAACATGGATAACAGCTAGATCCAAAACTTCAAGAGCCCCCATGAATTTTTAATGGAAGGCATTCAATACCCAATGTTTCTTATGGTGTGGTCCACTTGAGATTTTTATTTACCTTCTTTTTTGGATCATATTGGAAAATCAGCTAGTAAAATAAATAAATGGTTTGGATAAGACATATGCATCACAATATACTTCACATGACGTTCACATCCCTCTTCCCTATTAGTGCTAAAAAAAAAAAGCAGGTTGTAAACCTCTATATTTAAAATAGTGCTGGAATTACATTGGTGGCTAATAATTATTATCTCTTTACATGTATTTATAATGATGAATTAAAAAACAAAAAACCATAATGATTTTTATGTCGTGTATATATATATATATATATATAACCCGTTCAATTTAAAGGGCAAAACAGATGTTTGCAAAGTCCTGCCATGCTCCGATCACAATTGGCCAGTAATGCGGACAACGTGGATTGTCATCCAACCATTCCACCTGTAGACAAATTTCAAAATAGGCCAAACCCAAAAATACGTGGAGCTTTGCTAGCCGGCCGGACATGTACCACTCTGCATGTAATTTTCTAGCACCATAGACACAAATGTTGCACGTGTGTAGGATATCTAATACGTGTATAAGGTGGGGCTCACCATAAAGGTGACTCAACAATCAGCACAGTTCACTAATTACGTGGGACTTTTGCAGTTGCAATGAATTGGATTTTTTTCAAATGATATTTCACGTTGTCTAAGCCTTTAAAAAAAAAAAAAAAAAAAAAAAAAAACAGATAATGGCATGGAAACAACATTTTCAGATAAAATGAGTTCATAGAAATAGCATCACCGAAACATCATTTCCGTGCAATGGAACTTTAAATAATAATAATAATAATGAATAAAATAAAATAAAATTCAGAAAGTGAGATGAACATGTTATAATCTAATTTAGAATCTTACACTCCAATTGTAATTTTAACATCTAACATTCTCTCCCTGGAGAGTTCTACTTTGAGTCGCAGACATGCAATTGTCAAGAAACCAGTTTCCCACGCTTGTCAGATATTGGGCGTTGAGAAGACAGACCAATTTTAATATGCCTTAGCACCAAAGTCAGGCTGGTCTACTCATCAGGTCAGGTGGTTCTCCTTTTCGCTGTAATCCATTTTTCATATACATGATTTTGTAGCAGTAATGGAAAATTTCAAAATGAAATCGATTCTAATCTCTATAAAAGATACAACTAAGACAGAATCCAAAACACAGGAAAGACACAAGAGAAGAAAATCAGACAATACTTACTGTTTTGGTGAGAAATTCTCCCACCAGCAAAACTGTTAGAGGAGAGAGGCATTTTCAGCTATTAGGAGAGAGAGAGAGGAAGCCACTACGAGAGAAGGCCATCAAGGTCCAACATACCGTGGATGCACACATATATGAATTAAGCAAAGTATTTCAATCGTATAACTAAGTCCAATCACAAATACTTCAAATTTAATATGAAAAATCATTTGTAGAAAAAAACTACTTTACAAAGCAACGATAATGCACTATAAAAATAAAAAATTACAAAAGATAGGCATTACGTGATTAAAACAAGCCTCAAATCTCTCTTACAAGCCTTTGAAACTCTAGGAACGAATTTGAAAGCTCTTAATTAATATCTCGTATTTTCAATTACACTAATATATATAGCCTCTATGAGAATTAAAATCGAAATACGAAACAAATCTCGCACTTATGTAGCCTTGTATAACTACACAATCGTTTGATGACACCTTCAATGTTACTTCGATGGCATTGAATAACTTTCGATAACATTAAACCTCTTCGATGTCATCGAACTAAACACTAAAACGTTCCAGCGACTAAAAATGTAATTTTCAAATTTTCCTAATGATATTTCAATTGAACTTTGATGTCATCAATGACTCGCTGATGGCATCGAACTTACGTCGATCAAGACACCTATAGTGTCCAACAACCAATTGTAAGATTTCTGAATTTTTTTCGATGACATCGAGTTGTCATCAACAGACCTATTAATTTACAGATTTAATACATCAATCAACAAAAACCCACATGAATTTTCTTTAGGATATATATTAACAACTTTTGCAAGGCTGGTGATCTTAATTCACCCACATGGATGGCATGCACATGACATGTGTGGAACATCGAATGTAGGGGAATTCAGATGCACAGTTGTAAGATGTATATTGCTTCAACTTAGAAATGAATATAACAAAGACATGGATGTGTGTGTACGTAAACATGCATCTGAATTTGTATTCCATGCGTTTGAAGCTTCACATGTGTCACACGTGCACTATATTGGAACTATTCATTCAACGAGTCAAATTATGAATGGGCCATATCCCAAATATCACACTGTTTGGATCATGCTAACCCTTGCATCCATCATGTACAAACACCCATTTAAAGCCAAATAATCAACAGCTAAAAATGTAACTATACGTAATTGTTCGATGACACTTTCAATGTCACTTCGATGGCATCAAACAACCTTTGATAGCATTGAACCTCTTTGATGTCGTCGAACTAAACACTAAAACATTTCAGCGATTAAAAACATATTTTTCAAATTTTCTTGATGGCACTTCGATGGTACTTCGATGTCATCAACGACTTGTTGATGGTATCAAACTCACATCCAGCAAGGCACCTATAATATCCAACAACCAATCATGAAATTTCTGAGTTTTTTCGATGGCATTGATCATTCTTCAATGGCATCGAAGTCCACTCGATGACATCGAGTTGTCATCAACAAACCTATTATAGATTTAAGACATCGATCAACAAAAACCCACATGATCAATTTTCTTTGGGACATACATTAACAACTTTGCAAAGCTGGTGAACCTAGTTGATCACCCACACAGATCTCACAGGACACGTGTGGAACATCTGATGCAGGTGATTTCAGATGCACAGTTGCAAGTGGGCAAGTATCATTCCTTGTTCTATGTGTATTGCTTCAACTTAGAAATGAATATAACAAAGTCATGGATGTGTGTGTACATAAATATGCATCTGGATTTGTTATCCATGCGTTTGAAGCTTCGCATGTCTCACACGTAGACTACGTTGGAACTGTTCATTCAACGGGTCAAATTATGATTGGGCCATATCCCAAATATCACACTGTTTGGATCATGCTAACCCTTTCATTCATCACGTACAAACATCCATTTAAAGCCAAATAATCAACGGCTAACATTCAGTGTAGAGAAAAGTCCATTTATTAGATGGTTGGGATAGGCTATCAAGGTCACTTTTGTTAGTGTTGAATCAATGATGGCCCCCACATGATGCATGGTACATATAATTGTACATCGTTCAAACTAATACCTCGATAATACTAATAATCAATTATACTAGAAATTGAAGTTATATAAAAGTTTTTTTTTTTTTAAAAAAAAAACTTCAATTTAAGTGGACATTAATACTATGACGATAGTAGTTCAGATTGAAACGTAAAAGAGGAGGGAAGGAAAAATCCTTGCATTTCCAAATCATACCTGTAACACCACCTTTCAAGTGAGAAGGACATACTCCCAATTTCAGTATCACATCTCAAACCCTAAAAGCTAGCTGGAAATGCTGGATGTTGCCTGTCAAGAACATCAATCAGCTTCTTGGCTATTGCACTTGCATACACAGAAGAGCCTTCACTTATCTGTAGAAATGCCACCACACGTTAACCAGGGGATTGGCTATTTTTCACCTTTTTCAGAGTCTTTCTTTCTACTACAATGGTACAACTGCCTGTACTGTTTACTCCCATGAGTAGAACCATGCGTAGGTCCACTATGATGTACGTAACATCCTCTCCGTCCATCAGTTCGGGGACCTCTATATTCATTGTACTGATAAAAATCAGCTCTGTATAAGACTCAATTAGGCCACACCACGGGAACAATATAAAATCAACCTACAACTCTAAATTCACTCCTGTGTGTCCCACCTGAGTTTTTTTTTCCTCTGTTTTATAATGTCTCTTCATATTAGTGGGACTCACCTGATGGATGGGTTGGGTGGCATATAAACAATACAGTGGACCGAGGAAAATTTCTATGGTGGGCTTCCCCATCCCCATCCCAAACTTCTCCCTGTCTTGTGGCCAAATCAAGTTTTCGATCAGCCTGATTTTTGGGGTCAGGTCGTATCATGAGATTATTCAAATGATGAACGGAGTAGATGTCACAAAAACACATCACGGTGGGCTCACAGAGCTCAGATGTTGCATGCTCTTCCTACACCGTATGTTGCAAAGGATTCAGAGGAGCCAAATTACAGTAATAGTACACCTCCATTTTGATAAAAGTGGTGTGCCTCATCCACCATGGATGTGGCATTCATGCAAATCAATCCAGATATCTGAAATTGTTGGATGGAACCAAGAACAAAACCCACACTGATCAAATGATCTGAACCATATCTGATCGATCTAGCTCAATGAACATGGGTCATGGACAGTTTCATTTTCAACCATTTATTTGATAGAACACATGGTTTGGAATATTTGATAAATGGCCTTACAATTTGGACAACCTGATTGAAATAATCAAAGTATTCAAAGGGTATAGTAATGACCTTTGTATTGAACATGAAGATGTAATAATCGCCGATGTTGCCGCCCGCCACCTGAAGCAGCTCCATCTGGAGCTCGTCGATGATCTTCCCCACTAGGAGCAAGCAATTCTTCTTCTTCCGCTGCGTGAGCTTGATGTTCACCTCATCATCAATGATGCGGACATCGACGATGGTGTCCTTGGACTTCCTCAGCAGCCAAGAGCTTCTCAGCGATCCATTGAATGACTGCTCGCGATCAGTCAGAGGCTTCATCGATGAGCTCTCCATGTCAGCAGGGGCCGCCTCATCATCCATCTTGCGTTTCTTGCTCCTTTCCCTCCCACATCTCTTCTTATCCACCAATATTTTAAGCTCATCGACGGTTCGTAGAAGTTCTTTAATGTAGTCGATCGCATCCCCAACAATTGAGGCTCTATCAGTCTTTTAATTCAGAAGAAGAAAGGAAAAAAAGAAAAAAAAAGCAAATCAGATAGAATTTATCATGGATGGTAATAGAGAAAGGAATATCAAATGTAGAAATAATCCAAGCAGAAGAGATTTGAAAAAAGAGCAGAAAACTCCCTAGACTGGAAACCTGTACTAGTGGGGCCCATGGTCTCATTTATCCAAACCATCGATACTGTGGGGACCACCTTAGATGGTCCTAGCACCATAGAATATTTGGCCTTTACTAAATTGAACCATTGATGCACATTCCTTTTTAGCTATCAGCAGGCCGTCAGTTGAATGATTAGGATCTTTCTCATCTGGGAGATTTTTATTTTACGGATATCGACGCTGGGCCCAAAATATCAATGGCTTAGATCAGTGGACCATATTTCTCAGTTGTACGAAATGAAAACCCTAGTGCATTGTATATAAATTACAAACTCTCAGTAGATTGAGGTTGCACATTGCCATGTGTAGGCCTTGCTCTTACCCGGGTGGTAGACTCATTGGAGTTTCAACCCCGGGTCAAGGGTTCGAGTACCCATGGTGGTGAAATCCCACGGTGTGTGTGCGTGTGGCGTGAGCGTGTGGGGGTGTGTGCGCGTGTGTAATTAAAAAAAAAAGAAAAAAAAAAGGTTGCACATTGCCATGTTTAAGCCTAGAGATTGTACACTAAGCATGTTAGGGTTTTCAATCTGTACAAGTGAGGCCCATGCTTCGATGATCCAAAACGTTGATGTGGTGGGAATCACCATGGATGGATGGTCAGTATAAAAAGTCCCCTATATTGGAAAATATTGGCCATGGAGTAGTAGTTGGCCTTCTATGTTGGTCGAATGAGAACCGTTGATGCATTTCCATTCAAGTACTTCTTTGTTGGCCGCCTATTCAGATGTCTTAGTATTTTTCTGATCTGGGTGTGGCCCATAATAACAACTGTTAGGATCACAAGAGGATGGGGCCCACTTATACAAACTGGAAAGAATAACGGTACTCTTAAGATTTGTTGTAGTGTTTGTATAAGATAGCTCATAAGCTATGCACAACTGTTCCGTTTATAACTGATCATGCTTCATGCCCTACTGGACATCATAAGAATGGACGGTGGATGATCGACTATAGCTGAAAGAAAAGAGTTTTTCAGGAGATGTGATTTGAATTTGAATTTGAATAGGATACCTTTGTTGGGTTTGGAACAAGAGATCCCAATCCCTTGAATTTCTCATTCAACTGCTCTCTCCTTTGCCTTTCAGTAGCAAAATGGTTGGTTCCTCTCACCTCTCCTTTACACAAGCCTGGAATCTCTCTCCTAAAATCAAGAACTGAAGTCTCAAACTGCCTTCCATCTCCCTCTTTAAAAACACCACCATTCCCCTCCCTATCGTCCGCTCCACCGAAGTATGATCCGCCCATCGAGCCCGGCAATTCATAGCTATGTGGCAATGTATGGAAGAGGTCCCGAAACATGGGTGGTTGCGGCGGGAAATTCAGTTGGAGCGGTGGGTGGTCATACAGCACAGTCGATGCCGACGTGCTGTCGGCTGTTGGGAGCTCGCCAAGGAAGCCCAAACTAGTGTGGAAGTTATTGGTTGTTCTTCTGGCAGGTCCCCCATCGAAAGAAATTGAGGATGTTGGAAGAACTGGCGGGACCGAGCACTGCGGTAAGTGTAGGAGGTTGAGGAGATCAGGCGGGCCGTAGGGAGAGTTTGTGAATGGGGCTGAAGTGATGTGTTGGAGATTTTGTTGTTCTTGTTGCTGGAGCTGAAATTGGTGCTGCTGTTGGTGAAGATGGTGGTGGATGCTGGTATCTTGCAATTCGTGTATGTGGCCTGACTCCCAACTGGGGTGATCGAGCGGTGGGTGGGACTCTTCTAGCATGTCTTGCATCAGATGGCTGTTGTATTCCTGTTCGAGATCGAAGCCGAGCTGCTGTTGGAGGTCGATTCCAATGGTACCCGCTTCCTCGGAGAGGTTGTTTCTGGAGATGTCTTCAAGGGAGAAGCTGGATAGCCTGAGGTTGTCTTCCAAGCTGTTATTGTGGCTGTTGATGTTGCTGCTGTTATTGTTGTTGTTGTCGTTGTTGTTGTTGTTATTGTTGTTGCTGTTGCTACTGGCCATGGCTGCTAGGCCTGGGAAGTTTGCGGCAGTTTGAGGCGGGCCATCAGCTACTGGTCCTTGTAGTAGGTGATGATCATGAGAATCAATGTAGTCACACTCACCATGCATCTTCTATTATTATTATTTTATTCTATTTTAGATAGTGATGTTTGGCTCCTTGATTTGTGGGCCTTTGTCTGCATCAAATAACATAAAAGGGTTCGGATCAATCATTCAAAACAAGGTGCAAGACACGTGAGAAAATAAATATATATAGTGCGCTCCAAAGGCCTAAATCATGTGTTTGTAAGCTCTACAGACCTGTGGAGAAATACCAGGGCTTCTTCTCAGGCCAACAGATGTTGATGGAGAGATCTAAATCTTAGAGAGAATCATGCAATTTGGATGGTTTTGGCTAAAGACTAAAGAGAAACCCAAAAAAGAGGTGGAATGGAGAAGGTTGAGAGAGAGAGAGAGAGAGAGAGAGAGAGAGGAACTAGAAATCTAATGAGATCATGAGAAACATAGGAAGAAAGCAAAAATAAGAAGAAACCAGATGAGAAAGGCAAATTTTGAGAACCCTAAGAGCCAAACAGAGAGAGAGAGAGAGAGAGAGAGCCCGGATGAGAAACAGCAGATTTGAAGACCCTAAGAGCTAAAAAGAAGAAAAAGGAAACGAAGAGAGAGAGAGAGAGAGAGAGAGAGAGAGAGAGAGAGAGAGAGAGATTTCTGAGAAGAGGGATTTGATCTTTTGCTGATAGAGAAAGAGGGAAGGGAAGCTCAGAGATCTGAAATCCCCAAATCTGCCTTTCCAAGTAGAGAGAAGTAGTTACTGATATTCCATCTTCCTTTTGGGTCCCACTCTTCATATCTCCTTTCCTCCTCCATTCCGATATTGCGCGTGATGATCGTCTACGTGCGTCCCTTTGATCATTTCCGCATCTCTCATTTCCCATCGTTATAATCTCCAACCTTCTAACTGCCTCTCCTTTTTCACATATTTACTTAAGTGCCCTAGTGTTCAACTCACCTGACTGCCCTTACTTGTACTGTTTGAGCGGTTGATATTGAACCGGCATATCGCAAACACCCGATGTATGTGGGGTCCATAATGTTTCGTATGTAACATCCACTCAGTACATCAGGTTCTTTCCTCCATTCTATTCTTAAAGAGAATAATAATCTGCCACATTCACTCTCAGTCGGCCACACCACAGGAAGCAATGGGGACATGATGCCAACCATAGATTTTTGTGTGGGGCCACCATAGTGTTTTCCTTTCATCAAATCCATTGATCAGACGTAGGTCACCATGATGAAGTGAAAATAGGAGATAAATCCTCCCCCCGAAACTCAGATAAGCCACACCACATGAAATTAAATGTTTTATGAAGAATTTTACATTATCCATGGAGTTGTGCCCTATCTCAGTTGTCTTCCGAGCAGATCCTTTGCGTGTACGGTTCAAATATGATTTTCACCTTATGGACGGGGTGGATTTACATAAACAACATTTTGGTCCCCATATGGCTTAGGTGTTTAACGCGCTGTGTAAAACGCGTGTTGTGGACAATCCCAGTCCGTTGCAATTATGTGGAAGAGAGTCGGGTACACCCGACTGGCCAATGGACTCGTCCAGAGCTGTACACGAGTCAAACCGAGCTGCGACTCGGCTCGGCCACTAGCTGACCCTAGCTTTAACTTAGCTTGGTGGGATAGCTCGGCTTAATTCAGTCAGCAGCTTGTACAATATAAGCCAAAATCAAGCACCCTGAGTTTTCACAAACACATAGAGTGTACTTATAACTTTTTTTTATTTAATGTATGTAAAACAGCAACAATTATTTATATGCATTTCACCGAACACTCCGTAGGTAATATTAAAGTTAAGAAAAAATGGTATTTTTTTCGTATACAAATCTTCCTTACCACTGGCTAATACTTTATTGAGTCATTTTATCAAACACTTGGTGAGCAACATCAATATCAAATTAACCAAGTTGCCAAGTTAGTTTGATTCAAGTTTGATTGAGTTGGGGTTAAATCCAAGTCGAGTTGAGCGTGGAGCTCGAACTCTAGTTAGAAATTTTTTCGAGCTCAAAAAAATAACTTGACTCAACTCGAACTTAGTTTCAAACCGAGTCAAATCGAGCTTTTTCAAGTTAAGTCAAGTGAGCTAACCAAGCTAACTAGGTTTGTGTATATCCCTGCTCATCCTCGCTAATCGGGCCTGGCTTCCATATTGGACTCACCAAGTCGAATTGCATATTACGTAACTTAGTATGTTAAATTTTATGAGACCCGCCACGATACGTGTCTTATCCAAGCCATTCATCCATTTTATAAGCTCACTTTAGGGCATGAGCTAAAAATTATATTATATTAGAAGTTCAATTGGACCACACTAGAGGAAAGACTGGGGATAATGATGCCCACCGTAGAAACCTTCCTATCACTCAGATTCTAAACTATTTCAGGCTAGGTCGTCGGGTTGGGTTGGGCCTATTCAAAATTTTGATTTTTGAAGGCCCGATCCCAGTCCATTGACACCCTGCTCATGATGGCTCACACCACATCGGCCCCGTAGGGTTTATCCGAGTATTAAGTCATACCATAGCTTGAGTATCACGTGACTTCCACATGATGCCAATCCATTAAAAGAATAAACTTGTGGTACCCAATCATATTTCCTGCTAACATGTCAATTACAAAGAAAATCGGTACTGTTGGTGTATTTTTATGGGACGGCTCCCTGGGTCAGATCTTCTCCCACCTGTACAATCAACAATATAAAGGGGACCCTGACTAGAGCTGGGGAACCTCCGATGCTTAAGTCAGTCTTTTGATCAATGGCAAAGGATTTTTTGAGTTTTGTATTGCGTACCTTTCAATGTGAAGGAAATGGTTATTTATAAGGCCGGATGAACCTTATCATGCGAGGATTCCTCTCCTTCATATTTGGAGATTTGGTCCTCTTCACTGATTGCGCCCGATCCCGAGGATCTCGGGATCGGACACCTATATTTCTGAAATTTTGGAGCGGTATTTGCATTTACACCGCCTTCTCTTGTCTCGGCTAGGTCGTTACCGACTCTAGGAGAGTCTCGGCCAGCTCGTTACCGACTCTAGGAGAGTCTCGGCCGGCTCAAGAGCATAAGTTTTCTGTCTTCTTACGGACAGAATAGTCTCGGTGTTTATCCGTCATCCTTCCTTACTCCGTGACCGACATAACTAACTCATTATGTCGGTTTTATTCTATCGGTCGGGTGGCTTATAACATGCTCAGTCTTTTGTGGGCTTACGCAGACGCAGTCAACTCTCCGACCGAGTAACTTTAGCCGCCTTATGCTTATGCCTCTTGGCCTTTCCATTATTCCCTCGACTCCGACCGTTGTCTTAGACTCTTTAGGCAGCGCCAGTGGAGCCGACCTACTTGAAATACGAGTCTCCGGACTTAACATATTTTTTTTCCAACAATGAGCCCCCCTTACTCCTTGTGTCGTTCACGGCACCAAGGAGTAATGAGTTTTTTAGGTCAGTTCGTATTAGAGTCCGAGGTCATGATGAGACATTTAATGCCCTTTGTATCATCCCTAACGTGTAACGGTGCATCTTCCGAGGCCGCACGTGCGGCAGGCTGTCAGGTCATTTCGTCCGCTTATGGGAGTCGGACGCGTGGCGAGGGAATTACTGTCGTCAATCAAAGTGTTCCACGTGTCGAGAGGGGGAGTCGAAGGAAGCGTCGTTTCACTTTTTCATTGAATGTCCTGCCACGTGGCTCGACTATAAGAAGGTCGGGCGGGAGGAACGCACGAATTTTATTTTCATTTTCCTGCCTCCTGCCCCTGTATTCTCTTCCCGCCTCTTCTTCTTCCTTTCCTCCGCTGTCGTTCCTTCCTCCATCAACTCCTTTTGCATCCACTGCTATCTTCCCCGGTGAGTTCTTTTCTTCCATTCCTATAGACGTTAATGGCTGCGCGTGGCTCCCAGAGCCCCCGGGAGGGGATGTTCGGAGATGAGGGTATGTCCTAACATTTTTGGAATGTTGCGGAATCACCTTCTTTACTGACGGAGTTCGCCGTTGGCGCAGATGTCGCATTTCGGCTTGTAAGGGGATCCGATAACTCATCGACTAAGCATCCCACTTAAGCCGGTCCTTCCAGTGGTGGAGTGTCTCTGATGACCCGTCCAGGGAGACCTAATCTCGGGATGGATCAATTAGAGGAGGAAGAGGGAGAAGATGAAATAATTATAGCTGAGGGGGTGGCTATCACAGATCTTGTAAACCAGACAGTACAAGCCTCTGAATCCTTTTCCAAGGGAGAAGGAGCCGAAGACGATTCGAGCGGTCTTTTTACCTCGGTTTTGACTGAGTCTGATTTAAACCGAATTCGAGCTGGGTTCCATGTCCCAGACTTGGTCGTACTTCGTCTTTCTCATCCAGAAGACTCGCCTGACCATCCCCCTGCTGGGATGGTCGCGATTTTTCAGGTTGCGATGTAATGTGGCTTGCGCTTGCCACTCCAACCCATTGCTCATGATTTCTTATCCCGCGTCAAACTCGCCCCCGGTCAGATTATTCTGAACGGATGGAGGAATTTATTTAGGTGTGCTGTGCTATGGGCCGAGCTAGAGCAGCCTCCACTAACCATTGATGAATTCCTCTATCTGTACCAAGTGAGACCAAACTCAAATTTTCTTTGCCTATACTTCCTTAGCGCATGGAGAGGCAAAGGCAGGTCTCTGATTACCGATCCGCCCACTTCTAACAAATACTGAAAGGAGAGGTGGTTTTGGACGTGCAGACAATGGGAGTCGGCCGATACGTGGCCGTACGAACCTCGAGTCTCTAGCTCGTTCCGAAAACCAGGTGACTGTGTGACTCAGCTTGATAACCTTTATTCTTCTCCATTGTCTTGTGATGATCTTAACTTTATGATGCTTTGCAGATATCCTAAAGAAAAGAGGGAAGCTCGGGTCCGGTGCTCTAGCTCGGATCAAAGAACTGAGGAAGTTAAGTGCAGAAGACCGATCTTGGAAACTGCTACTACAACCCGAGCGTCTTCATCTCGCGGGTTTAGATTCATTTGTCTCAGGTAATTCTTTTCGCTCTGTTTCATTCTCTCGGTTTCCTGTCTAACCCATTTTCATTCTTCTTTTCAGACCTTCCCGAGGCTCGCCCATATCTCAAGTCAGTTCCTGATAGTATGGCCGAGTCTCGCCCGTCCCTGAAGCCAATCTCCAAGGTCAAAGCCCCTCCGAGGTTGGCTCTCTTATTGGGGTCTCGACCTTCAAAGCAACAGAAGACCGCTGCAAAGGCTTAGGAGCCAGCTGCCCCGTTTGCTCCTATCCATGCTGCCCCACAGGTAGTCGTGCTTTCCGACCCTAATGAAAGGGTGGAAGGAGCGGAGCCGAGCCTTCCGGTCTCTCAGTCGGCTCTCGAGCCAGGACCCGTGGTAGAAGAGGTCCCGAGGCCGAGAGAGGTACCAAGAGGAGTCCTCGAGAGGGGAGATGACTCGACAGGAGTTGTCTCCCTTCTCCAAGGTTATCTCGAGAATGATCCCTTGGGCACTTGCTTACGGGAGCGAGAGAGATTTTACCAGCTTCTACAATGCCCCGACCCTGCAGACCCTCGGGCATACGGCGAGGCTACTTTTTGAGGTAAAATCTCTTTCTTTTCTCTTCTTTGTTACTTTCGACTGAATCTTTACTTATTACTTATTGTCTTCCGTTAGCAGTTGGCCCCCTGCGTCGTTAAGGCCTGCTCAGAGCTGTCCGCTGCTCAAAAGCTCGCGGCCGAGACAAAGACAGTGAAGAGAGTTGCGGCCGAGGCAGAGGGTCGCAGAGAGATCGCCGAGGGTCGCATTGGCATTATGACTGGTGATCTGTCAATCGCCAGGAAGGCGGCCGAGGATGTCAGGATGGTTCTTGAAGGAGCCAAAACTGACAATGCCCATTTGACCTCACTTCTAAAAGAGGCCGAGAAAAAGCATCAGCACCTTCTTCAAGTTCACAGCGCTTGCGAGAGCACTCTCGCTAGGACTAGGGCCGACGCTACAGCCCTTATCCAAGAATCTCAAGAGGAGGCCCGCCGAGCCAAGGAAGCACACGATCAGGCCGTAGACACCTTCTTTGAGTCCTCAAAATTTGAGGAAGAAAGGGACCGCCTTTATCAAGGTGGTTACAGGGCCTGTGTTTTGGAGATGAAGACTTCCTTTCCTGACCTCGACCTTTCTTCTTTTGAAGCTAATAGTCTTGAGGCTGAGGATGTTGGTGTTGATGTTGCTGACGGAGAAGCTCCTGCCGCGGACGCTGCTGCCGACGAGGCTGGTCCTTCTGGCTCAGTCTAGGGGGTGATCCCTGACCGAGAGTGGCCATTCACTCTGCCAGAAGTTGTGTCATCCCTCTTTCTTGTAACTTCACCATAGGTTGTAATTCGACGCTAAACACTTAGAAAAAATGGAATATTTAGTTTTATTGAATTGACTTCAATTACATCTCTCTTCCATTATTCTTTAGCACATTCTATTCTGCCTTACGGGTAATAGATCTTGAGATGTTCGGTATTCCAAGAGTGAGACAACAGTTGCCCATTTAGGTCTTCCAGACGATACGTTCCTGGGCGGATGGTGCTCGAGACGACATAGGGACCTTCCCAATTGGGTCCCAATGTGCCCGCCCCAACTTCCTTTATGTTTGGGAACATCTTTCGAAGGACCATATCCCCGGCTCGGAATCGTCTAACTTTGACTCGACTGTTGTAAAACTGAGACACTTGCCTCTATCGAGCCATCATTCGTATTCGAGCTCTTTCTCTTCTCTCTTCCAACAAATTGAGCCCGAGTGACAGGAGTTCATCATTCTTCTGTTCATTGAACATATTGACTTGGGCCGAGCTAATACCGATCTCAACCGGGGCAACTGCTTCCGAGGCATAACAAAGGGAGAAGAAAGTTTCTCTTATGACAGTCCGAGGTGTAGTTCGATAGGCCCACAATATATTTGGAAGTTCCTCGGCCCATGCTCCCTTTGCCTCATCGAGCTTCGTTTAGAGATGCCGCTTTATAATTTTGTTAACGGCCTAGACCTGTCCATTCGTCTGAGGATGATGAGGCGAGTTGTACACGTTTCGGATCTCGAGATTACTGCACATATCGTGGAATTGTTTGTTATTGAACTGCCTTTCGTTATCGGTAATGATAGTCCGAGGTATCCCGAACCGACAGACGATATTTTTCTAAACAAAGCCTGTGATTTTTTGCTCGGTAATCTTTGATAGTGGCTCGGTTTCTGCCCACTTCGTGAAATAATCTACTGCAACCACAACAAATTTGGTCTGACCCTTTTCCAGAGGAAACGGTCCGATGATGTCGATCCCCCACTGTGCAAAAGAGTCATGACCCAAACATCAAAGTCAGTTCTTCAGGGGGTTGCCTCGGGATAACCGCAAATCGTTGACACTTGTCGCACCTTTGAACGAACTTCTTAGTATCATGTTGCATAGTCGGCCAGTAATACCCCTGTCGTAACACTTTATTGGCTAACGAACGTCCCCCTTAGTAGTTCCCACATATTTCTTCATGTATCTCCCGTAAGACATAGTCGGCTTCATGGGAATCCATACATCGTAGTAAGAGAGCGTAAAATTCTTTCTTGTACAGTACCCCATTCAAGATGGTGTAATGCGACGCTCGAACCTTTAGCCGCCGCGCCTCGGTGTGATCTTCCGGTAGCTCTCCGTCATTGAGATAATGAACGATTGGGTCGAACCAAGTAGGTTCCGAGTCGATAGGGAGTATAGTCGAGTCCGTCGACTCATCTATACTCGGTTTAACTACGTATTCGATTGGAACTGACCGAGGTATGTCATATTCGTCGGTTGAGGCGAGCTTTGCTAGCATGTCAGCTTTGACATTGTCGG
The DNA here is from genome assembly GCA_037074715.1 of Magnolia kwangsiensis. Lineage (NCBI taxonomy): Eukaryota > Viridiplantae > Streptophyta > Magnoliopsida > Magnoliales > Magnoliaceae > Magnolia > Magnolia kwangsiensis. Next base: position 3,178,513 of record CM073589.1, on the reverse strand, counting down.
TTCTGGATATCCGAATCACTTCACATTTCTGGAATCTGCTAATTAATTCTTTGGCCTTTTCCATGTATGCCTTCAGTTGTTCTTTCCAAGTTTGATAGACACCAGAGATTTGATTAACGACCAGCTGCGAGTCACTGAAAATATTGAGATGAGTTGCACCTAAACTTGCGGTGAGTCGAAGGCCGAGTAACAAAACCTCGTATTCTGCTGTATTGCTCGATGCTTGGAATCCAAGTCATAAGGCATACTGTATACAAGTTTGATAAGGAGTTTCCAATACTACCCCGGCCCCGCTTGCCTTAGAGTTGGAAGAGCCGTCGATGAATAACTTCCAGGGAGCCGGGTCAGGTAATGGACCGAGAGAAAAAGAAGCCGTTGCCGCGGTAACCTCTTCAGAATCAGGCACTGTGTTATGTTTGGATGTCACTTTAACAAGAAAATTGACGACAGCTTGTCCTTTTATGGCTGTCCTCGGCCTGTACTGTATGTCGAATTCGTTCAATTCGACAGCCCACTTTGTTAGTCGGCCGGAAGCCTCTGGCTTTTGAAGAATCTGGCGCAAAGGTAAGTCGGTCACGACGATGATGGTATGAGCTTGAAAGTATGGCCGGAGTCGTAGCGAGGATACTACAAGGGTTAAGGCTACTTTCTCGAGCTGAGGATACCTTGTCTCTGCCGGTAGTAAGATTTTGCTAACATAATACACTGGTAACTGTCTTCCTTCGCTCTCCGGTACGAGGGCCGAGCTAATCGCTCTTCGGACACAGCCAAATATAGCAACAAAGCTTCTCCTGACTCGGGTTTGGACAACAGCGGTGGAGAACCAAAATAAGACTTCAGTTCTTAAAATGCTTGTTCACACTCTTCCGTCCATTCCATTGTCTGTCGTCCCTTCAATTGCTTGAAGAACGGGAGACATTTATCTGTGGCTCGGGACAGGAAGCGATTAAGCGCGACTACTCTCCCTGTCAGCCTTTGAATGTCTTTAATCATTTTTAGAGACTCCATATCGAGCAAAGATTTGATTTTTTCAGGATTCGCTTAGATTCCTCGCTGACTAACAAGAAAACTAAGGAATTTTTTCGAGCTTATACCAAAGGCACATTTGTTAGGATTCAACTTCATTTTGTACTTACGTAACGTCAGGAACATTTCTTATAGGTCCGCCACATGGTCGGTTGTGTGTATACTTTTGACGAGCATATCATCTATATATACTTCCATAGTTCGGCCGATCTGCCGAGCGAACATTTTGTTCACTAACCTTTGATACGTCGCTCCGGCGTTCTTCAAACCAAATGGCATCACTCGGTAACAGTAAAGGCCTTTGTCAGTGACAAAGGTGGTTTTTAATTTATCAGTTTCATGCATTACAATTTGATTGTAGCCTGAATAGGCATCCATAAAACTAAGCAATTCATGTCCTACAGTACTGTCCACCAACTGATCAATACGGGAAAGAAGGAAGCTATCCTTGGGGTAGGCTTTATTCAAATCTGTATAATCTATATAGAGAAGCCACTTTTCATTGGCTTTTCTCACGAGCACAACATTAGCTATCCACTCTGGATAGTATATGTCTTCAACGAATTTGGTCTTAAGGAGCTTGCCGACTTCCTCTTCAATGATAGCGTACCTTTCTGGGCTTAGAGGACGTCTCTTCTATCGGATTGGCTTGTAAGTCGGTCGATGTTGAGTCGGTGCGTTATGACCAAGTGATCGATCCCGTTCATATCTTCGTGGCTCCAAGCGAATACATCGGCATACCGCCGAAGCAAGGCGATCAGTTCTTCTTTAAGATGTGAAATTAAAGACGAGCCGATTTGCACTACTCTCGACTTGTCTGTCTCGGTCAAGAATTTCGAGACGAGTTCTTCCATCGGTTGCCCCCGTTCGTGAGATCCGATACGAGGGTCCAGTGATTCGATCATCGATATTTTCGTCGGCGCTTTGACTGCGGTCGCATAGCATCGCCAGACGTCTTGTTGATCTTCTTTCACAATTTCTACTCCCGACTCGGTCGAAAATTTCATGAAAAGGTGGTAGGTAGATACCACGGCTTAAAGGAGGCTTAGAGATGGTCGACCGAGTATAACGTTGTACACCGAAGGTTGGTCGACGACCAGAAAGTCGATCATCGCAGTTGCCTGGTGAGGTGCAGTTCCGGCAGTGAGTGGTAGTGAAGCAATTCTCTCGGAAAGTACCTGTCCACCCGATAATCATATGAGTGGGGTTCGGACCGGACGTAAGGCTGATCGTCCTATGCCCATTTTATCGAATGCTTGGGTGAACAACACATCCGCCGATGATCCCATGTCCACTAGTATTCGGAACACTTTACTATTCGGGATAGTGAGGATCACTACGATCGCATCATCATGAGGATGATGGATGCCTCGAGCGTCTTCCTCAGTGAATGAAATGCAATATTTCTCTCTTTTCTTTTCTTTGAAAGGCCGGGACAGCAGAAGAATCTCAGATTTCGGACGGTTGATGCTTCTGGCGTGATTCTTTCATGCATTGTTGGAATATTCACCGCCCTGATGTCCTCCGATAATCATCTGGATTTCTTCCGTGGGCCGATCTTCACTCGGTCCTGTTGGAGCACTAGGTCCTTCCAAATGTTCTCTGAGTCGGCCTTCTTTAATTAGCCGCTCGATTTCATCTTTCAAGTGATAACAATCACTCGTGTTGTGACCATAGTCAGGATGATAGTGGCAGTACTTGTTCTTATTCCGTTGATTCGGGTTCCCTTGGAGTTTTCTGGGCCAGTTGACGAAGCCCTCATTTTTTATTTCCATCAACACCTGCTCCTGAGACTTGTTTAGAGGGGTATATGTAGAAAATCTTCTATCGGGTCGTTTGCCTGACCTACTATCGTCTCATGCCCGATCATTTTTTCACTTCTTCCCTCCGGCTGAGTCGGCTTCTTTCTTGGCCGACTCTTTAGCCGAGGGTTTTGCGTTCTGCACCTTCTCGCGCAGGAGTCAGGTTTCTTCAGCGTCAGCATATTTGTCCGAGCGAGCCATAAATTCGCCCAAATTCTCGGGCAGATTCTTGTCCAGGGACGCCAAAAAGGGCTTATCTCTCACCCCTTGCATGAGAGCATTAAGCGTTGTCTCCTCCGAGTGTCTTCGCACCTACAGAGATTCAAAGTTAAAACGCTTGATGTAATCTTTCAACAGCTCTCCTTCCTTCTGAACTATGTTGTTTAGATGTGCGGGCGGTTTTAGCTTTTTCTTTCCGCCAATGAAGTTGTTGAGGAAAGCGTCACTGAGTTCAGCAAATGACTTAATCGACTTCGGTTTCAATTGTTTGAACCAAAGCTGGACTATGTTAATTAGTGTGAGAGAGAAGGCTAAACACATAACGGCATCCGAGGCATCATGCAACTCCATGTAGGTTCTGAAGCATTCGATATACTCTGTCGGATCAGTTTTTCTGAAAAAAGGGAGTTATCTGAGGTAAGCGGAACCTCTCCGGTAATCGTGCCTGCATTACTTCATCCACAAATGGAGAAGCTTTTATCTCGGATTTGGTCGAGTTTGTGTTCCGACCGTGCTTCATGTTTGCCATCTCTCTTTCCATCTTCTCCCGGACCTCATTTTTGAAGTCTTGTATATCGGCTTTCCAAGGTTCTGCACTCTCCGCCGTTTCTTTTACAGGAAGCCGACTTCGCTTCCTCTAATCTATTGTATGCCACAAATTAGAGGGAGGTAAAACGGCCGTTGCAGAGCGAACCGGAGCTGTCTAACTCGGTCCTTGATGCTGACTCGACTCTCGAGGTGATTGCGGAGTCGCAAGCTGTGGTACAGATGGTGGCAGGAGAACCTGCGCTGACTTATGACGTTGTTGTACTTGCTGATTACACAGTTGCTCCAATATATGTTTCATAACAGCCATCTCGGAACGCATCTCTTGGACTTCTCGATCTAACTGTGCGTTCCCTCTGTTTAGCTGGCTGGTAGTCGGAGCAGATGTCGCGGGTGGTGCTACCGCAGGTATCGTTGGGGGAGCTCCCTGAGCTGTGCTGGTAACGGCCTCCCCCGCTTCATCTTGATCAGCCCTCCTAGTTCTTGCCATTCAATAGATCGTAGAAAATGGCTTTTTGCTCGTATCTCACAGACGGCGCCAAACTGTTGGTGTATTTTTATGGGACGGCTCCTTGGGTCAGATCTTCTCCCACCTGCACAATCAACAATATAAAGGGGACACTGGCTAGAGCCGGGGAACCTCCGATGCTTAAGTCAGTCTTCTGATCAATGACAAAGAGTTTTCTTAGTTTTGTATTGCGTACCTTTCATTGTGAAGAAAATGGTTATTTATAAGGCCAAATGAACCTTATCATCGAGGATTCCTCTCCTTCATATTTGGAGATTTGGTCCTCTTCACTGATTGCGCTCGATCCCGAGGATCTCGAGATCGGACACCTGTATTCCTGTATTTTCGAAGCGGTATTTGTATTCACACCGCCTTCTCTTGTCTCGGCTCGGTCGTTATCGACTCTAGGAGAGTCTCGGCCGGCTCAAGAGCATAAGTTTTCTGCCTTCTTACAGACGGGATAGTCTCGGTGTTTATCCGTCATCCTTCCTTACTCCGTGGCCGACAGAACCAACTCATTAGATCGGTTTTATTCTATCGGTCGGGTGACTTACAACATGCTCGGCCTTTTGTGGGCTTACGCAGACGCAGTTAACTCTCCGACCGAGTAACTTTAGCCGTCTTATACTTATGCCTCTTGGCCTTTCCATTATTCCCTCGGCTCTAACCGTTGTCTCGGACTCTTCAGGCAGCGCCAGTGGAGCCGACCTACTTGAAATCTTAGTCTCCGGACTTAACATATTTTTTCCCAACAGGTACCATTCAAGCAGTTTGTCCCACTATGAATATCACACATGAATCAGGCCAATCGAATCATCAGATGAGCCACATCATCAGAATCGAAGGATAGATGATGGTTTAACTCAACATTCTATCTCAACCCACCTAGTGAATAGACTAGTTTGATCTTCAAGGCGAGGACTATCGGTTTCGTGGAACTGATTTTCTAAATGGGTGACATGTTGGCGGGAAAAATGGCACGGTACCACAAGGTATGGTACAATTGTCTATACATGTGAGCTATGGAATGACCACTCGGACGAGTCGGACCCTATCCAACTGGACATTGCGAGTCACCATGACTTGGTCCGAGCCCATGGCAAAATTGTTATTTTACACATACCAGCGAGTCATATGATCGTTTACGTCCTCAAGAAAGAGAAATATAATAAGAATGGTCCATTTTCATTTGGAATGTCCAACTTAGTTAGGGGTGTACACGAACCGAGCTAGCTTGGTTAGCTCGCTCGACTCGACTTGAAAAAGCTTGATTCGACTCAATTCGAAGCTGAGTTCGAGCCGAGTTGAGTTGATCTTTTGAGCTCGAAAATGAGTTCGAGCCAAGTTTGAGCAGGCCCCATCTTGACTTGACTCAGATCAAATCTAGTTTGAATCAAACTTAGCTCGAACCAGTTCTATGACACAGTTACCTTGTCATTGATGTTGCTTACCAAGTGTTTGATAAAATGACTTAACAAAGTGTGGCTGATGGAAAGGAAGGTACGTACATAAAACAAATGCACTTTTTTTTCTTAATTTTTCTTAGTTTTTATGTTGTTTAGAAGGTATTTGATAAAATACATGTAAAATCATTGCTTCTGTTTCATGTACGGGTGAATTTTAAAGGTGTAGTCCAAGTGTTTGTGGAAATATCTCAATGATGAACTTGGCTTAATCTTGGCTCAAACTCAGCTCAAGATAGCATGAGCTTCAGCCAATCCGTGCTTGCCAGCTAGGCTCAAGGACTAAGCCGAGCTTAATTTGATTTGAGGTCAACCAATGGCCGAGCCGAGTTGAGCAAACGCCAACTGTTTGCTCAACTTGACTCGTTGGACTCGATGTACACCCCTAAACTTAGCATGCCTGAAAACATTGCAAGTACGTGTTTAGCACTTGATCAAGACGAGTGGGGCCCACCCTAATCTTTCCTTTTTTAAATCTGATGATGATAAGATTCACTGGCGATGGGACATCATTGTTTTATTATGGCCTACAAAAGCTTAACGAATAAGAATCAAACACCAACAACAAGCTGCCATTATAGTCAATCTTATCACCTTCCAATTAAGAGAATTGGGCCCACTCGTGGACCTGATAACCGTCAATTACATAACCAAGGACATACTGGTAACTCGGCACCCATATGGGTATCTAGGCAATTTCCAGAACTTATCAGGGGCATTCCTGTCAACTAATTTCCGGCTGAATTGATCATTGTGGGCCCGGGGTTTATATTCCGGACATGCCAAACGGCAGCCCAAACTAACCTAATCAGGCGGTTTTGTTTTTTTCAGCGAAAGTTTGATACTCGGGGGAGTGCGATAGTTCATACTCGTGCGCTTAGAAATTGCACACGTTTTACACTGCTAACTTAATCAAATCGACCAGATGGCGTGCCCAGTTCAGATGGCTTCCATAGCCCTAAAATCCACTTATCAAATTGTCTGAATAGTTGATTGGTTGAAATTTAGTGGACCATCTAAATTTGAAAATTTTCAAACCGTCCAAGTTCAATGAAAAAAATACCAATTAATCAGTGATTGGGTTCGTTTGATCAATGTTGACTTTCGGATAATAATTTATCTATGGTGGGTCTCACAATTTGGAGGTAATTTTAACTTAACAATGCCACCTGTACCAGTCATGAGTGTCAGCGCATCGATTATCACACTCGGCCAGAGTATCAAATCACTCCTTTTTATTTTTAACCAAACGAGAGGTAGGAAAGAGAATAACAAAAAACAAAAGAACAAACACAAGGAAGTTTGTTTTGATGGAGGGAGTTCATGTAAAGCGTATGGAAAGGCAGGTATTATTATTTAATATTTGTTTAATATCGGCTTTGACTGAGAGTAGGGTTTTGTAACTTTATATTTTTATATTTGTGGACGTTTAAATCCAGTCAAACCAGAGTGAAACCTTGTTATTGTGGCAGACTCTGATGGATGATATACACACGTGTAATTCAAACTAACCGTACGAATAATTGGACCCACTTTAGATGGTCTCTAAAATAATAAAAATGCTAAGTAATGCCTTAACAGGTCATTTAATTCCAATTATGGGCGGCCAACATGAAAAATAATCAAATGGTTTATATCTAACGTTAACAAGTCGGAGGTTAAAATCATTAAATTAGAATCTGTTAGGTTTACCATCTATCTGCAGCGGATTACATGATTTAGACGGTTTGATTTGAGTTATGTATAAGCCTTCTGTAGAAATGCAAGTGCCTGCGTATCATGCATCATAACCCGCCAGAGCAACAGACAACTCCTATCACATGGTTTTTACCAACTTCGCCCACGCTCTTTTTTCCTCTCCTCTCGTTGCTGTTATTCGTTGGGAAATGCGGGCCATGCCTTTCACCACCCCCTCTTATTCTATCCAATAGTAAAAGAGAGGGAATAATTACTTGATACTTATGTGGGGTACGTTCATCCATACCCATGCATTTAAGTTCTGGATTTGTCGCAGGTTTGTGCCACAATCTGGACCATTGAAGGTTGTGGTACCTGCTCTAGATAGTTTAGATAATAAAAAATTGCATGATTCTGGATTAATAGCCTTTGAAGGTATGATCTTCACCAAACAGAAGTTTTGATCAGAGTTTAGGATGGTTTAACTGATCTGATTTCAGACCTATAATTCATCTACAGTGGGACCCACGATTTGGGCGGTTGGAATTGAAGTTCGTGTATGCTACATGTGCGATGAAAGTTGCATGCAGATGGATTTCCAAACTAAGCTTATGTATCAAATAACCCCTTGAAAAGAAATTCATGTAGACTGTAGAGACGGGGAATACTACGGTGATCCGGGCAGCAGAGGTTGCAGAGGCGGGTCATTGCACACGTGCCGATGTTGACACGCGGGTGGGGATGAACGTGATCAAGGGCTGGCCAGTAAGTCAGGCAGATCAGTAGGTACACCCATATGAGAAAAATGGACGGTTGGAAAGAAAACCACGAGACGATGCATGCCCATACGTGCAGACGGTGTACAATGATCCATGCCATACCTGTAGAAAATCAACACATGCCATACATGTTCCTCGAACTAACCATCCAGATCATGATCAGCAACAGTGTAGATTGATGATCCGTAGCCATTCATGCCAGAAACTTACACATGCCATACGTCTCCGTTGAATTAACCATCCAGATCGTAGGGTACGGTGTGGATGGATCAGGAAGCAAATCATAAGAAATTAAGGATCCTGATTGGTTGAATGGTGGACATCTGATGGACAGTTAAAAGGAATTTGGTCCAAATTCAACAATACCAAGGCCATTTATCAGTGTGTGATGGTCCTGTCCACGTGTCCATGCACACATGACGTAGAGTACCTCACAAGGTACACATGGCATACAGTAACTCAAACTAAACCATCCACATCGTGGGCCACAGTATATATAGATCGGTCAAAATTAATCAAGATCACATTCAATGTATTGTCCTAATTCGCATATTCGTGGACATCTAATGGACCGTTAAAAAATAATAATTATTTATGGTTAACGATCAGAGGCCATGATCATATCTAATCAATGTGGAGAAATACTTTGATACTCGGACAGCGTGTGATGGATGATACGCAGGCATCCGATGGTTCTATTTGAATAAGAAAATGCCTACAAATTAGAGGTTAGGATCGTTCAAAAAAATCTGACTTGATATAACTTAATGGCAGTAGATTACACAAATTACTTGGTTTATTTTGAGTTAATGTATGCTAAGCGTACTGTTGATGTCCAAATCTGGTCGGCCCTCCCTCCACGTCTTCTTCACCTTAATGTACTATTTCTGAAACCTACACCAAGAGAACTGGCAAAGGTAACCTTGGCTAAGCCGGGAGATCCTCCGATGCCTAAGTCAGGCCAAAAGAATCCGGGTCAGAGTAGAGAGTAGAGGAGAGAGTATTTGCGCTTGCGTACCTATAGATGTGGTTTTGTGTTTTATTTATACTTGTTTGTAGAATGGCCTGGATCCGACAATCTCGGCGTGATCAAAGGAATTCTTGGATCATGGAGATACTGCCTGCAATCTGTTGATCACGCAGCGTATCAGGCGTGTAGTGTGTATCTGCGAGTGAAGTTATCGGTCACATTTGGTTATGACAGTTTTTATATTCGGCAGATAGAACATGCGCCTCCAAGTATCTGCTTAGCTCGGCTCGTCCAACCGTCGTCTACCTTTGCGATTATTTGATTGAATAAGGGCGATTCCCATATCCGAGCGATCTTCAAATCTGATCTGATTTTACATGTCTGAGCTGACCTTGCAGGTCCGGACCGAAGCGGGAGACTCTATTCCCCAAGACTCTCCTCGCCTCGGACTTTACATGTGCTCGGATCTTCCCGTGACTCTCTTCATGGGATGCTCGTATCAGGTTGGACGGACCTTACCACAGACACCCCAGCAGTAGGTCGGCTCGAATTGGTGTTTTGTCATTGAACCTCATATGGGCTCGGATCTCCCTACAACATGTACATTTTCTAGATATCTGCATATTAAGAGTCATCTGACAGAGTGTCAAATAACTCTCAATGGATCTAGTGTCAAATAACTCTCAATGGATCTAATGTCAAACTGTGCGTCAACAGCAAACAGTGCAGCTGTTTGAGCCGTTTGGATACTACCAGATAAGTTACTTTTTCTACTTACAGCAGTAGATAAGTAACTTATTAGATATAAGTAAATTTAGTTTACAATCAATTATAAGTAACTTTTTTTTATATAAAGTTATTTAATTACTTTAACTTTAGCGTAATAAGTAGAAACTACGATAAGTCACTTGGGACATACATAGCTTATCTTAATTAACTTAAAATGCAAATGGCCCCTTAGTTAAATGTATATGACGTGAATGATGGCTGAGTGGTTCTCATCCTGGGCTTGGGTATCAAACAACTCCTTTTGAACACTCTATTCGTATCTCAAGTGGTAGATTGAGAGAAGATAGCTTGTTTCAACACTTGAGGTCATGGTATCAATTCCTTTCGGGGGGGGGGGGGTTGTGGACTGACAGCGGTTGTGTACTCACGAGCTAATCCAAAAGAAAAAAAGAAAAAAGAAAAATCTCTTCTTAAATAAATATAGAAAATGCATGTATATTATGTAGGGCATGACGAGTTTTCTGAAGTATGTAAGTGAAATCCATCCCATCCATCAGGTGCAGAACCTCATATTAGGTCATGACCCCTAAGATCACACTTGTCCAAAAATCAGGTGGGCCTTCCTGTACGAAACACTGTAAAACCTGCCCAAAACCTATAAATTTACATATTTATCTCATTTTCTGAAAGTTTGGCATGGCACTTGTAATTAATTGTGAGGGTAAAATTAGCAAAATGTTGATGGCATCACGGAAATTAGGAATAGCTATAGTGTAAAGAATGAGAAGGATCCAACACAATTGATTGTATCATAAGTTCATGATACAACCCTTAAATTTTTTTAATTTTTTAATTTTTTATCTTAGGCACACACTCTCACGCACAGACACCCCCACACCCAGACACCACAATAGATAGTTGAACCTATGACCTTAATATTGAAACCCTTATGCATCCACAAGCCATGAGTAGGGGACTCCTCATGTTATAATTAGTTTCTGACACCGAGGCATTCCCTTTATCAATTTGGACATATTCAAAATATTTCAGTTGACCCTTTTTGAGTACCGACGGTCAAAGAATCACATTGAGAGGCCGTTTGGATAATAAGTTATTTAAGATAAATTACTTATGCCTTAAGTAGTGTATCTTGATTTTTACTTATTAAACTGAAGTGATTAACTTTATATATATATATATATATATATATAAAGCTACTCATAATTAGCTATAAACTAAACTTACTTATCTCAAATAATTAAGTTACTTATCTACTGCTCTAAGTTGAAAAAACAACTTATTTGGTGGTATCCAAATTGGCCCTAGGAGAATGAAATTATCTCGATCGCTCAATTAAGGGCCTATTGGGTTTGGCACTTTCATCGTAAATACAAGTTAAAATATTTTGCGTGATCTCCTTACTCAGAATAAATATGAGCAGATAGTCATTTCATTTAGTGATTCAGAGGCATAAATCTGCCTCATTGAAAGACCAATAGCCTACAAACAAATGAACAAGATGGATAGATGGTGTGGATGAATCACATAATTCATAGTAAGCCCCACAACATAACAAATACACCGACATTCACTGAACACTTTACAACAAAGGGGTCACAACCAAATTTAAATTCATCTTGTGAATTTTATTGTATGTAAATTATTTCACTTTACCTCTCAAATAAAAAACGCGATCCGTGTGATTTTTGCACCATGGCTCATAAAAATTGGCACTGAGCAAATGGAAGGTTCAGATCAATGGCTGGAGTATCCTACATGCACAAATAAATTAGTTGTGTTGTAATCTTATGATTCTAGAGAGTAGTAGTAGATACTCTCCCCATAATTAGTAATTAATCATTATCATTATCATCATCATAAGCCAGATCTTTGGTTAAACTATATGCCATCATATCTTTTCTTGTTATCTCCGTCTATGTCCTTTTAAGCTTTTACTTTGCTAAATTATATGTCATCATGGCCAGATCTCCGGTTAGACTATATGTCATTATGTGCTCATCATGTCTTTTCTTATGATTGTGGATAGTAGTAGATTATCTAAGTCTATTTTCCTTCTCTTAATATTTATTGGCACTATTATTAAATTTCTTTGAATGCATTACTCTACTTGTATCCAACTTCATTTGTCCCACATCAAACTTAACATCCTCATTATAGATACAATCACTTATAAATATGTTGTTCTTCAGGGTTTATTTGTTTCACCAATTATATACCTAGTAATGTAAACAAAATATGTCATCATTATAATTTATTACTGCCAAACCTAATACGATTATCATTAGTCAACTGCAAATATATTTAGAAGACATACAAAGAAATTTATAATAATCACACATTTTTATTATATTATGGTAAAAATATTGAATTCAAACAACAATATTTGATGAAAATTTGACATTAAAGTAATGTAAAGATATCATATTATCATAATTTGGCTATCGATAAACTAAACACATGAATCAAGAGATACGGTAAATAATTTACAATTATTGCATATTTCCTTTATATTATCATACCACAATGTGTGAAATTAGATATTTTAGGCACAATTTTACATTATTCTTATTATTATGGCCTATATGAGTATGAGTTTTCTATCGGGTTGATCTTTCATATGCACAATGAGCAATAGGGTTACACATAATGGACAAGGTGAATTTCACATATACAACATTATTGTTAAGAGCTTGGGTGTTCCACGCACAACATGCAAAACATGTATTGTGGACTATTCTCATCAACAACCTTTGTATAATTGAAGGGTTGAAATAATATATCAACCTGATAGTTTAATGAAACCCCCATCTAAGGGGAGCCCTATGAACAACTGGAATGCTTGTATGACTGCACGCCGTTATGCAGGGCCATGACTATATCAAATATATGGATAGAGGACTTCATGTGGATGAGATCCATCTTGATCGTCCATCCATCAAGTATGCCTTGTGCTTGGATTGGAGCAAGAAGTCGGGCAGTTTCAATACTCAGGTGTAGATCATTTGAGATGGAAAGTCCCATTATTAAAATTGTTCACCGTACAAACCCCACTATAATTAATGTCCAATTTTAAAACTGTTATTGCACAATAGATGCAGTAATATTGCACAACTCAAACACCTTACACCCTGATCCATAACTCAAGTGGTAGACTGGGTGAAAGATATCTCGTTTCAACATTGAGGTCTTGGTATTAATCCCTAGTGAGGGTAGCTAAAAACAGTGAAGTGTAATCTGATAGTAGGTGCGTAATAACAAGCTAACTAAAAAAAAGTTGGAGGACAGAGGATGAGATTATTTTCTTATGTTTTGTCGTTCTACTGTATATAACATTCAAATATCTGCTAGGAGTAGCCTAAGAGAGTGCCTTGAAGAAATATTTGAACATTGGCAAGAGACACTTGTATCTTTTAATTTGAATTAGCTAGGGTATTGTTGTAATTTAGTTGTAATTTAATTATGATGGTTAATTTAACCAATTTGGTCAACACCCTTTAATTTCACATCACCTGACTGCCATCTCAATTGCTACCCCAACATCCAACTATATAATTAATTGCTACATGGGCGCCACATCATACAACGGTTAGAATAAAGTCAACCATTGATTGAGCCTTCTTTCTTAATCACATTAATCCTTAGATTAATCAATTGTTTAGACCATAAGATGACTTTGGTTAATGCAGGATTAATAAAATTTTAGCAAAATCTAAGGCTCCTTATTCTATTGCAAATATGCAAAGTACTAACTGTGCCAATTAAGACACTTCCATGTGACAAAACTTTATTTCATCACCACTAACCATTATTAATCTTTTCAAATTTTATTAAAAATAAGATTTTCAAGATATAAAAGAAAACCTTTTTAAGAGATTTCTTTGGTGAAAAAATATAAACACCCCCAAATAGTTTTTAAAATATCTAATATCTATACAAATAATTTTTGGTATATGCATGCATTATTTAAGTAAGAATGCTCACGATGAATGTTCACTCCCCAAGTGCAGGGTTGTGATGTAGTAATAACTCGGTACGACCAAGGTCGAATCCCAAGGGACTGAAACTTGTACGTTATCTAAAACTAACTAGAACTAGAACTAGAATGAGATGAAATTTAAACTGAATGTAATTTGAGAAATAATGGTGAAAATATTAATCTAAAATTTATAGAAATCAGAGGAAAGGAAACTAGAGATTCAGAGGATCCACTTGTAGAGATCAGGGAGAACTTATGCTTGCATCAAAAATCATGAAAATTACTGAACTGCCGTTGATCTAGTTTTCAAGGAGATGAAAGGAAGATGAATTAGAATGGATTCCATCACCAAACCATGCCCAAAGACTATGGCAAACAACAGAATTAAACTAATTACCATCCAATCACATATATGAAAGTTAGGAAGGGTACCGACATCCAACCATGTCCAGGAGACTATGGTGAACAACAGGGCTTCTTGACATCATAAACATTAAAGAGAACGGAAATATTCAAAGCCATTGCAAGCCCATTGTAATTTCAGTCACAACAGACCATTAAAAACCTAAAACATTTCCATAATAATTAACTAAAATCAACGTCAATTCATGCATTAAAATTTAAATAAAATCAAACCTCCCATCTCACTACAAGCTTCACCTCTTAGCCCTAGCTAAGAGGTTTATCCAGACATGGATGGCTAATTCTCCACAATTGAAATAAACTAAAAAATAAAAAGAAAATACTCCTTTTTTTTTCTTCTGCTTCACGTCCCTGCCCGAGCCTCCACGTCTCACTTTCTCTTCCTTCCTAGCCTTGAATGAATGCTCCCCACGTCCAAAACCTCTTTTTATAGCTGCTGAAAGGCTGGAGTCAGTGACAGAGTTGTAGCAGGACACGGAGTGTAATTTTCGCAGCCAAGTTCGGTGCCTCGAAACACGCCACTTTTCTCGCTCAAATTCTAAAGAAACATCGTCCTATAGTACTTTCTTGGGTTCTCTACATGATAGATGATTCAGATCTGCCATATGATCAAAGATGGTGGGCCAAAACCGCCTAGAAAAGTCAGTTTTCGCGGATGTGCGAAACCTTTCGCACCATTTCGCTGTTGTGGTCGGTGGGCCCCACAGAAGCATTTTCTGGAAAATCCACCCCGTCCATTGGATTCAGAACGAAATTTCAGTAAAGAATGGGTGGTTTTGAACGTCCATTGACGTGGCCCAGAGAAGAAATCATAAAAATAGCAGATTTGAACGCTACCGGGTAGCCCTTTTGTGGCCTTTGTATCTCACACGTGTGCACTCATGGGTGAAAAGTGACAACGTGGTTTTATAGCTCTCGAAGCCCTCTACAAGATGGACGGCTTGGATCAGACGTACAGAGCTTGTGTGGGGCCCAATAACGTCCGTGAAAACGGCCAGCGGCCGTGCGTCCGCTGCCAATGCATAATTTTTTTTTTTTTTTTTTTCTTTCGGTCAGAGATGGTCAAGCCGTCTCTGACACTTGCCATGCACGGCTAGAGTACCCTCGCTATACATGTGCAATGCACAGGTA
This sequence comes from Magnolia kwangsiensis, assembly GCA_037074715.1. Classification (NCBI taxonomy): domain Eukaryota; kingdom Viridiplantae; phylum Streptophyta; class Magnoliopsida; order Magnoliales; family Magnoliaceae; genus Magnolia; species Magnolia kwangsiensis. The sequence goes on along the minus strand of CM073589.1, from coordinate 3,163,243 downwards.
GGTCCAACAGTGATGTATATGAGAAATCTGCTCCGTCCATCTCTTTTCTCATCTTATTTAAGTCGTCCAGACCGATTTTACAGTATATCCGAATAGCAGGTGGGCCCCAAAATTGAGAATTTATGGGCTGATTTGACTGTTGGGAAACTTCTAGAGAGATCTAACGGTTGAAATTTGACGTGTACGGTTAATTTATGGTCCTCAGGCGACGTATGAAGTTTCGAGCCGAACGGATGGTAGGAACCTCGTGATCTTGCATTCTGGACGTCCTTCAGGCCACTTGAGCTTCAATTTCTTACTTTTCTCGGATTTTTGACCATGTATATTTGTCAATCTTGGTCCCCTGGAGTGTGTCCCTTGCCTTTGGCGTCATCAGATCGTTAAATCTCAACTTTTAACGTCCTTTTTCCATCAATGCTCATAAAATCACCTTGCAACACAAGAATGAGAAAACAAGCCATTGGATAGCATTATATTCATAAATTCAGATAATATCTGGGGTCTAATATGTAATATTTGACCCTCAACACAACCCCCAACCAGCATTTTGCTAGTCCCGAGCAAAATATGCGAAAAATAAGTTGAGAATTATAGGAGAACTTTCTATGAAATCGAGTGAGATTTTGAACAAAATAAGAGAAATTTAATATCCATGAATGTTAGAAATTATTTTCTACTGAGCTCAAGCGCACGGTAGACTTCATAATCAAGTGTAAAGTATTAATCCATCAATTAGAAAAATTTTAAACATTGAGATCCATGGATGTATAGTCTAATCTCAGCTTATCATCATTAAGAGATCCAATCGTCAATTTCATGATATCATTGGTAACCAACAAGAAAATTCATGACAACCAAAACCTAATCCAAAACTTGCCTCATAGATTAATCTATTAACTTGTGATTTTTCTATTCAAAGTAATGCCAAGGAAGGAGAATCAAATCCTTACCTATAGGGAGCAAACCTATGGTGAAGATCGTACACCTGACTCTTTTTCACATATCATTCATGGGGAATTAACTCTACACCTATAGGGAGCAAACCTATGGTGAAGATTAATTATCCAACCTTTTCAATTTTTATACCATGATGGCAAGATATTTTAGACTGGTTCCTTTCGTGCTTAGTGATTACCAAGTTAATCCTTCGATATGGAACTGAAATCTTAATGTGTAAGCAATACGTGTCCTGAAATCATGATTCAATCAATGTTTACAACTTTTAATCATGGATTAATAATTCACTTAACTATAAAATCTAATAGATACGGAATCCAAGAGTCATAAATCCACCATTATGTACCTTGAAAATCTAAATTAGGGATATCTGTCAAAATCACTTCGAATTTGTAGAAATTTTCAGAAAATTTTTTTTAAAAAAATTTCACAATTTTTGCTCAAGACCAAGAAAATACTGATTAGGAAACCTAATCTCCCACCCCCAACCTAAAATCTACATTGTCCTTAATGTAAAAGATATGAGCATGCAATGCACATGGGACAACGAAAGTAAATGAGAAGTGATGGGAAGATAGTACCTGAATAACGAATCAAGAGAGTTTCCAATAGATCACGGCATGGAAGCTTGTCAGCATGAGAGAGAAAGCAGAACAAAAATAACAAAAATAAAATCCTACCTATACCACTTTCGCAGGTGCTCTCGATTGCATTTAGCGTATGCAACAAGCCTTTAAACCCCTAGGTTACCCCTAGTGGACGAGTTGTAGTCTCGTGAGGGTTTGCAGTAATGTTACCCACAAACATTGAACTAACTAACCTATGAAAGCGACTATCCTAAACCTATGAAAGCGATAAACTTACCTATACCTCCATCAGACTAGGAGATCAGTCCTAGTAAACAGGAGCAATCAGAGGCATGGACATGTCCTCTGAATCAAATGTCTCAACAAATGGCTTTAATCGATGTCCATTTACTTTAAACTCCTTGCCATTGTCGGGATCTTTTATCTCGACGGCCCCATGAGGATAAGCAGTGACAACAATGTAAGGGCCGGTCCAACGAGATCGAAGCTTACCCGGAAAGAGATGTAGTCGAGAGTCATACAAGAGGACATTCTGACCAAGCGTGAATGATTTTCGTAGAATATGTTGATCATGAAACGCCTTCATCCTGTCCTTATAAATTCTCGAGTTCTCATATGCATCGTTTCGGATTTCTTCAAGTTCATTCAACTGAAGTTTGAGTAGCGAGCCAGCGTTGTCCATATTGAAATTCAGATTTTTGTTCGCCCAGTAGGCTTTATGTTCCAATTCCACAGGCAAGTGACAGACTTTTCCATAGACAAGTCTAAAGGGAGATGTTCTAATAGGAGTTTTGAAAGCAGTACGGTACGCCCATAAGGCATCGGTCAATCGGATTGACCAGTCCTTACGATCAGGGTTAACCGTTTTCTCTAGGATATGTTTGATCTCTCTATTGAAAATCTCAGCTTGTCCACTTGTTTGTGGATGGTATGGGGTGCTCACCTTATGCGAGATACCGTATTTCTTCATTAAACTCTCGAATGGTCTATTGCAGAAGTGTGAGCCCCCGTCACTAATGATGGCTCGAGGTGTTCCGAACCGCGACTGAATATTTTCTTTCAAAAATTTAATGACCGTGCGATGGTCATTTTTGCGGCACGGAATTGCTTCGACCCATTTAGTGACATAGTTTACGGTGAGCAAAATATACAGATTTCCAAATGATTGGGGGAATGGTCCCATGAAATCGATGCCCCAACAATCAAATGCTTCTATAATAAGGATGAAATTCAATGACATCATATTTCGACGGGACAATGCTCCCAATTTCTGACAACGCTCACAAGCCTTGCAAAACTCACGAGTGTCCCTGAACATAGTGGGCCAGTAGAAATCACACTGTAAAATCTTGGCCGTGGTCTTTTTAGCAGAAAAGTGACCACCACAGGCCTGTGAGTGACAGAAGGAGATGACACTCTGATGCTCATCGTCTGGCACACATCTCCTTAAGATTTGGTCTGGACAATATTTAAACAAATGTGAATCATCCCAAAAAAAGTTACGCACCTTGGTAAAGAATTTCTTCTTATCTTGTGACGTCCAGTGTGTCGGTATGGCACCTGTAGCAAGATAATTAGCAATATCAGCGAACCAAGGTGAATGGGATACTCTAAACAGTTGTTCATCAGGGAACATGTCATTGATATGGGTCGCCTCAAGGGAATCAGAGGTATTAAGGCGAGAAAGATGATCAGCCACTACGTTCTCTACTCCCTTTTTATCTTTGATTTTCAAATCAAATTCTTGGGGTAGAAGGATCCATCGTATCAAGCGGGGCTTAGAATCATTCTTAGAAAGAAGATACTTAAGTGCCACATGGTCTGTGTAAATGATGATCTTAGATCCGATCAAGTAAGATCTAAATTTGTCCAAAGCGAACACTACGGCTAAGAGTTCCTTTTCCGTAGTCGAGTAGTTCACTTGGGCAGGATTTAGAGTCCTACTTGCGTAGTGAATAACGTAAGGCCGCTTATCTTTTCTCTGGCCTAGAACCGCTCAAAGAGCATAATCAGAGGCGTCGCACATAAGTTCAAAAGGAAGACTCCAGTCGGGTGGCTGCATGATAGGTGCAGTGGTTAACATGCCCTTAAGCTTAGTGAAAGCTTCTTGGCACTGCTCAGTCCACTCGTATGGTGTATCCTTTTGAAAAAGATTACATAAAGGACGAGAGAGGAGACTAAAATCCTTTATGAATCGTCTGTAAAAGCCTGCATGTCCTAAGAAGGATCGCACATCTCTGATGTTCTTGAGTGGAGGTAGGTTAGAGATAAGATCGATTTTTGCCTTATCTACCTCGATTCCTTTAGACGAGATGATATGCCCAAGGACAATTCCCTTTTGAACCATAAAATGACACTTCTCCTAGTTAAGTACCAAATTTTTTTCTTCACATCTTTTCAGCACACATTTAAGACTTGCTAAGCACTCCCTGAAAGATGAACCAAAAACAGAAAAATCGTCCATGAAGACCTCTAGATATTTCCCCACCATGTCAGAAAAGATACTTGTCATGCATCGCTGAAAGGTGGCAGGGGCATTACATAACCCGAATGGCATCCTTCTGTAAGTAAAGGTGCCATAGGGACATGTAAATGTGGTCTTTTCCTGATCCTCAGGGACGATTTCAATTTGATTATAACCTGAATACCCGTCGAGGAAACAATAATAGGAATGACCAGCTAGCCTTTCCAGGATTTGATCAATGAAGGGCAAAGGAAAGTGGTCTTTCCTTGTGACGGTATTCAGCTTTCTGTAGTCAATTCACATTCTCCAACCAGTGGTAACTCTGGTCGGCACGAGTTCATTATTCGCATTGACTACGATGGTGATCCCGGACTTCTTACGAACTACCTGAGTTGGACTCACCCATTGACTATCGGATATGGGGTATATGATCCCCACATCCAATAGTTTGAGAACCTCGGCCTTAACCACTTCCTTCATATTTGGATTTAATGTACGTTGTGATTGCCGAACAGCCTTTGCATTGCCCTCAAGATATATACGGTGAGTACAAATCGATGGGTTAATTCCCTTGAGGTCCGCTATCATCCATCCAAGGGCTCCCTTATGCTCAATGAGAGTAGATATCAGCATACTCTCTTGTTCTTTCTCCAGGTGGGCAGAGATCACCACCGGGTATGTCTCATCTTGACCTAAATAGATATATTTTAAATCAGAGGGCAAAGGTTTTAGGTTAAGCTTCGGTGGCTTGAGGTTAGACGGTAGAGGCACTACATCAGTTTGGGGTAATTCTTCAATTTGTGGCCTCCACCGGTTAACTTCAAGTACCGGTGCAGTATCAAGCATGACACACGTCTCCCTAATTATATCATCATCAAGATCATGAGAGTGGGCCAGGCATGTCTCTAGAGGATCAGAGGATAAGGTGAGAGGTGTTCTATCTTCCACAAAAGAATCAATCATGTTAACATCGTGGAAATCGTCATCATCATCTGAGTTGCTGCCGTTATTGAAAAAGATATTCGATTCCAATGTCAAATTTTCAAAGGACATAGTCATGACACCATTTTTGCAATTGATAATTGCATTTGAAGTAGATAGGAATGGGCAACCAAGAATGACGGAAATCTGAGTGCTCGTGTCATTGATGGCTTCAGTGTCCAAGATGATAAAATCAACAGGGTAGTAGAATCTATCCACCTGGACCAACACATCCTCGATGATCCCTCTTGGTATACGAACAGAACGATCAGCAAGTTGTAGTGTGGTTCGAGTGAGTTTTAATTCACCCAAACCTAACTGTTGGTATACCGAGTAAGGAATCAGATTGACGCTTGCTCCTAAGTCAAGAAGTGCGTGATCAATTCGATAGTTCCCGATCATACATGATATGGTTGGGCAACTGGGATCTTTGAATTTTTGCGGCACATCTTGTTTTAGGATGGCACTCACTTTCTCAGTCAAGGAGATCTTCTTTTGAACATTTTTTCGTCGTTTGGTAGTGCATAAATCCTTTAGAAATTTTGCATATGAAGGAATCTGTTTTACAACGTCAAGCAGAGGAATGTTGACTTTCACTTGTTTCAACACCTCTAGGATATCCTGAGAGTTAGATAGACGTTTTGGTTCAACCAACCATTGGAGAAACGGAGCAACTGACTTTTCTAGAGGTTCCGGTTCAAATTTTTGTAGGGCGCCACTAGATCCATCCTTGTTGTCTTCTTCTGGTTCTTGAGGCTTTTCGGGCCTAACCGGAAGGGTTTTGTCAATAACCTTCCCACTCCTAAGAGTGGTGATGGATTTAGCGTGCCCCATTTGATTTGAAGAGCTGGGATCACCTGTCTCGTATTGCGTTTTCGGATTAGGGAGTGATTGTGCAGGGAGCATCCCTTTTTCTATAGCCGTCATACGTGAATCTATTTTTTGCATAAAATCTTAAATTCCTTGCATTGTCCGAGCCAGCTCTTGTATGGAAATTTGAACCGATTCTTCTTGAGGTTTCCCCTGATTTGGATTTTGATTGAAGAAACCTTGAGGGGTAGCAGTTTGTCCGTTCCTCCAACTAAAATTCGGATGATTTTTCTAGCCAGGATTGTACGTATTAGAGGGTGGTCCATTGAAAGGTCTTTGATAGTTATTTACGGCATTAGATTGTTCATTCAATACTTCTCGAAAGGCAGGTATTGAAGGACAATTTTCAGTAGTATGAATGTTGCAATCACAGATGCCGCAAACACTTTCATTAACCTTTTCCTTCCTTCCTTTCATGGCCTCAAATTTTCTGGTGAGATTGGCCACCTTAGCGTTAAGATCATTATCCTCTTTCAGAAGATATATTCCTCCTTTTTTCCTTAAATGAGTCGGCCTAGACGTAGTGTTCGTCCTTGGATAATAGTCCCATGATTGTGTTTTTTCAGCGAGACTATCGAGGTAATCCCATACCTCGTCGACATTTTTATTGATGAATTCTCCGTTACACATTGTCTCGACCATTTGGCGCATGGAAGATGTTAGGCCATCATAGAAAAAATTCGTAATGCGCCATATTTCAAAGCCATGTTGTGGGCATGCATTAACCAGATCCTTAAACCTTTCCCAACATTGGAAGAATGTTTCATCTTCCTTTTGGGTAAAGTTCATGATTGCTTTCCTGAGGGTAATTGTCTTATGATGAGGGAAAAAATTCTTTATAAATTCCCTCTGCATATCATTCCATGTGCCAATGGATTTAGGACGCAGTGAATGTAATCACGTCTTGGCTTTTTCTTTCAAGGAAAATGGAAAGAGTTTCAACCTAATAGTATCCTCAGATACATTAGGAAAGTATAAGGTGCCTATGATTTCATCGAATTCTTTCAGATGCAAATATGGTTCTTCTGATTCAAGCGCATGGAACTTAGGAAGGAGTTGGATAACCCCTGACTTGATGTCCATATGTCCTGTATTCTCAGGAAAAATCATGCATGAGGGCGTACTCACCCCTACCGGTTGTAAATAATCTCGTAAAGTATGAGGCGGGGGTGCCTGATGTACGTCATTCTCATCATGTACTTCCTCAACCATTGGTTGGGGTAGTGCTTGAGGTTGATTTTCAGTCATAACGTCTTCTAACTCAGGAGAATTCAAGTGGTGTCTAGTCCTGCGATGGATAATCAACCCCTCAACTAATCCTCCTTCAGTCACGAGACGTTGAGTGTTGTCGCGTGCCCAATGGGGCATAAAACACACTCAGCTCTCAAATTCTAACTTAAACCTAAAAAAGAAAATAAAAATCTAGAAAAAGGGAGGGTTGGAGAGAAGTTACCAAATCGGAGTTCCTAAGTTAAAAACCTGCAAAACAAACCAAAATAAGTTAGTTTCTAAGAGTAGAAAGTCCTAATTAAAAATAAACTAATTTCTAGGGAAAAGAAGAAATTCAAAAGAAAGAAGAATTAGAAAGAGCTTACTAAATTATAAACTTCTTACAAAACAGAAAAATTGGATTAGTTCCTAAACAAAAACTTATAGAAAAATTCTAAAACAAGAAATAGGGTTAGGATTCCTAAAAAGATTTAGAATTAGAATCTCACAAAAAAGAAGAAATAAATCTTAATCTAAATCTAGAATAGAAAGAAAGAATTTAAGAAAATTTTTACTAATTTAAAAACTATCTTAGAAGCCTATAAAACAAGAAAGACAAGTTAATTTCTAAAAATTAAGAAAATCTAAACCTAATCTTAAACTAATCCTAAAACTAATTAATTTCAGAAAAACGTAGCCGACAGTCCCCGGCAACGGCGCCAAAAACTTGTTCACTCCCCAAGTGCAGGGTTGTGATGTAGTAATAACTCGGTAAGACCGAGGTCGAATCACAAGGGACTGAAACTTGTACGTTATCTAAAACTAACTAGAACTAGAACTAGAATGAGATGAAATTTAAACTGAATGTAATTTGAGAAATAATGGTGAAAATATTAATCTAAAATTTATAGAAATCAGAGGAAAGGAAACTAGGGATTCAGAGGATCCACTTGTAGAGATCAGGGAGAACTTATGCTTACATCAAAAATAATGAAAATTACTGAACTGCCGTTGATCTAGTTTTCAAGGAGATGAAAGGAAGATGAATTACAATGGATTCCATCTTCAAACCATGCCCAAAGACTATGGCAAACAACAGAATTAAACTAATTACCATCCAATCACATGTATGAAAGTTAGGAAGGGTACCGACATCCAACCATGCCCAAGAGACTATGGTGAACAACAGGGCTTCCTGACATCATAAACATTAAAGAGAACGGAAATATTCAAAGCCATTGCAGACCCATTGTAATTTCAGTCACAACAGACCATTAAAAACCTAAAACATTTCCATAATAATTAACTAAAATCAACGTCAATTCATGCATTAAAATTTAAATAAAATCAAATCTCCCATCTCACTACAAGCTTCACCTCTTAGCCCTAGCTAAGAGGTTTAGCCAGACATGGATGGCTAATTCTCCACAATTGAATTAAACCAAAAAATAAAAAGAAAATACTCTTTTTTTTTCTTCTGCTTCACGTCCCTGCCCGAGCCTCCACGTCTCTCTTTCTCTTCCTTCCTAGCCTTGAATGAATGCTCTCCACGTCCAAAACCTCCTTTTATAGCTGCTGGAAGGCTGGAGTCAGTGACAGAGTTATAGCAGGACACGAAGTGTAATTTTCGCAGCCAAGTTCGGTGCCTCGAAACACGCCACTTTCCTCGCTCAAATTCCAAAGAAATATTGTCCCGTAGTACTTTCTTGGGTTCTATATATGATAGACGGTTCAGATCTGCCATATGATCAAAGATGGTGGGCCAAAACCGCCTGAAAAAGTCAGTTTTCGCGGATGTGCGAAACCTTTCGCACCATTTCGCTGTTGTGGTCGGTGGGCCCCATAGAAGCATTTTCTGGAAAATCCACCCCCTCCATTGGATTCAGAACGAAATTTCAGTCAAGAATAGGTGGTTTTAAACGTCCATTGACGTGGCCCAGAGAAGAAATCACAAAAAGATCAGATTTGAACGCTACCGGGCAGCCCTTTTGTGGCCTTTGTATCTCACACGTGTGCACGCATAGGTGAAAAGTGACAACATGGTTTTATAGCTCTCGAAGCCCTCTACAAGATGGACGGCTTGGATTAGACGTACGGAGCTTGTGTGGGGCCCAATAATATCTATGAAAACGGTCAGCGGCCGTGCGTCCGCTGCCGATGCATAATTTTTTTTATTTTTTTTTTCTTTCTTTCGGACAGAGACAGTCACTTGCCATGCACGGCTAGAGTACTCTTGCTATACACGTGTAATGCATAGGTAGGTCCAACAGTGATGTATATGAGAAATCTCCTCCGTCCATCTCTTTTCTCATCTCATTTAAGTCGTCCAGACCAATTTTAAAGCATATTCGAATAGCAGGTGGGCCCCAAAATTGAGAATTTATGGGCTGATTTGACTGTTGGGCAACTTCTAGAGAGATCTAACGGCTGAAATTTGACGTGTACGGTTAATTTATGGTCCTCAGGCGACGTATGAAGTTTCGAGCCGAACGGATGGTGGGAACCTCGTGATCTTGCATTCTGGACGTCCTTCAGGCCACTTGAGCTTCAATTTCTTACTTTTCTTGAATTTCTGACCGTGTATATTTGTCAATCTTGATCCCCTGGAGTGTGTCCATTGCCTTTAGCGTCATCAGATCGTTAAATCTCAACTTTTAATGTCCTTTTTCCATCCATGCTCATAAAATCACCTTGCAACACAAGAATGAGAAAACAAGCCATTGGATAGCATTATATTCATAAATTCAGATAATATCTGGGATCTAATATACAATATTTGACCCTCAATAATGAACGGTCAGGATTTCCCAAGTATGTGAGATATTAATTTACTAAGGTTGAGCGTTTGATAATTAGCTTGGATATTAGTAATTTGTATGGTCAACAATTTACTAGAAAGGTTTCAGTGGTGGACATTTATATCCCCGTTGTATCTCCTCGCGTGATCCGCTTGATTCACGTCCGGTGTGATGGCCGGTGTGGGATAACTTTGAAAGATGTTATGGTAAATTTGTAATTTTGAGAAGAGTCAGGCCATAGGAGAGAATTTTCCAAGGACGTACGTGTTTGGCTAGTTATGGCAATGAAAGAATATTTTGTACGTATTCCAAACGGAAGATGGAACTTTGCTTTCGGCCGGGAGAGAATGATCAGATCTGACCAGATATCTGACGGTGAGATCTTCATTTAGGACCGGAATCATCTACCACACAGAGTAAAAACAGCTTTGCAATATGGGTCCCACCATTGAGTATATGTAAAAATGCTCCTGAATCCTCTGCGTTGATGTGGTGTGGCCCGCCCGAGCTTTTGATCAGTCCGAGTTTTGTATCTTCACTTGATCATTGTAAATTACACCCGATTACGGTTTTGATGAAAGATATACACCATGGTGGACCCACATAAAAACCTATGGTTGTCATTTTAATTCCCATTGTTCTCTGCCGTGTAGCCCACCTGAGTTTTGGATCTAGCTGAACTTTTTTTCTCAGATCCTTAGAATCGGGGAGAGAACCTGATGAATGGAGTGGATCTTTTAATATACAAATGATGTAGCCGTAGTACTTGGGCGTTTTATGCACCGTGTAAAACAGCTGGTGCGGGCGATTACTGTCCGATCTTCATGTACTCGTGACTCATGAGCGCTGTAAAATAGAGGAATTATACGGACTGGCATCCTCTACCGCATCTCTTTTACACAGGCAGCGACTAAAACACCCAAGCGTCTGCGGTCCAAACATGCGTGTATGTAACATCCACTCCATCCATCAGTTTTTATCATCAATTATAGAACCTGGGGCAAAAAATTCAGCCACATCCACGATTCAGGTGGGCCACACGACAGAGAACCATGGAGATGGGATGCCAACCATGAGCTCGTGTGTATGGTCACCATGGTGTGTATCTTTCATCAAATCCGTTAATCATGTGTAAATCACCATGATGAAGTGAAAACACGTAATAAGCTTGATACGAGACTCAAACGGGCCACAACGTTTGAACTTAAAAGTTTTGGGAGCAATTGACCAGCTGCGTCAAATAGGTGTGGTAGACAACTCCGGTTCGGAATCATACAATGCTCCGGCGGATGGATTGTGAACTGGTGCCCATGTTTCTGGACTTTTCCACTGGGGAGGTTTTCTGTGAATGGACCATCTACACTTAAGATCATGGCATCAACGGTTTGGATCATAGAATCATGCCCTACTTACACGAACTGAAAGCCCAATTGGTACTGTAAAAGTAGGCCTAACATTTTAAAACTCCTCTGTAGAATAATGGGAGAAATTGCTTTAGCGAAGATATTAGATCTGAACCCGTGGTTAAGTGATCTGAACCGTTGATATGACCAGAGTGACCATAAATGGACCATGCACCAAACCTCATCCAGTTCAGATCGATGTTAAAAATAGAATTTTTGGTCGAACATGAAGCACCGTTGTTTTTACTAACTTTTCTTTGTTGGCCACATTTACATGTTAGAACTTTCCACATGAGTGCAGTTTGCATCATCGGTGAAACTAAAAACATGCTGATAGTATAGCTTAGCTAATGAACAGTCCGGATCTGTGATACATGGACCATCAAATAGCTTGATTGGTTTCACCACTCTCTCTCTCTCTCTCTCTCTCTCTCTCTCTCCACAAACACATTCCTAGGATCATAATGCTTGGACGATCAAAATCTTTTATCATTAATTATTCGTTGAGTATGGACCCTTGACCGCTAATCATTCACACCGTTCATCTATTTTACACTAATCTGAAAGTATTTATTATCTTCTAGAATAGTTTATGAGGTAATGACTAATCTACACCGTCCCTCGCTGTTTGAAGAGTTTGGATTGGATATGAGTTGCATAGGGTTTATCTGAGCCTGCATATGGTTGATCATACACAACCAGACTATCAATGTTTTACTCGGAAGCATGTCCCCGTCTAACCTTCACCTGACCACTGACGTGTTCTCCACTCTGTTGTTTTTTTTATTTTTTTATTTTTATTTTTTATTTTTAAATTTTTGGTGTATGTCTTTCTGGAAAATCCTTTGACCGGTAAAAAGCCGTCGACCTTTTCTCTTGAAAGAGTCCAAGGATATCTCAAATGAGTAGAGCTTTGCTACTCTGGGAGAGATTGATGGATGATACGCAGACACTTAGAATTTACTCAGAAATTACACACGTGGCATATAATTAGTCAAATTATGCTGCCCAAATTATGGTATATGTATAATGAGAATTAAGTTTATTTGATAATCTGCATATGAGGTTAGTTGACATTCATTGGACGGTTAACAATGACAGATATCCAACTTTCTCATTTTCACAAACAAGTGTTCACGAATCAAAGGTTAGGATTGTTCAACAAATCTTATATTGGTACTATGATTTAGGCTGCACAATATAGACGTTCATCTGAGTTAATATTTGTTGCGTGTGCAATTTCTTAGTGTTTACGTATCAAGCGTCTTACGCAGCCTGAGTATCATAGAGTCCAGAAAACGAATGTGAATGCATGAAAAATCGTCTAAGCTGAGGTCATGGACAGATCACAGATGGATTGGAAGGAAAATATTGCTACGAAGATTGGATGGCTGTGGTAAGACGTGCTTATCAACGGTTTGGATGGATAAACATGGGCCGGATTGTGCAGGATGGATGCAGCCGTACACTGTTCCACACGTCTTATGATGCATCACACACTATAATTCCTCTTTTATGGCGGACACCGCTTAGGCTGCCAACGGGCCGGCCCTGGTGTTTGTCTTGGGCCGGATATTGAATTGTTTGGGCCGGGCCTTTTCAAAAATCCTATTTTGCAGGCCCGACCCGGCCCATCGACACACTTAATAGTTCTGATACACTTGTTTAGATGCTAGTTTCGTACGGACGCTATGAGGTGGACGGTGGACCGCAACGAACAGCACTAGTGTACGTCGCGCTAGGTACCTACGTGGTTACAATCAAAAGTAGAGAGCCACGTGATTGAATCTTCGTTGAGATACAAATCGTCCACAGGTACGGTGCCTCATGTTAGCCATTGAACCCAAGAATTACGATAATCTGAAGCTCACGCAGGTCACAACATGGGATGGAAATCTATCGTGGTGTATATATAAAATACAGTCCATTCACCTGATGCGCCTCGTGAGGAGGGAGGGACGCAGATTAGCTACTGGCAGGCTGAGTAGCAAGACTCCCTATCGAAATGACGTCACCAAGTTCTGTGGATCCCACTATAATGTATAATGTACGTTCACTTTGGAGAGATCATATTTTAGGGCATGAGCCAGAGAATTAGGTATATCCAAAGCTGCAGTGGATCCCACCGTAAAAAACAGCAGAGAGAGTGAGGCCTACCGTTGAAACCTTCATAAACTCCACCTTGGTGTTTATTTGAGATCAAACCCGTTCATAAGTTAACATAGACACTAAAAAAGGGAAAACACAAATATCAGCTTGATTAAAAACTCTGGTGGTTATTAGAAGTTTTTAACGGTGGTGTCACTCTCTCCACTGTTTTCTTTGGTAGGTCCACTCGAGCGTTAGACCAAGCAACTTTTCGACGTCACTCCTGGTAAGTCTCGCTACTCAACCGAACCTGTCAGTTGCTAATCCGCGTCCCATGAAGTGAGGATAAATAATCAAAAATAAAAATAAAAATTTCCAAAACTCACGCACGCCATGCCACATGAATTTATATTCTATGGTATATTATTTTTGAGTCGTCCATCTAGGGCAGACAATGAACGGTGTGCCCAAGAAACGGATTGACTACTCCCCCTGACACCAGCCCCGTAGCTGGTGGTCGGTGCTCTGTGGGCCTCACCATGATGTATGTGTTTCATCCAGTCCGTTCATACATTTTTAAAGATCATTTTAGGGCTTGATCCTAAAAATGAGAGGTATATAAATCTTATGTGGATCACACCACATGAAAACAATAGTGATAGGATATCTACCATTAAAATCCTCCTAAGGCCTACTGTACTGTTTATTTGACATCCAATCTGTTGATTAGGTCATACAGGCCCAGATGAAGGAAAAAAACAAAAATCAGCTTGATCCAAAATTTTTATGGCCCCTAAAATGTTTTTAACGGTTGAGGCTCATTCAACGCTGTTTCCTGTAATGTGATCCAATTGAGACTGGGATATACCTCATCTTTGGTCTAATACTGTAAAGTGATCTTTAAAAATAGATTGACGGCATGGATGAAACACGTACATCATGGTGGGCCCCACAGAACACCGACCATCAGCCATTAGCTGGTGTCAGGGGGAGTGGCCAATCCGTTTCCTGTGCCCAATGGATGCCGTGGATTTCATGCATGGTCAGTCGTTTCCCTGCATTAAATGAAGTAACCCATTTAGCACTTAACCCACAGGCATGCTAGCATTTTTGGAAACAATCAAGCTCTTTTTCGCCCCCCACCATTTATGCATAAAATCTACTCTGTTCATCGGGTGAATTACTTAGTCATAAGTCTTGGGGCCAAAAATCAGCTAGACCCACAACTAAAGTAGGCCACATCACAGGGAAAAATGGCGATGAGTCGCCAACCATATGTTTGTGTGTTCATCAAACACGTTCAAATCATTCGGCCAAAGCTCAGGGGTTTACATTGTTCCCATATGAGTTCTCTGGTATGTACGGTGAACAAAGAGTAGGCTGGATTTTACAAATACAACATGGTGGGTCACAGGGAGCTCGTGCGTTTTACGAATCAGGTGTTGGAAACGGTTCCAGTTCCTATGAGGTGCACTGAACCAAGCTTATTGAGTGTCCCGACGTTAAGTATGGTTGCTAATTAGATAAGGCACCGGACCGATTATTCTTACAAGGCAAGATAATCATGTGTACCCCTTACTCTAACCTCCGTGGGACCCACCATGGTGTCTGTGTTACATCAACTCTATTCATCTCTGCTGCTTGTCATCTTAAGACATGGGCATCCTCTACCTGTATAAGCCACAATGATGTTTATATGCCATCAAAACCATTCATAAAGTAATGGTTTTTCAGCCATGAGCCATCAACTAGCTTATGTGTGGAACACACTAGCTTATGTGTGGAAAATTCAGGTAAAAAAAAACTATGATAAAAAGTGACAATCAATCTATTATAAAAATAAATAATAAAAATTACGAGAGATAAAATAACTAATAGTAAAAATTCTACATTTTTCTTAGAACCCTTGAATATTTGTGTTAAGTTTTTAATTCCTTAACTTTCTAAATCTACTAGTAATTGGACGGATATTTATACACTCCCATGTAAAATTGAAAAAACAAAACCTGCACTTATTCAAACTTGCACGTTCTGTCAGTCAAAGTCACGGAACTCTCAGTCAAATAAAAAGAGTGCGAAAGTGGACAACATGTAATCTACGAACTCACCTGCTAATTCAGTCAAATCAATGAATCCGGGTCGTCTTTTCTATACTACGATTAAAGGCACTTGGATAAACAAAAGATGCTTCTTACATGCATATACAATGGGGCCTGCACTTCATAGAACTCATTGAACCGGGCAATTTGTTCCATTTGTGTCGCTTGACGTTCTTCTTTTGGGTGAAAATGTGTTTCCCGCACCAATAAGGTTTAAGAGGACTAAGATTCAGTGGATAGAGAGAACCACTAAGGTCAGTGGTTCTATAACATGGCAAGAAGTAATTGGGAGACGTGCTGGCCGTCTGATAAGAGGTCACGGTGGAGCACGTATTCAACTGAACAACTCCATCGGCCTCATGTGGTTTCCAGGTTTCCACGTCTAGGAATGGCATTGCAAAGGGAGATGATGGTACGATAGAGCCCAAGTATGGGATTATGACGCAGTTATCAGTTCACAGTACAGTGTTAGTTTATGTATCAAAAGTTTAAAGGTTGAGGATTCCCAGCAAGTTACTGAAGAATTTGTATGGCGAGCATTGTCTAATAGACGTAACTTTTGTGTACTAGCTAGCTAGGTTGTCCTTGATAGAGCTAACTTGATAGACGGTCTTGATTGACACATGATCCTGCCATGTATCGGTTTCTTGCAACTCTAGCGTATATATACACGATCCTCATGCAATTGTTTAACAGAAAAGAGAAATTCTCGGAGGATGTTGAATTCGAACACACGATGCTGGCCAACCACTTGCAAATTCAGACATACTCCATTGGGCCCACACGTATCTAACGCGGATGTGGGCCCACCACTCAAACGGTGTGGAATGCGTGATCTAATCCCTGCACTAGTAGAACGGGATCATTAATGGATAATTTCGTGTCTCTTTGAAGGAGAACGTAGCTAAGGTTTCCTTGTCATCCCCACGCGTCTTGCCCACCCCAAGACGCGCTTCCACCTGTGTGACGTATAACACGTGTGGAAAGTTTGATCTGTCTATTAGGCAGGCCCCACCACGTACGATAATGCCCCAGCGCGAAATTTAGGACGGTCGCTCAGCTCATCAAGCCAGTCATATTACACGAAAGGAATGGACGGCTCTGACCGTATCATGGATATGGACTGCTCCATTCTGTTACGTACAGTGTAGCCCACCTGATGAATTACCGCTTGTGGCCAGGGAAGGTACGCGTGGGACCACCCCAATGGACGGCTCTGACCACATGTGTTATAGGATCGCACATGTGCAAATGAGGGTCAGCTTTTATTCATATGTTTGTTACGTTTTTTAAGTTGAGGATGTTTCATTCAGTTGAAGTCTAATGATTTTATTAGCTATAATGATTTATCGAATCCAAGTTTAGACGGATATGCTTCTAAGCTATTCGTTACGTTGAAATCATACGCACGCTGTTCCCACCTTTGGTAGTGGTTTACTGAGCCCACACGCGTGTGCAGGGGATACTATACACACGCTGCTGTATATGCGTCAGCACAGGGGCAGGTCCAATATCCAAGCCGTCCACCAGGTGAGTGAACCTCAATATGTCTTGACCCAAATATTAGGTTTGTTTACCCATGTTGTGGTTTGATTTCAAAGTTGGTCACATGATCAATGTAGGCATCCCATGATTGAATGCGGCTCAATTTAAATTGAACAACTGTAACCCCAAGTACTAGTATAGTCATATGCATAAAAAATCGACTATATATAATTGAGTGCTAATAAGATCGCTTGCCTATTCAGTTACTTGCACAACATTGCTTAGCAATGATTAAGCAATAATTAAAAGGTAAAGGTGGTATTCACCGTATTATAGCTATTATAGCTGAAGTTAATTGAATCCAACATGTATGCATAGACTCATATTATAGCTAAAGTTAAAAGCTATGTTGATTATTGTTATTTTACACTAAGGAAAATAAATAGTAGGTAAAGAGAAAAAATATACAAAAAATGTAATTGACTGGTAATTAAAAATAGATTTGTTCTGGTTTGATTTTATTAGTATGAGATGATTTTTTCTATTGATTATTTTTTCATTATTTATAGCATTAGAATGCTTATTTAGATGCTTCTCATGTATTAACGATTGTTATAACTATTTTAGTACAATTTGCTTTTCCTTACTTCTAAACATGCAAATCTTGATAATTACTTTAACAGGATTACTTTTTGCTTGACCAATTTCTCTTAATGGATGATGTTATGGGGAATGTAGTACAACTACTCTTAGGTCAGCATGACAATATTATGACTGAAGGAAGTAATGTACAACCGACATCCAATCCCTTAAGAACAGTTCCGAGGAATACGTAATACCGAGCTCCTACTCGAAGTCACCTGTCAAAGGCCAAGTGGCTCATTAGAATTAAGAAGTCTCTTAGAACGAGTAGGCCAGACAGAGAACTACACCTGGACTAAAGTCCCTGTTAGTCTCATCTTGACCAAGCCGGAATGTGCTGTCCTCAGCCAACTATCGAAGCCCGAAGTTGATAAGCTCGGTTCGGGTCATCCTTGGTAGTTTAATGAAGTCTGGTTAAGGCAAGCTCGGCTCGAATAATTCTCAGCCCACCAACAAAGCTAAATCCACTCCAATAATGCACGATGGGAATAACTACCTTACGCACGATCATAGAGTAACTGACAACATCACCACCCGCGCACTTCTTGCCTAATGGCTGAGATTGTGCCTAAATTAATAGACCTTCACATTTTATGAATATTATAAATAAGGAATCCATCTATATAAACAGGTATGCAAAATCTCTCACCCTGAACCCCTCTACATTATTAGATCCAGATTTTAGGCCTAATTTTAGTATCAGAGGGTCCCCTGCTCTGACTAGGGGTGCACACGGTTCGGTTTGGTCCGGTTCTGAGGTAAAACCGGAATTGAACCGTTCCTAACGATTCTATGATATTCGGAACCGGAACCGAACCGTTGGCACCCTAGAATCGAACCGTTAAAACCAGTTCGGTTCCACGGTTCTGGGCTTTTTATAATCCAGCCCAATTGCATGTTTATCTAGCCCATGTCCATCCATGTTGTGGTCCATTTGATGAATGATCTAGATATTGTATAAGGTGTGCAAAAATACATTTATGAAAATGACAAGCATTTTCAGTTATTACAACTGCTAACTGTTGGATTCTTTGTCATAAATATTGCTCTTTCAGTTATTACAACTGCCGTAGGTATGCAGCAAGCGTTTCTTTTGAAGATATGCTTGTTTTTTCTTCAGTATGCCATGGGTATTATCATAGAAATTATTAGGCGTCCCTTAAGTGGCTTTAATGGCTTTAAGGTGTATTAGCACTTTCTTGCCAACCATCTGTCTGACCTGTGTAATGTTCACCTGAATCAATCATCAGGCTATCAATCTGACCCACGTGTGGATTGTTGTGCTGGCATGGTAGTCATGAGATCTATTCTTTTTGAAGGGTAGAAATATGGTTTTCCATTTCCTTATGCCTGGTTTTCTATGGATAAATAAAACTTAGTAGGTTTGCTTGCCATATTCAGCTACACCTCTTCTTACTCCCATAAAGTGGTGTACATGACAACTGCTGTGACTCGATCAAGCAGAATAAGACTCTGCACATCATTTAATTTTCACATTTGCCTTCTTTTTAGTTATTTGCAGTTGGAATAGTTCTTTCTGCCAATGATTTGAGTGATTCTTTTGTCTGTGCAAAAACAAACGTGCTTGCCATTTTCTCTATATAGTTGTTTAGCTTGGCCATGCTTTTTTTGCAGCCATTAAAGTTAGGTTCCAAGTTCGGTTCCAGGTTCGGTTCCACGGTTCGGTTCTACGGATCGGATCCACGGTTTAGTTCTACAGATCGGTTCGGTTTTACATATCTCCAAATCAAAAACCGAACCGATGTAACCGGTTCTTTGATTTTTGAAACCGGAATCGAAATCGGTGCACTCTAGAACCGGACCAAACTAGACCGTTTGGTCGGTTTCGGTCCGATTCCACGATTGTACCGGTTAAATGTGCACCCCTAGCTCTGGCTAGGGTCTCCATTATTCTTCTCCTGTACAGGTGCTCAGATCTCGGTGAGGGTGAACTAGATTTTTTGCATCAACAGATGATATAGTGTTACTCAATAAACCCTAGTTGTATTGTGATTTCTGCAAAATACTATCTATATATCTTTTAAGGTCTTCTAACGTACTACGCAGCTCTCTCATGATTATACGGAGTGTTTCTTGATGGACTCTTGTAAGAATTGACAGAAATAGGAATGAGCAACTTATTATATGCATCACGATCATAGAAACAAGTGAACAGTCCTGTCTAGCTAATGTTTAAGATCCAAAGCCTGGCCCTGCCCTGCCTAGAAATTGATAATATTGCTATTTCCCATATGAATATTCCTAATCTATTTATTAACCAAGTGAGCACACATACTGGATGATATATACACCAGAGGATAAAAATCAACTGTCCCCATTCAAAATGAATGGGTTCCTTAGAATACATGGTTTTAAGAACACATGCATATATAGTTGGCAGGACCGTATCAGGATCAATTAGTCGGGACAAAGCTTTTAAAAAAAAAAAATTATCTTCTTTTATTAAAACAGAATTTGTCTACCACTAAGCCACACAGCTGAACCCAAATTGAGCCTAGGCTTAAGATGATGAAGACGATGGCATGTATGGTCTGGCAGGACCGAACAAGAAATTGATATGGCATGCCAATCCAAAGGTTAGCCCATGGGCCAAGCTGATAGGTGGGTCAGGCTAGTCTGGCCGGCTAGGTCACCTCGCTAATGGCTTTCCATAAACAAGAGGCTTTTCACACTATGTCCAGATTTTCAACTCTACCGAAACGAGGATATCCGAGTAATCCAAGCCATTGTTGTGTTGTGTCCCACTGTGGATGGACGTACACAGAAATCTTTGGAGCTTTTCCGTTGAACGTGGACAGTTGCTGTATCTCTCTTTAGGCTACAGCTTCAAGGGTCACAATTGTCCCATCATGTGCAGGAAACAACAGTCCACCGGTCTGGATTACAGAAGCATGAACCCCACTCGCCATCCATTGCAGATCCAACTACTGCCCGTGAGCCACAGGCCCACAGACAAGAGCCCAAGCCCGATCCGGCCTATTCTTCGAGAAACACCGCGGTTTTTTTTAAATATTATTTTTATTTTTATTTTTATTTTATCCTTTCCGTCCATTCAATTGACCAGATAATTTAAGGGCTCAGCCAAAAAAAGTGAAACATATCCAATATTCAAGTGGACCACCTCACAGGAAACAGTTGAATTAAACGTCTACCGTTGAAAATTTATTGGGGGCACAGAAGTTTTGGATCAAGCTTATATTTGTATTTTCCCTTCCTCCATGTCTTTATAATCTTATGAACGAAATAAATATCACTGTGGGCCTAGAAAGGTTTCAACCGTGGAAATCATTATCCCACTGTTTTCAGTGGTATGATCCACTTGATCTTTGGATATGCTTCAATTTTGGGCTCAACCCCTTAAATTAGATGGAAAAATGGATGGACGGCGTGGATAGACTACATGCATTCAAGGTGGGCCCAACTGAGTTACTCAGTACGTAATCCGATTTCCTCATCTGTTTAGCCCCCTCCTTTCTCGTCATCGGCCGACATTTTCCATGTCTGGATTTCGAAAACTCAAATCCCTCCGAAGAGTCTCTCTTCTCCGTAAAAAAGACTCTCAGAAGCTCCGTTGCATTCACAGATCTTCTATTCTCCAGCAAATTTCGCATTGGTAATTACGCGCTCAATCCTCTGTTTTGTGCGCTTCTTCATCATTCTCTTTAATCCGATCATGGCTGGTTTTGTTGCTCAATTCATGAGGTTTCTAGGGTTCTTTAATGTTATGATTCATGATCTTGCAAGAATGTCGATCTTTGAGGCAAAAACTCATCAGAAATCTGCCAATCTACTGTTCCGCAATTTTCATCATTTTTACGATTTTTTATTTTTATTTTTATTAAGGAATTGATATCTCCACCCGCCATAATTGATTTCCATGCATATTCCATCTTCCGTATTGGGAATTGGAGTCATACAAAAGGGCTTGTCCATCTTTTCGTATCTTGATCACGCAGGCATTGGAACATTTCTGTACTGGTTTTGATATTTGGGGGGGAAAAGAGGACAACTTTTCATGTGAATAACAAAGGTTCTACAACCCAAACTGGGTTTTCAGTTTGTGCAAGTAGGGGCAAGTGATGCCCATGATTCATTAATCTAAGCAGTTGGTATCGTGGGACCCTCTTTGGATGGCACATGCACCAAAACTCCCCTCCAGATTGGAACAATCATAACCCTTCAATAGTTGGTAAAAATATAGATGGTTTGGAGACAAATACCGCGATGGTTCACAACAAAACAAAGGATAAATATTATACGGCTAGGAACTTCCAATCTCACAGCCTGTTCATAGTGAGGCCTGGTTTTTGACTGGTTTGGATCATGGAACAGTGGGCCACATCTGCGTGAACCAAAAACTCAATTGGTACTTCACAACCTTTTCAGGGGTTTTTTTGCCACCGTTTTTCCCCCCCCACTTTATTTTCCAGGTTGAAATGTTGCCATCCCTGCTGCCATTAAAAATAAAAAAGAAGAAGAAGAAAAGAAAAAGAAGAGAAGGTGTGTTTCTTGCTCTTCAGGGTTTTAGACTTTATGTTGGAGTTAGTGGAGCAAGCTTTTCGGATCTCTAATTTCTCTGCATATGTCAGTGATGTTTCTGATTAGCTCAGGATTCTTTAAATTTCGTCATTAGTTGATTGGGTATACTGTTCGGTTTTATTCAGATAGGAATTACATGACATGTTTTCTTGGGCACTAAGTCCTCACCTAATGAGGCCCTGTTTTCATGTTTTAGACTATTGATCTTATGGCCCCACTTTGTTAGGTGATGTCTCAAAAATTTCCTTGGTGGGGCAATCTTGTCCCTTCTATCAGTGTTCTGCAATTCTATGGGAAAATATGCAATAACAATCCACCTTCAGCAGAACGTGGGTGGTTATGATCTTCCAATCATCATCATCAAGGCCTTATACCAACTAATTGGTGTCAGCTACACGAATCCTGTCATGCCATTCCACTCTATCACGGACCACATCCTTGGTTAAACCATCTGTCCTCAAGTCCTTTCTTACTACCACCACCCACATCCCCTTGAGCCTTCCCCTTGCCCTTTTTTAGCCTTTAACTGTACCTGACTCACTTTTAATTGGTTCAATTCTTGGACTCCATCGCACATGGCCAAACCATCTAAGTCTACTTTCCCTCATATTATCACCCACTAGCTCTACTCCTAAGTTCCCTCGACCAATTTCATTCCTAATTCTATCCTCCTCTTGCCACTCATCCATCTTGACTTCCTCATTTCCGCTATGCTTATCATAGGAACATGTTGTTCCTTGACCACCCAACATTCTGTTCCATAAAGCATGCTTAGTCTTATAGCTATCCTATAAAATTCACCTCCAGTTTCATTGGTTTGGTTATAATCTTCCAATCTGGGAGGATTTTTGGGCCCATCTATAGTGGGACCCACTGTATTAACGCCCTAGTTCACTGAAGCATGGGTCCTGCTTGGAGTAACTCGGTTCCAAGGACATGCATTGCATTGGAGGATCATATAATTCTTCTTCATAGCTTTGTGAATTAGATCTGAATTTCAGAAAATTGATCTTTCAGGAATGCATTGTTTTTCAAGTGGAATGTTGAAATTAGGGCAGTGATAATTAATGTGTGAATTTGAGAGTTAACATTTACAGAGCTTAATATTCAAATATCCAAATCAGTTTCAAATTCTTGAGTTTATTCTGTTGTATCAACTATCAATCTCCATTTCTTGTGATTTTTTATGGGGTTTGTTCTGTTTGAAACCTGCAAGTAGATGGCATGTTTCTTGTTTTTTCTTTTGGACCTATGACTAGTCATTATTAACTCTACGTTTGGCAATTGACAGGTGTTTTCATGTTCTAGCTCATTAATGAGATGAGGTGGTTAAAAGAGTGGTATCACTTCCCGAAGCATATTAAATGCACAAATGAGATTGCTAAGTTGGGTTCACCATGGTATCACGCAGTTGACAACTGCCATAATGCTGAAAAGATTATGAACCATGTATGTCCTCAAAGACATCCTCAAACAGGCTGTATTTCTCAGTCCCTGTTTCAGCATTCTGGCTTTCGGAGAGGGATTATGGGAATTTGGGAGAGGCCAATCACAGCCAATAATGCATTGCAGGGGTTTGAACTGCATTCTGATAAAGGAAGTCCTTTGCCTATGTTCCGTCAGTTTCGGAAAATTGTTCAGCAAGAACCCTGCTTAAGTAGAGATTGGTTCGTGCAGCTTTGGATTGCAGAAAGGAGATCAGGAAATTCTAGATTCAAGAGAAAACAAAGAGTTGTGAGACGTGTCCAAAGAAGGGAGACTGCTTTTGAAAATCAGCCTCTTTTCCAGTCGCCATTCAGGAGATGGTTTGCAAGCCCAACGGTGGCAGAAGAAAGATTTAATGATTCAGAGAAACCACTCATCAAGCAACCACCCCTTAGCCAATCATCCACAGATTTTTTGCAACCAACATCTCCAGAAGAGGTGAGTAACTTAGCATCATTATCTGTTATCAACAACCTGTCTGTCAATATCTGATCACTGGAAAGTTTAGTCACAGAACTTGGTTCTCAGTTTTGAGTTCTTATGAACTGTGCCACTTTCTTTTCTTTTCTTTTTTTCTTTTATAAAGAACAGGGAAGGATAACACCATCAATTCTACAAACTGTGTTCCCCCACCCCCTATTTGTGGCTTTCTGTTTTTGGTTTATCTTCTGTAAAAGTTTATTCCAGAATCACATAGCTGAGTGTTACATTTCTGCCAGATGTGCTGTTAATTGACACACATTTTCTTTTCTCATGTTTTCAGATCAAGGTAGAACCTCTTCTTGCCAGGGCCAATTTGCTCATAACTAGAGATATAGAGTGGGCAAATCTTATGCTGGGTTTTGAGCAGGTGCTGTATTTTTTACTGTAACTTTTCATTTGTATGTGCTCATGAATATGAAAGCCACATGGTATTGTGGTTAAAATCCTAAGTTTCTATGATGTATGCTTGTTAAGATGTTAATCCAGTGTAAAATCATAGGCTAAGTAAGACAAGAAGGAAAGGAGAACGCACCAACAAAATATGGCTTGGAATTCCTCCAAGAACCTAGAGCTAATACAGAAATCTGCAAGTTAGGTTGAATGTACGGCGTTCATCTATGTGTGTTTGCATGCAGTCTGAATGCGTCTAAGTGCATCTAAGTACATTGCAATTAGATGAACTTTTAAAAACACTCACAAATGATACTTATACGCACTTAGATGAACTTAGATGAATTTTATTCTTCAAGCTTAACATACAGAGCTTTGTATTGGATCCGGATTCTTCCTCCAAAACCCAAAATTGCCTAGAAGCAATATAAATTCAAATTTCAAAATCTATGCAATTAGATGAACTTTTAAAAACACTTGCAAAATGTACTTAAATGCACTTAGATGAATTTTCTTCAGTAAGCTTAAGATGCATAGCTTTGTATTGGATCTGGATTCTCCTTCTAAAGCTCATAATTGCATAGAGCAATATAATTCAATTTTCAAAAGCTATGTATTTTCTTCTCCATGCATCTTATAAGTTATAACTAAGACTAAAAGAAACCCTAATATATCTTTTAATCTCAACCATTGATCCTATTAAACTATTACCCTTAATCCTAATCACTAATTAAATGGAAGTACCAAAAATATCCCTCAAACCCAAAACTTCGCAACTGTTTTTAAGTAAAGTTCAAATCCTAGATGATATTTTCTACAAAAGTTAAAGATCAGCTGCCAGCCTCTAATTTGCTGTTAAATGCTTATCTTGTTTGTAGCTAGTGGCATTAAATGTTGTCACTTGTTGGTATGGTGACACAGGACAACTAACCACTTACTCTAAAAGTTCGAACTGATAGAGCGTGGCGAATCAATCTCTTTATCTCATAGCACAGGCCTCACATTGCATGGGTTAGGTCCTTAGCCGAATCCCATTCGTGGGTCTCAAATCACACGAGTCACATGACTTACATGAGTCACCTGCCTCACATGGCCCGGTGTGAAAGTGCCCTTTCATTAATCACCTCCGGTGAGGAGTCTTGAACATGAGACATCCTGCTCTAATACGACTTTGACGCAAGACAACTAACCACTTGCTCTAAAGGCTCGAATTGATAGAGCATGGCGAATCAATCGCTTTATCTCATTGCATAAGCCCCACATCCCATGGGTTAGGTCCTCGGCCAAACCTCCATCGTGGGCCTCACATCACATGGGTTCTGCCTCACACAAGCCACCCGCCTCACATGGGCTGCCCACCCTGAATGTGTCCCTGCATCCCACAAACCACCCCACTCGAACCCGGTGTGAAAATGCCCTGCATTATATGGTAATGAGAACCTATTCATTGCTACCTCATGCTTGCATCAAGTACCGCAAACCATTGATTTCTTGCTAATTTTATGTGACTAGATAGTAGAGTTTTTTTTTCCCCTTGTGTTGTACTAAAAAGACTGGCAAAACACTGAGAACTAAAAAAAAACTTGAAGTTCCCCATTTGTTCCAGATTTTGTTTCAGTCTATTCTAGATCCTGTTTCAATCACACTTAAAAAAAAATGTTTCTTCTATATGCTGTTTCCGATATGTTGTAATTTGAAATTGACTTAACTGGATTTATTAAAATGGCAGGAGAACCGATATGCTATGGTAGATGCTTGCTACCCTCAGTCAGTATGTTACCATTCCACTCCCTTAGAATGTTTCAAAGTTTTGCTGTTTTCATAATTAAAGATAACTGTGAAGCATCCACTTTTTTTTTTTTTTTTTCCTTTCTTTCTTTCTTTCTTTTTAAAGATCTGGAAAGGTTCTGTCATTGACATCTGGTTTTTCTTTTCAGCCTGTGGGTTTTATCCGTGAGCAAAGTAACCTAATCTTTCGACAGGTATTATTTTGAATTTAATGGTTGGCCTAGGAAATTCTCTTTCCATCATTTGGATATTTATAACTTTAATATAGATATTTATTTATTTATTATTTTTATATATTGATTTTGTTTTTTTTAAATATATGATAATGCATTATTAAAAGTTATGGTGGGCATGCTACAATGTATGTTTTGATTCTCATATCTAACTTGCTGATATGAGATCAGTTGTTGGCTTATGCTATGCCATTCGTGTTGGCCTCTGAGAATCTCTACGGAGCAATGTTTCCTGGCTGTGAAATGTACTCTCAACATGTGTTATAATTAATTCATGGAACCTTTGCTCAATTTGAAAAATGCTTATGCTGTGTGAATGTATGCATGAAAGTAATTGATATTTGATTATTTATGTTTACATTGTATCCTTGTACCTTCAAAATGATTTCACCTGCTATGACTAGAAACCAAAATCCAGCTTGATGTTATGATACTTCCCAAGTGCCCATACCTTTTGCCCTTCCAATTTTCTCCTTGCAATTTTCTCCTTGCATCTGAAGCATGGAATCTTTGTGATAAAAACTTGCAGCTACTTCGTACAAGGCGCCCTTTTGTTGCATACATAACTGATGCGATGGGTAACGAGCTATTTAGGGTGAGTGTTGCAAAAATCTAGTACTTGAAGGTTACTCATGAATCGTTTCTCTTTTGCTTTTGATGTTATTCTTTTGTAGCTTATTGCCTCATTTGTGAAAACTGTAGGTTCGCAGGCCAATTTGGTTTATAAACAGCACAATTTATGCAGAGATTGACGGTAAGGTATGTAATTTAATATATTATAAGGGTGTCACTCCATGCCTCCATGGTTTGTCAAGAGTTGTTACAATTGCATGGTGTGCAGGAAAACATGTTTGCTTTACAGTGATGTCATACTCATCTGCTGTTTCCAGGAAATTGGTGTGGTTCATAGACGATGGCATCTTTGGCGGAGAGTGTATGATTTATATTTGGGGTAATACATCTTTCTTGGATTACTATTCATAATTTGGCAATAGAACTTCTCCGTCCCTACAAGCCAAGAGAGACTCGGTGGCATATTTTGGGAGGTTCAGAAATAAGCAGGTGACATATTTGGATCACAAAAATAACTATGAACTCATTCTCCTGCTGCTCCTTGCCTTTTGGATAGTCAGCAAAGTCGATGGGGGCCCCTATGGGCTGATGACCATTGTCATGTTCTTTTGCTCCCCTGGCTTTAGGGGTTTTGTATTCCCAATTTTGGTATTAGCTTTTCAATAAAATTTCACTATTTCCGTTCAAGACGCTTCCTTGGTGCATTCATTCTGACTCACTGATATTTTTGAGCTCTACCATTGGGGAGCTAATGCAACCCCAAACATGGTTCCTGGTATTTCTCATTAAGCAAATCAAAGATTTCCTTCTCTACCAATCTTTCAAGCTGTTCGTCATTGTTATCAAAGATCTGCAACTCAGAAAAGTTTTTGGTGATTATTATTATTTTTTTATCCCCTGATATTAGTTACACATTGGTGGTAACTCCAACTAAAGATTTGTTGCTCTCAAGGAAAATACAAGCATTTCCAATCTAAAAGTTCCCCTGATTATAGCATTCCATAATTCTTTGAAGTCTTGCAGATATTCTGTGGGCACTGTCAATTCACTCAATTTTCTCACTCTACAACTGAAGAAAAACTTGTGCTGATACCACTTGATGCTGGAAAAGAGAAGTCCTGAGAAACAAAATGAAATTATTGTTGGTGAAGCGAGGGATGAAAACATCAATCACCATTGGTGCCAGGGTTTCTTAGAGGGAAACCCAGGTAAAGCTACCTGGAAGGGTAATGGGCAACCACATAATAAGCCCCATCAACACACACCAGCCTACTTTTGCAGGAAGAATGATTTTCATTCATAGAATTTTGAATCTTAGCTTCATTCTCTATACATCTTTTTATAATCAAGCCAATGTAACCCTATGTTCTTATTGCAATTAGGTTCAATAGGCTTATCTGCATTTTCATCTATATTTCTTATGTGCACTCGCTTTCATTTAAGCTTTATTACAATTATTTACAGGAAGAGGCAGTTTGCAGTGGTTGAAAATCCTGGTTTTTGGAACTGGACATTTACTTTAAAGGATAGTGATGGGAATGTGCTTGCTGAGATTGATCGTGACTGGAGGGGCATCGGCTTTGAGGTCGTCTCTTTTCCTTCAGTGAATAGTATTTAGCATGTGAGGTAATTTGTATTGGCTGTGAAATACGTGTGATGCCAATGCTATCTGTTGCACATCTACATTCCTAGTTATTGTGCTTTCTGGTTGCACTCTTAGAGGTCTTTTGGGGTTGGTTGAATGGGGCCGCTCTGATCCAATCCGACAGGACGGGCCCTGGCCATTTTGTTTTTATAGGGAGATGGAAGGAAAGAGACTGGAAAATGGCATCCTTTTAATGAGATTCCATCCTCAACTGTTTGTAGTTGTAGTGGTTTGAAATTTGAATTCTTGTCATCATAGCCTTGCCCTAGCTATTTTGGGGTCAGCTTTACGATATGGTCTGATATGGTCTTGCCAGAAATTCCCCAGGTTCCAACTTTGAGAAGTGAAAAATGCCTTCATATTCCATTGCACCACCTCTATCTGAAATCCTTTTATGTCTTCCTCTCATCCTCCTTTCAGATGCTGCAACCCTTATCAGAGTTCCCTTCTTTAGAGACCTGGATATATTTGAATAGGAATGCCAAGAGACAGTGGAATTTTACCCTTTGCACAAACGGGTGCTTACTATGTAAGCCTAAGGATTCAAACATGTAACTTTCAAAATTGTGTTGTTTCTACAAAAATAAAAATAAAAATTGATACTTATTTTGTGTAATTGTCCTGAATTTCTTTGAAAATAAAGTATGCGCATGCTCATTTGGCAACAAAAGCTGAATGATCTAAGATAAAAGTAGCATGACAATAGAAGCAGTAAGAAGATTAGAAGCCTTCTGCTAGGAATGATATAAGATATGATATCAATTTTCACCTTGCATTTTGTCTTCTGGACTGGACATTATGCACACTGGCTTCCAAGTCGGTTCTGATATTAGCTTTCCTCCCAGTTAGCAGTGTTTCCAGGAAACATGCCATGGGTGCTAAGTTCAAACTTTCCTAAACTGTTTTTGTTGAGAACTCCAGAATCTAGGCAAAAGACACTTCCATAATAATTTTTTAATGAAAATAATAAATTCATAAATAAATAAAAATTAGACAAAAAAAGATTTTTTTTTGGGGACAAACTCAAAGGAACTTTAAAATAACATTCATATAACTTTAATCAAAACTAATTAGTAGTAGTCTAAACTAAAAAATAATCAATTAACAAACATTGGAAATCATGCAATAATCACCTCAAGAAATAGTAGGTATTGATGATGATGATGATGATGAATAGTACAACGAACATCACTTGCTCCCTTCAAAGACTCAGAGAGACCCTGGCAAAAGAAATTAAAGAGCAAAAAAGAACAAGATGTGATTTTTTTATGTGGGTTGGGCACCCAATAGGAGTGAACTTGACCTAGAGAGTTAAGAGTGAGTCCATATGAGTAGTTTCTTCAACATGAAGAGAATAGAGGACACTTGTGGGTAAGGAGCAAGAAATCTTTGGCTTGACAAAGAAATCTGCATATAAAAAAAAAATGCAAGAAAACTTTGCAGAGAATATGCTTAGACACCTCAGTTAAAGTATCTAACATATGAACATTTTGATGACATCACTTGGACACTTTGTCAGTACAGAGTTTGAAGCTTCGTGTCGAGGAGTGTTCAAGTGTTTGGCATGACAAAAAGCAAAGTGTAGGAAGTGTTTGGCACAAAAAATACATATATGATGACATGTGAACTCGCTGAAATTTTATGTTGATCTCAAGGTTAGAACACTTCAGAAACATATCTGTAAGGAAGATGATTGGATTGCTAAATGCTTGGTGAAACAACTTTCTGCAGTTAGTGCCGTATCCATCCTTTTTGCAACCAGACTTAGAAGTCCAGTCCATATGTTGCATTGATTTCTCAGGATAATACCCACACTGAATTTCTGATTTCTATGATATTGCACCTTGCAGCTCTTCACCGATGCAGGTCAGTATGTTATCCGGTTTGGGCATGCGGATCCAATTTCTAAGACTGGGCCAGCTCATGCAGTAAGTATCAATATTAATTATGCTAATGTTTTATGTTATCTTAAGTCAATGTTTCACTAACCTTCTTGCTCTCTGTGCTTCAGATTCAAGAATTAGAAATTAGCCGCCCATTGACTCTATCAGAAAGGGCTGTGGCTGTTGCTCTTGCTGTGTCATTGGACAACGACTATTTCTCTAGGCATGGGGGTTGGTAAGACACGTATACAAAGTCATAGTAGTTTATATACAAGTGCTCTTTTGTAAATTTTGTATAATCTACTGTTCAGTTAGTAGTACCATTTTCACTTTTGTCACTGTATATTTTTTTGTTCCAGTTTCTGATGATTTGATTCTTAGAAGAAACAGGGATGGTTATTACATATTCATGTATTGGTGACTCACTGCTTCTCATCCATTGATTTCGATAAATGAGCTGCTTGATATGGAACTTATGTTACACTTTTCTTGACGGCATTCTACATGTGTGCCTAGTTTGATGTAGAATGTATCAGACCTTTCATTGGGGGCGTTTGGTTTTGGGGACCACCGCATGCATGCTCTTCATGGTCATATTATTAATTTCAGATGGCAGAGATTTTCTGTCACAAAGTTTCTGTCAAAACTTCTTACAATCTGATTAGTGGAAAGATAGGGGAAACATTGTTAAGAGGACCAGGGCTACTAATTGTCCCTTTTTTGAATTTTATGACTACATTATCTGTAGTTGTCATCCTTAAAAGGGCATTTCCGTTATTTGTACGCAAGGTGAGAGTTCGCTCCTTGTTCATAGTCATACTTAAAAGTGGTCTTGGGAACCCTAGTGTAGGGTTGTCTATTATTCATATTTAGAGTTTCGTTGTGCCCATACATGAGATTCCACACGTCACACCTCCACATGTGATCACATTTGCCAGCCTCGTCACATGTTTGGGACATATGAGCCATGCATTGGGTGGGCTCCACCATTCAGACCCATACATGAGTTTCCACACATCACACCACAAGTGATCACATTTGCCAGCCTTGTCACATGTTTTGGACATATGAGCTGTGCATTGGGGGGACCTCACCATTCAGGTCAGGTGACCTGCCTCAGGTGGTTTAACTCATCAGGTTGGCCAAATGTGCATGTTGAATGCAGACTGTTAGTGGATTTATTTATTTATTTATTTCTTTTTAACTTTCAATTGTATTGCATGCGTGTTATCCACTTATGAGCCGATTGCCCTGCTTTTGAGCAAGGTCATCTACTCGGAGGGTCCATGTGGTGCATTGCTCAGATATTCCACGTGCTGTAGAAACATGTGGGCTTTGCCAAATCTCTTTTACTCCAATCTTTGGTTAAATGGATGATTAACAAACTGTATTTATGGTCGTCCAAAACATGTGTAGTCATCTGTAGTTTGCTCTTTGGGTCACTTGCTTTTATTCTTATTCATATATTACCTCTAATCATCATTTGTTTTGTTGGTTTTGGTGAAACTAATCATTTGACACTTTTTTGGTCAGAAAAGTAATTTGTGGGTATATCTGATCATTCGCTTGTCTCATGTAGCTCACTAGAATCTGAAATCTCTACCAAGCAGCGAAAATGACTGTGTTCCTTTATTTTTGTGGGGTTCATGAGATCTTTATTTTACAGGTCCCCAAAAAACTTGGGGCAAGACTCTGTGGCAGTTCACCAACATTTTGAAAATGGTGTTTACTCATCCTTCACAAAAATGGCACAATGTACAGCTATCCAAATGCATGTTGTGGATGAAGCATAGCTAGAAAAGCAAACTGACTGAGCAAACCCTAGCCATCCAAATGAATGGTTTAACATAGAATAGTGTGTCCAAATTCAGCTTGCAAAATAAGATGGCTATGATCATCTGCTCAATGTGAGCTTTAGGTTACATACTACTCACAATGCTGTCAGCAATTTGAATGTCTGCATTGCCATACAATATCCATGTATACAGTGGATGAATCACCACCATTTTTGCTCCAAAACTTGGGCTGTAGCACTTCCTCAGTGGAAGCCTCACGCATGTTCACTATGGATAAAATCTTCCCCCTTATTTTAACTTGGATTCTGATTACTTTAGCCAGAAGAAGGTATTAATTCCCGTCCTTCATTTTCTCAGGGGAGTCCCTTTCATTGCAGTCGGCGAATAGACAGGTGCGTGGCACACTGCTTCTGTAGTTATTCCTTTGTGCTGTTGTCTGCTTGTGTTTTTCCCAAGATTCTCCTCCACCTTTGTCCATGTAAGTTCTGTGAGAGAGTATAGGGGTTGGTTTAGCTGCTGCTGTAACAAATGCTGTTAACAAACTTGCAAGCAAAATGACCAAAATTGCGTATAGCTCTACAGCATGTGATGATTGAAGGTAGTTTGTACCATCTCGGCGAAGAAACAATGTTTTTTTTTTTTTTATAATTTTTTATTTGAAGGATAAAGAAATAATGTTATTTGTACCATCTCGGCAAAGAAACAATTTTATTGCTGAAAACGAGATTCATTTGAAGTCATTTAAAAAAAAAAAATTACAAATGAGTGGAAAACCTTTTTAGCATCACAAATGAGTGGTTTGTAAAATGCCCGACCAAGGCAAGCTAGAAGCATCCAAACCGTGTGATTTGAGGGAATGGCCCATTCTTTTTAGTGTCCAAATAGATCAGCATTCTGGTTACATTTGTGCCATGTGTACTGTGATTACTAACAGAAATGCATGTGCTTTTTCAGTAGCACGCTGTTGCAAAATCTGGACTCTTCTGTCGCATGATGATACTTGTTGCGATAGTCCATCCATGGATGGTTTAAAAAAGGGGTCCACAGTCTTCATTCAACGTACAAAATTGGTGGGCCAGAGTAATTCTACAATGGGAATTTGTTTGGTAGATGTGGCACCAAATGGTTGGCCTAGATTACCCGAATCATGCAGCAACATCATCCCAATCACGCAAATGCGAGGGATGGGACTGTCAGTGGCCTAACCTGGTGGAGGAAAATAGTGTACTAGTTTCAACTCGGGCCCAAGCCAACCCGGTCCCGGCCCACCGGGTCGTCTCTCATCAGGGTTGTACCTTTTATTGAGATTGAAGGTGGGCTTCTGTCAATGTGGAGAACACGTTGAGAATCAAGGCCATGCATTAGGATCGTCCCCAATGGACATGACAAATGCCAAGCATAAGGGATGATCATCAGGTGGGCCATGCATGTATGTTGAATACAGATCGCTGGTCACTGCGTTTCTAAAACAAGTGTTGCCTGCATGATGACTTGTACCGGTCTAAATATTGGCCCAAGGCACGTTAACTGAAGGAAGTGGATTCGACCTCTCACACGCATGGCATCCGTGCCCTGAAGCTTCCAGTCCATCTCACGGAGCCTTCTCCATCCATGAGCATTGAGCAAGCACGTTTGCCATATTCAGGCCCTTTCATTCCTCGGGTGGCCCAAAATGTACAAATCAAAATGATGGTTAGAATGAGATCCGATGAACATAATAGCGTGTCGTTTTGCCTATTGGCTATCTTCACGCGATCTACCTCACGCGTCAATGAGATCCGACGCACCGGAAGATTGGCACGTGTAGAGGTGCGTGTCCACTGTGTTCACGGGAGGCTGGACGCAACTTTCCTAGAAGTGTTACCGTGGGAAAGCCCGTACAACAAAAAGCGCCCACCGTTACGCGTGTGAGCGATATCCACTCCGTCCATCATTTGCAACCAAAACCCAAGTGGTCCACACAAGTACACATTAGAGATGAATACGCCTACCGTTAAAACCTTCCGGGTGTTTATAAGGTGATTCACACACGAGTATTTAGGGTAAAATCCAAATATCAAGTTGATCCAAAAATTGGGTAAGCCTAATGAAGGTTTTAATGGTAGGCGTCCCTATCCCCACCTTTTTCCTGTGGTTTCAGCCCCACTCGTGTTATGGATTGATCTGGTTCTTGTGATCACGTCATAACATGAGCTGAGCTGAGCTGGTGCAAATAATGGACGGATAGGATGTCATACAACATGACGGTGAGGCCAACACACCTTTTAGCTGCACACCCTCCCTGTTGTAGGAAATACCCCTACTGTGGCGCGGCCAAACCTCGTCTATATAAACCCCGCCGTTCAAAACCCTCCTAGGGTTTAAGCACCCATTTCTCTATCGGAATATCGATGGCTGTCGGGTTGTTAATTTCAAGAACAGCATCTAAAACCTTAACACGATCCCTACTTTCTCCTCCTCCAACAACCGATCATCTCTCTATTTCTCCTCTCGCAATCTCTCGATGCCTTCGAAGCCTCCACTCGTTCGTCTTCGATCGATTCAATTTCCACAACCATGGCAGAATCCTGCCCTCCAATTCCAGGGCCATTGCCACCCGCTCGGTCCTGATGCAAGATGCCGCCACAGAGGCCGTCTCAGCCGCTCTAGCCGTTGATAATCGTGTCCCTGCGACTGTAATCACTGGATTCCTAGGATCCGGAAAGGTTAGCGTTTTATTCTTATAATTTATTTCTAGAAAAGTTGAATTCATGCTTTAAATTTCGGAACTACAACGGTTAGGTTTCCTCAAATTTTCTTTCATTGGGAAATTCTAAAATGCTCAGGCTGAATATTTGTACTGTAAAGTTTTGGGTTTTCAGCTTTTACAAGTGGGGCCAATGGTTCAGTGATACTTAGTTATTGATACGACAGAACCGTGGATGGCCCATGCATGGAAACTCTTCGAGTTGGAAAATCCTGACCATTCAATAGGTGGTGCAAATGAAAATGCCACT
Source organism: Magnolia kwangsiensis (assembly GCA_037074715.1). NCBI lineage: Eukaryota > Viridiplantae > Streptophyta > Magnoliopsida > Magnoliales > Magnoliaceae > Magnolia > Magnolia kwangsiensis. Next base: position 3,127,828 of record CM073589.1, on the reverse strand, counting down.
ATGGTTCACATTCAACTGAAGAAGGCTAAATATTCTATAACTAGGATCTCTAGCCTGGTAGATTTCTGGTGCACGGCCCATCCAGGATAAAACCCATCATATCAATGGTTTGGATCACTGAACCACGGCCCTGCTTTTACACGGAGGGAAAAATCCGAAAGTACTGTACAAACTATCGGCCGAGCATTGTACTATACCTCCTTTTCATTTATCATATTGGAATTTAAATATACGCTGTTCCCCATTTGACGGTTTGTGATTTTGAACAAAGTTAAAAAAATTCATTTAAAAGTAGGGGTGTACATGAACCGAGCTTGCTCGGTTAGCTCGATCGATTCGACTTGGTTCGAAGCTGAGTTCGAGCTGATATTTTGAGCTCGAAAATGATTTCGAGCTGGCCCCAGCTCGGCTCAACTCGGATTGAACCAGTTCGGTGACTCGGCTACGTTGATATCGATGTTGATCACCTAGTGTTTGATGAAATAACTCAACGAAATATGGCTGGTGGTAAGGAAGGTATGTATATGAAACAAATACCCTTTTTTTCTTGATTTTTATGCTGCTTAGAAGGTGTTTGATAAAATACCTGTAAAACCATTGTTGCTGTCTTACATACAGTGAGATTATGAAGTTGCAGTCCATGTGTTTGTGAAAATGCTGCGCAGGCAAACTTGGCTCGATCTTGGCTCGAACTGGCCCGAGCTGTTGACCGAACTGAGCCGAGCTCGCCAGTAAGGCTCGAGGACCGAGCCGAGCCGAGTTCGAGCTGGGGTCAGCTAGTGGCCGAGCCGAGTCGAGCTGAGGCCAGCTCGACTCAGTTCGACTCGGTGTACACCTCCGTTTAAAAGCATCTCCTTGCTGGATGAATGTATTCAAATACATTTCAAGGGCTGTCAATGGGCCAGGCCCAGGCCTTCCACAATCAAAATTTTGAATAGGGCCAGCCCGATGGGCCCTGCTCAAACAGTTCAAAATCCAGGCCTTGGACAACCCAAGCCCTGCCAATTGAAAGCCCTATACATTTCCAATACATTCTGATGTTATTAACCTTGACATGATATTGAATTGCTTTGAATTTTTCTGGGAAGGAACATATTGACTATGCTATGGCGCTATTGTGTGTATCTGGATGTATCAATGGTACAAACTAATACAAAAATTAATTTTAATACATATCTGTATTGTGAGAGGAACATTTGTATTGCATCGCTGGATGAATTTATCGCAATCATAATTTTTAAGCTTGATTGGATTTTCAGTCAAGTTGATGAGAAACTCGTTTTTGGTGTTGTTGTTTTTTTTTGTTTTTGGATCAAGTTGAGTTGGATTTTGCTAGGGTTTCCAGATTTTTGACAAACCTTTCATGTTTTTATTAATTTATACATTATAAATACTTTTATATTTAAAAGTAATCATAAAATTTTGAGTTTTGACTTTCGAGCTTTGTCTGAGTCTTTAGTCAACTTGACCCAATGCACTTTTGCGCCCATTCAAGTTTTCGGGTTTCTAAACTATGATCATGATAGATTCCAGATATGATATAATGCATTCTGATGTTTTCCCCCTGATTTTGAGAAAGTAGTGGACATGTAATGGTGAGTCAGCAAGATAAGCAAGAAATGATGATCCACAGGAATTTTGATGTTTCATCTTATATTTTCTTCACTAATCTTTCATGGGTTATCATAGCGGATGTGGGGAGCTACGATATGTCTGTGTTAGGAAGCACTGCAAAGGAAATGTTTTCCGTCGGAATTATGGGATCTCTGACCTGACAATATGCATGGTCTGTTTGGGATTTCAGTTTTGTACAGGTGGGTCTTATGGTGATCTAGGTTGTGGTCTGTTGAACCGACCATGAATGGACCGTCCCTATAAATCAATTATCACCTTGATAGGACAACCAAACGTTGCAATTTGTGGCTTGTAAATCAATGGCTGAGCATTATCGACATTCGACTAAAATATGTTCCAAGGTCGGAGGCTAAGATTTTCCAATGTGGGATTCTTATGGGGCCTGGTCCATCCATAATGGTGCCCATCTGACTGATGGTCTGGATCACTTAACCATGGTCTGCTTTTGAACAAACTGCAATCTGACTGGCTTCGCTCTAAGATCATAAATCCTGCTATTTTCTTGTTTATGCTTGTTTCCATGAACCCATGAAGCTAAAGATTTTTATCATCTGTTGTTTCACTAAAAACTAGTTTCCATGCAATCAAGTTATTTGACTATTAAGTGTCTATGACAGACCACTCTCCTCAACCACATTTTAACTGCTCAACATGGAAAAAGGATTGCCGTCATAGAGAATGAGGTACCCATGTTTCCTGTCTTTGTTTCTAGAATTGCTTTCAACTTTTGCAAAATGTTATTTTATTTTATTTTTAATTCACCACCTATAGTCTAGTTGGCATCTGCTCTGTTTCTACAGATACATATGTTGACACTTATTTTCTTTGTATTTCAGTTTGGGGAGGTGGACATAGACAGTTCGTTGGTTGCAAATCATTCATCTGTGGCTGAGGATATTGTCATGGTTAACAATGGTTGCCTATGTTGTACTGTGAGAGGGGATCTAGTTAAAATGCTTTTGGAGTTGGTCAAGAAAAAGCGGGATAAGTTTGACCATATTGTTATAGAAACAACAGGTATTTATTGCTTTTTATGCACCAATGGGAATAAACTTTGGGAAGTATGATATTGAAACTGTTTCTTGACAGGGAAACATAGGTTCAGTTTAGGCTAGCATCTGGTTCTGTTCTCACCTCCAAATTTATAAACCGATCAATGATTGTATTGTTTGAAATTTCACCTAGATTCTCCACTATATTCATTAGCAAATACTTCATTATAAAATCATTTCACACATGTTTGTTCAGTGTGATAGAAGCTTGGAGTTTCACTTTCCCTCCCTGTGTCTTATTGCCATTAGAGATTTTATGTGATATTACATTCTTCCATTCATTAAATGGTGTTCTAGTTTCCAGTAAAAAGTAGTGGATTGCAATAGGTGCTGCTTTTTGAGACCTCGATGGATTCATAGAATTCTATGATATCCTCTTTGCAGGCCTTGCAAAACCAGCTCCTGTAATTGAGACATTCTCTACAGATGACCTGGTTTCACGGTATGTGAAACTTGATGGTGTGGTTACTTTGGTCGACTGCAAGCATGCCATGCAGCATTTGAATGAAGTGAAACCGAGATGGGTGGTGAATGAGGCAGTAGAACAAGTTGCATATGCAGACCGGATCATATTGAACAAGGTGAGCATACATGCACTACAAAGTACCATGTCTTCTTTTTGTCTGATTCCACTGGAATCATCCCTACGCATGGAGCTTATGTGCCCCTATTTCAATCCATCTATTGAATTTTTTGGCAGATAGATTTGGTGAGTGAGGCTGACTTGGAGGCAATGACTCACAAAATTAAGGTCAGTATTTTTTCTCGTAGATGGACGCCCGCACCATCTTTTGCTGAATCTACTGTGCTCTCTCCTCTCTTTGATCTCCTGATACATGTTTGTCATTGCAGCATATCAATGCAATGGCACAAGTTAGACGAGCTAAATTTGGTGTTGTTGACATGGACTTTGTTTTAGGAATTGGTGGATACGATCTTGATAGGTCTGTGACATGGCTTTCTCTAGTGACTTCAATCTGTTATTCATCAAAGAGCATCTTCTTATGATGTTTATTACAGTGAGTATAACTACATGAGCTCCAATTTCTAAAGCAGCTTGATGTTTGTGGTTATGCAGAATTGAGACCGAAGTTCATGCAGATGGATCCCATGATACAACTCATCATAAAGATGGTGGTCATGGTAATTCTTCATATCTAATGTAATTAGGTTTTATTTTTTTTAATTCATGATTCCAAGTAGTAGTTATGTTTACCCAAGGTTTAAATAATGGTGTTATGGCCTTATAACAGCTGGCTGTGTGATCATGATATAAATTATAATGGTAATGGCCATTATGAAACGGCAAAAGTGGAAAATTGAAAACTTCAGGCAAAATAGGAAAATAATGCCTTTCTTTTAGCATAAAGCGGTGTTATAATCCATAAAAGTAAGGGCATTAAATTGATTAAAAAACGAGCTGTCTGTGATTTTTTATTTTTATTTTTTTTTAAATAACAATAAACTGTACATGATTCTGGAATTTTCTTACACCAGAACACCATGAAGGACACCATCATCATGACCATGTACATGATTCTGCTGTCTCCAGTGTCAGCATAGTTTCTGAGGGTACTCTGGATCTGGATGAGGTAATCTTCTGCTTCATTTGTTTAGAATTTCTAGACCCCCCCACCAAATCTTTTTCTCATCAAGAGTATTTCTTTTCCTCTATTTTATCTATGCCAATGAGTCACTTTGATCTTATGCCTGACACTGTTATTTTAGAAAAGAAAGAAATTTCTATGTATAGAAGGGGCTGAGATTGCCCAGTACAAAGAGAAGGATTGGTGTGCAGCCTACATTACCTTTTTTGTGATATTTGTATGCCTCCAAACCGAAACCATGGTCATTTCAGGTCCAACTTCAAATGTAGAGGATTGCAATTAGGGCTTTGGTTGTAAATACTAGAAACTCGTGACTGTCACTTTGCTCAATTCTATCCATATTGGATTGGATTTTGGCAATTTAGTTCAACTGGGCATCCATATGCACCATAATCTTTTACCAAGTGCAGCCATGCTTCGCTTTGTTGGAAGACCTAGGAGGAGACGGAAGAACTCCTTCGCCTTCTCCTGTTCTAAAGATGCCAGAATTTGATGAGGCATTCAAAGTCGAATGGTTTGTGTCAGGGATGACAATTGGTGCAATGTTGAGTAAGGGAGGCAGGCGTGTGGCATTCTTCAGTGAAAAATTGAATGAGGCCAAGAACAAGAAGTACTCAGCATCTTTTTTCTGTTTCACATGAAAGGGTTCTATTAAAAAATGAAAGTCAGAGGAGGTTGCAGAAGTGTGATGTTCCTGGAGAAGTCTATCTCGCATTGTTGGAGGGTGGGAATCGATCCAAAGCCGCCCCCCCCCCCCCCCTGCTTGTTCTATATTGGAATCCACTGATTAATAATTCTCGGAGATTCAACTGAAGCAGTTGTTCCTGCCTCTTCAATAGTTGTTCATTGTTTGACGAGAGCCCATGAAGGAAGAATGGTAGCAGTGCCCTGTCTTTCCCATCTCAAAACTACCTAGCCCATTTGTTTAAAACGCTTGTAAAACAGAATTCAGCAATATTACAAACATTAGTGTCACGAATCGTTTTGCAACTACTTGAGTGGTGTTAGGGGTTCTGTAACTGCTTCCAGATGTTGATAGACCTGTCTTTTCTCCCTTACCAGACTCCAACGCCACTAACAATGAAAATACTCATCTTGGCAATAACTATGATTGGGTATAGAATCTCTCTACATCATTAAATCAAATCACTTGTCTCCGGGTCAGCAGCTACATGTCCTTCCTTTTTCTTATTGGGCTGCTGTCCAGTGGTACCGGTACAACTGTAAACTAGGAGTCCATGTGATTATTCACGACATCCAAGCCATCCATCAGATACGTTGCCTTCCATTATACCATGAGCCACGGAACACGGGACAAGTTGAAAGGGAATGCCCATCCTTGATTTGCATGGGGGGCCCACAATGTTGTTTATACATGGAATCCAGACTGTCCAGACCTTTAATTTTCCACGGATAAAAGGGTTAGGATAAAAATCAGGCTCTTCTGACAGACCCTTGATTTGTGTGGGGGGCCCACAATGCTGTTTATATGGAATTGAGGCCATCCAGACCCTTAATCTGCCATGGATATAAGTTTAGGGCAAAAATTAGGCTGTTCTGCAACTCAGGTGGCCCCCAGTGAGAATGATGACTTGGCATCCCTTCCGACCTTGTTCTCCGTGCTGTGGCCCACCAGAATTTTGGATGGGTTGGATAGGATACATACACCATGTGGTCCCCACATCTGCTTGCTACCAATGTATGTTACCGTCACCACTGGAGCTAACACCTCTTTCTTAGTTCGTTTTGTCATGGAGTATTATTGAACTCACCACTACGTAATTTTGACTAATTGTGTATTTTTTGCTTGCTAACCAGGTTAATGACTGGCTAGAGAGGCTGGTCGATGAGAAAGGAGATGATTTGTACCGGATGAAGGGCGTTTTGTCTGTAGAAGGTTTCAATGAACGTTATGTCTTTCAGGTCCTCTTTTTGCTCCCCTCCCTCGTGCTCTTTCGTATGTATATATTATTGTGAGGGAAGTTAAATAGACTCAGATGCACAGCTGTTTTCTATCTCATAATTTTTTCCTTGGTCCTTCAGGGCGTACATTCCACCCTCGATGGTTGCCCGGCCAAACCATGGGGGCCTGATGAGAAAAGGATGAGCAAGCTTGTATTCATAGGGAGGAATTTGGATGAAGCTGTGTTGAGAAAAGGCTTCAAGGGTTGTTTGGTATAGAAGCTTCTTTTGACGGCTTGTCAGCAGCATACCATATGGCATTGATCTCATACTCAAATCACAACTTCCATGATCGATTCTAGATGTTCAACTGCCCTTCCTCAAGAACCGTCACAAGTTTAGCTTCGAAGACTGTAAGCATTCAGATCTTGGAACTTGAATCGAATCATTGGCCTTTGGTATCATCCTTCTGTGGTGAATTTTCGGAACTGCCCACATGCTGATGAAACATGACAACCTAAATGGTGATGAGGATGGTGGTGATGGTATGAAGGATTAGAAGAGACCGTTTATAACTTCAGTGAGTAATCTTGGTGCAACAAATTCAGAACCGAACCAGTTATATAACAAATCTGTTACTGGATATTTGTGGTAAGCAGAGATTTTTATGTGGTGAACCCCTTCATGTGATAGGCCGTCCCGAATGTCTCCCTAATGGTTGCAGCCAAATAAAAGGTTGACCGGAACCAGCATTCCTCTTAAACACAATGAGAAAACTCGATTAAAATAAATATACTTTTATTGAATTTAAACCAATAAACAAAACTAAGGGCCTATTTTGCATTCAAAATTTTGATAATTTTAATTTTATATATTCGAAATATAACATATTCGTGATTTAACAAATATTTGACATTCAAAAAAAAATAATTTATTATTATTATTATTTTTTAAATGTTTCATTGGCTGCATGGCTGACCTATCTTAAATCATATTATTATAATTAGCCTTTTTACCTTGTGAATGTCTGGTATCCTGGGCAAAAATTACAATTTTGCAATTTAGAGTAAAAGGTAATCAAATGGTGGCTATTGTAATGGACTGATTGGGCTGATTCAAATTAATGATTGGACTGATTCAATCAATTTGGAACGGCCTGGCCCTTTTACTCGAATTCAATCATATACTTCAGATTAACCAAAATGATTGTTGAGATGGACGGACAACTAAACCAAATTTATTGTTGAAAATCACGGGCAACAAATGATTAAGGACACATTCAACTAGTTATCTGATGATAGGTTGGACCATCCTATCGTCGGACAGTATATGGATAGAACGTAATTATTATAGCTAGCAGAAGCTTGATAAATGATTTGTTCCATGTATTGTGCAAGGCCCACCTTTGATCCTAACCATTTTGCCATGGATGGGAAGTGCATGGCCAGTATTTATTTGGCTATAAAAGTTCTTATCATGAATCTATGTTGTCCATCTTCTCTATCTACCGTTTAATGCTGATCACTCTTAAGCTTAATTAGATATCCTAATGATTTGATCAATGGATAAGAAATGGATGTTGCCTATTTATTTTACTAGAAAAGGTCTAATTAGTGACGTCCTAGATTGTATTAGGCATAGCTTTGATTGCATTCCATTCAAAACATTAGTTTAATGGGATGGTCCAACTATCCGGTCAATTACTCACAAAATGGATGGTCCATATTAATTACAATAGAAAAAGTCTAATCATTGATTTGGATTGTCCATCATGTGGATGGCTCATAAATGTCATATTTAATCCAGTGATCCTATCCATCTGTCAATAACTAAGAAGATGGATGGCCCACTTCTATTATATTTGGACAGTTGATTTCCACTGTCTTGATTGCGTGTCATCCCAATTCCCAAGCCACTTTCATTGGGTAGTTGGTTAGGAAAATGAATGGTACACATTGATTGTATTAAAGATGGCTCGTTCATTGATTTGGATTGGGGGGCCCACCCTTGGTTGCTCGTTACTCATAAAAGTCACTTGTTTGGATGATCCCAGCCATCGACTAATAGCTAGGAAAAAGGATGGTCCACATTGGTTTATAATAAAGAAGGTATAATCATTGATCTGTACCATCTATCATGTGAGGGGATCACTTTTAATTGTCCTTTCCTCTTAAAAGTCATTTTGATTGCATGATCCTAGCCATTCCATCTATGATAAAGAAAGTGGATGGCCCATATTGATTATACTATAGAAGGTTCATTCATTGGATTGTCTATGTGGACCTACCTGTGATCGCTCGTTCCTCTCTGAAGTCACTTTGATGGGATGATCCTAACCATGTGATCGATGGGCAGGATAAAGGACTGTCCATATGATTGTAATAGAAGGTTGGATATATCATTGATTTGGACCATCTAACATAAGGGACACACCGTAGACTGCCCATCTCACGGAACACAGCACTTTGATGAAGGGATGGAGGGGTTCAAACCCATCTTTCACAACTAGCACAATCCACTTGCATTTAGGGGTTAGGTGGATCTGGATTTGGATCGTCCACCATGTGGACCCTAGCATCGATGTCTCTACCATATGGCAACCCAGAAGAAGTATGCCACGCCACCCCTTTCAATTCAAAATACAAACACAGTAGTAAGAAATGTTGGTTATTAGAGAGGGTAACAAGCAACTATATATATTCATGTTTATTTAATCAATGGTAACAACTTTTCAGAGTCAAGACTCAAAATCTATTCATAGCAGTACACAATATAGCGACTGATGGTCCTGAAAAATGTATGCCTCCAAGACTCATTACATAGAAGAAAGGCGAAAAAACCCCAAAATCCAATAGCATATGAACAAGCCACGAACAAATAGAAAAAGAAATGACCATTGACAAATCTAGATTCTTCTTCTTCTTCCTCTTCTTTCTCCGTTGGAATATTTGATGAGCAATTTCTTTCAAGTGGTTTCCCACATAGACCTGGATTGCCCACATAGCTACTTTCATCAAATGTGTGAAATTGAAGGCCTGATGGGATTTCTCCTGATAAATTATTGAATGCGACACTGAAAGTAGAAAGAAAGTTTAGTTGAATGATCTCGGGAGGAATTTCCCCACTCAGCTTGTTATGTGAAAGATCTAAACTCTCCAAATTGTCCAAGTTGCGAAACGTTATTGGAATTGGGTTCGTTAGAAGGTTATTAGATAAGTTGAGTGATCGTATTACTTTCAAGTCTCCTATTTCAGGTGGAATGCTACCCATTAATTGGTTTGATGACAAATCAATTCCAATCATCAATGAGCGAGGCATACCTCTGTAAGTGTACAATCTACCTTTTGTGGTGAAATCGACCGTAAGCCTGTCGGTTTGTTGAAAACCCGAACGCTTACCTCTGTCATGGTTTAAAGTTTTTGATTCTTTCATCCAAAATGTGATATTCTTGAAGCAAGTGGGAATGTCTCCTGATAGTCTGTTATCAGAGAGATCCAAAAACTGGAGATTTTGCATTTGACACAATTGCCTTGGTACCTGGCCTTGGAAATGATTTTGGCTTAAGAGGAGTGCGCCCAAGCTCGGAAGAATAGGCAACCAGTTTGAAATATCACCTGACAAGCGGTTATTTCTAATGTCCAATATTAGTAATTTGGGACTGTTGGATAGGCTCGGTGAGACCGTTCCTGTGAAGTAATTACTATGAAGTTGCAAGAATCTCAAATTCATCATATTGGAATCTCTTTGGAGCATCTCCCCTTTTAAGGTGTTGTTTGACAGATTCAAGTATATCAATGAAGTGCCATTTTTCATCAAGCCATGTGGTATTTCTCCTGATAACTTGTTGTCGGACATATCCAGTGTTTCCAAATCAGTTCTGTCTGCAAAGGATGAGGGGATGCTGCCATGCAAAGCATTGGCAGAAACATTGAAACGGCGTATTCTAGGAAAAAGGGAGCCCATGTTATCAAGAAGTGGTCCATAGACATGATTGATTGACATATCGAGTTCGATGAGGTTTGAAGTTGTGTTCTGGTTTGGCAATGGAAATGGACCACTTAACTTGTTGTCCCTTAGACGCAGGTATGAAGTAGCATTGTAGAATAGCCAGGATGGAAGCATCCCAACAAGTGAGTTGTGGTATAAATCCAAGGTTATTAAGGAGTTTTGGGTGGAGAGAAAGGTTGGGATGCCGCCGCCGCTACCTTTGTTGAGGTTGCAATTTGACAAGTACAGGCTATGGAGTTGGAAAGATGGGACCCACAGTGGGGACTCGGTATCAACCGTTAATTGGTTATTGTTGGAAATGCTGAGGAAGCTGAGATTGGAGAGGTTGGCAAACAAGGAAAATGGAAGCACCCCATCAAACTTATTATACGAGATATCAATCTCCTCGATTGCGGTCAGGTTCCTGAAAATGGAAGGAATTCTCCCTTGGAATTGGTTTTGAGACAGAAGGAGACTTCTTAGGGAATTCATGTTACCCAAGCAGGGAGGAATACTGCCTTCGATGGAGTTGAAGGAGAGATCCAAATGCTCCAACTGCTTCAATTCACAGAATGCTGCAAAAGAGTGAAGGAAAAAGTTAGTTTTTTATTTTAATTATTATTTTATTATTATTATTATCTTTTGTGTGGGTGTTAATGGGCTGGGCTTGGGCTAGGATGAGTTCATCAGTCCATATCAATCCCAAAAAATGTTATGCCAGCCTAATCCCATCCAAGCTCATGATGGTCTTTAATTTGAAGACTGATCCATGAATATTTATTAAAGCTAGGGTTGCAACTTGGGTTCAGGTCAACCTGAAGCCGATTGGAATTCGGTACAGGTCGGGTTGCAAGTTGGATCCTCTTAAGTAATGAATGCAGTTACAAATGTAACTTTTTTTTTTTACTGACCTCAATAATTAAAAAGCTACTTATTTAAAATAAGTTTGGTTAATTATTAATTATAAGTTACTTATTTACTGAAAAAGAGCAAAAATTTTCAGTAATTTCAGTAAAAAGTCGGGAGTCAAGAGTCAAGGTGGTATAATGCTTGGCTTGACAATCTCTACAAGTTCGGGTTTTAAGTTTGTAGGTTCTATTTAGCAATCCTAGCCACTGATACGGCCAGCAAGATTCTAGATGGCCCTTGTGACAACAAATCTTATATGGAATAATCTTACCCTTTCAACTGTGTTGTAATTTCGAGCCCATGACAAGCTCGGATTAACTCTATATATTAAAAATTCAAATCTTATACTATTATCAATTATGTACTTTGCAGAAGCACATTCAATGAAAATAGAACAATTAAACTAGAATCAACCTATCATATATTCAGAAACACATGATTTTACGTGGAAAATCTTTGCAGGAAAAATTAAAGCATAAAGTGATAGAGATCTCCACCATAATCAAAACCTTCGAGTTACACTACTACATTTCTTCGATTAGAGAATCAATTGAATATCTCCTTCCAATGCACATCCCCTAGGAAAATCCCTATCTCTTGAGAAAATTCCTTTTTAAGTTTTTACGAGTATGGAAAACCCTCTCAACATGTAAAACTACTGCCTTATAAGAGAAAACACTTTTATCTCCTTAAAGCCTTAATCGAATCAGGACTTAAATAATCTGACTTGTGTAAAACTGCATAATAAAGTCGACGATTGTCGGTCGGACCGAAATCACCATCGGTTGGACCGAACTCACTGTTCATTAGATTGACTCAGACCAACAAATTTCTGGCCTGCTCTTGAGAAATCCTGCACTTTGTAGGTTGGACTGAACATAGTTCAGTCGGTCCAACCGAGCCTTGCTTCATCTCATGAACTACATAAAATCGAAGGTATCCGCACAATACACTCTATCTATTAAATAGAAGATTAAGAAAGCTATGTTTCACACTCACGAGAGAATGACCAAGTATTTGATGTACTGGATCTTTCAAGCAGGGATTTTTTTTGTTTTTTGGTGTCCATCAGTATTGTGAACCATCATTTCAACGGCCTGGATTGCTGGACCATGGATCCAGCTGGCACAAAGCGAATACCATCACTATAGAACTCACTATCCGAGCATTGCAGTGTGAAATTGAATGATCCTTGACTCGAGGGTATCCGACTATACTCAGATTGCCATTTTCTCAGAATAAATAGACTTGAGGGATAAATGCACGTGGCTTTGAAAACCAAATATACTTTCTACATTTTAGTTTATAACTATCCTATTTAACAAACATGCTTATTCATTGAATGAGTAGAAATCAAGAAAAGCTACTTGTGTCATAACTCATAAGTAACTTAGGATCAGAACTCCCCCCTAAAATTCACCCATATTCCACATTCATATCCATACAATTTTGGCTCTCCATCGATTGTGGATTGTTTATGCAATTTTCTTTTAAAACCATTTTATTAGCTTCCCACCAGTTGAAGAATCAGGAATTTTCGCAGATAGGGGCTGCTCATGCCTCGTCAGTTTGGACTACTGAGATGTCGACCGCTAGTAAAGCCCAATCAAGGAAAACTCGCAGGATCTAGTGGATCTACCCTTTGCTTGATTTTTAGAATGACCCATCAGATATGATCAACGATCAACGGCTGGATCATCAAATCTGACCCAAATGGACAGAGATATGGAACTCACTCTCTCCTCTTTTCTCTTTGCTCAGGTTTAAAGTGTTGCTATGGATGGATTCACAAAGGACAGAAACTCTCTCTCTCTCTCTCAATAAAAGGTAACAGTAAATTGAAAGAGAATTTAATCTGAAAGGAAGAAGCATTACCTTGGAGTAAATTCCGTCCGCCAATCTGGTTCCTACCCAAACGGACTTGTTTCAATTCCTCGAATTGCTTAAACAATGAAACATTGGGATACCAAGTACCCAATCCCTCATCCCTTGTATCAAAAATATTGATTTGGACGACATGAGATGTGGAGGGATTGCATTCAATCGATTCCCATAGGCAACAATCGTCTCCGGCCCAACCTGAAAGAGCGGAGCCGTTTGGATGGTTTATAGAATCTTTGATTTGAAGGAGAGCTACCCTTTCTTTTTCCAAACATGCTTCACATCCAAAAAACCACCAGCTAACACACACGAAGAACACTAGAAAATTATCTAAGTTAAGTGCAGCCATGATATAAACCTTTTTTTGTACGTGATTAACTGCACTAAGCTTGCCTAACAAGGGAGATTAGTGCATGATTAAGCACATGAAGCTCAGGAAGGGAGGTTGTCTATGATGCTGTAGAAATGATGTCTCTTTACACTCCTTTTATATACCCATGAACAGCCGCAACAATAGCATCCACCTGAATCAACACGGCACGCTGTTTTTTTTTTATTTTTATTTTTATTTTAAATTTCTTTAGAAATCCCGTCTTGCGTCCTGCCCCTGCCCAGACAGACAGTCCACGCATGGGCTTCTTATGGCCCACCGTGATGTATGGGTTTATCCACGCCGTCTATCCATTTTGATAGATCATTTCAGATATGAGACCAAAATCGAGGCACATCCAAGGTTAAATTTAAGATTTTAATTAATTTTATTATTAGAAATATGATAAACGGTGATAATTTAATCACATGTTTCAAATTATGTTATATAATTATATATGCCAAGCTGTACGTTACGCGGAAAATTATTCCTCTGATATTAATTCAAATTTCTTAAATTAAGAAAAAACTTTGATAAATTCATTATCGGTATGGTCCGTTGAAATGTTGAATCGGCTTAATTCCTAAAATCATTAGATGATCGAGTCTTAGAAAACCCACATATACCATATAGATTGTATCAATAGCTGTCATTTATGAAAAAATCTCACCTTTTGCACATTGACTCTAAAGCCTTGCGTGTAAGTATACATTTCTACATTATTGAATTAAACGTACGCACTGAATGAATGAATGAATGAATGGTTGATTCGATATGTCCAATGTGTACATTAATATTGAATTAAATGATTGTATAAAGAAAACAAACGTAATATCATTGTACTAACATGTATAGACAAATTTCTAAAGACTATGTTCCACTTTCTTTGTTCTCTTTTTTCTATAATTTTTTTTTTCTTTGATTTTTGAGAAAACCCTTGCTTTGATACACTCATTTTTTAAGAGAGAGGGAGAGAGTTTGTTAAGAGAATACAAGATACATGGAGATTTGGAATAATGTGAGAAAAAAAAAAAAAAAAAGGATGTTACATGCTAGGAGGAGATACAATTTGTACCGTATCGTGCATCATGGTCACCGATGTGGATACAATACACGAATAATTCACACAATGGTCTCTCCGTGGGCTAAAAGTTGCAAGGTAAGCACCATTCTGTTCTGTTCAGGTGACATTTGGGGCATGCATCCTTGGTGTGGTCCTAGCTGATGGCCGTCCCACTAAAAATGTTCCCATTAGTAAAATCACTGCTGCCAATGACTCTTTGAAGGTGGCCTTTGTTTTCTTTTCTTAAATTAACCTTTCATGGTTTAATGCTCTTTTCTTAGGTACTGTTGGACTAGGATCAAAACAAAAGTCAAGAATCGGCTAGTCAAATAGGCTTAAAAAATTAATCCACAAGGCTTGGCCCGAGACTCAAACTTGCCAGCTAGCCTGGGTCATGAGTTTCCAGAAGAACAAATTTCAATAATCTCAGGAGTTTTAACACCCGGTCAAGGGTTTGAGTATGCACAGGTGGTGAAATCCCACCACGGGTTGACTGTGAGGGGAGGTGTGCGCGTGTGTAAAAAAAAAATCATCAACCATTGAAACCCTCATGGAGTTACGGAAGTTTTGGATGAATATGATGTTTGTTTTTCATCTTCGTTCAGATCTATGCGACCTTATAAATAGATTGGATGGAAAATAAATGTTGGGCCCTAAGAATGTTTTAACAGTGAGAATCATTGCCTCCGCTGCTATTTGTTGTGTGGTCCACTTGGGGTTTGGATATGACCCATTTTTTCGTCTCATCCTCTAAAATGATCTCGTCAAGTGGATAAACGGTGTGGATATAATAAATACAACATTTTGGGGCCAATTTAACTTTCATTTCATCTGAACCGTTTGTACAACTCGGAGGTCCAGAAGCATCAGCTCTCGTCTTTACACAGCGGTTTGTGGTACACCAGTCAATACGCTTCCCCTTATAAGTCAATACGATTGAACAGTTTTAACCTCTTTTTATTATCTTTCGAAGGGACGCGGATTGCGTCCTGCCCCCGCCCGGACGGACGCAATCCGCCTGGGCAGGGATCTGTGGGGCCCACCGTGATGTAAGTATTTTATCCACACCGTTAATTATTTTTATATGATTATTTTAAAATATAAAAGAAAATTAAGATAGGTTCATGGCTTAAGTGGACCACAAATTATGGATTAAACTTCCACCATTAAAAACTTCATTGGAGATGGAGAAGTGACGGATCAAGATGAAATTTATGTTTTCACTTCATCCAAGTCTTCATGACCTTATTAATAGGTTGGTTGGTAAAAAACATCACGGTGGCCCGTAGAAATGTTTCAATGGTGGGTGTCATTATCACTGTAGCTTCCTTTGATGTGGTCCACTGGATCTGTTTATCTACTTCATTTTTTGTATAATGCCTTAAAATGATCATATAAAAACGATTAACGGTGTGGATAAAATAATTACATCACGGTGGGCTCCACAGATCCCTGCCCGGACGGATTACTGTCCGAGCGGGGGCAGGACGCAATCCGCGTCCCTTAGAAAGCATAGTTGGATGTGATTAGATTTGATTCTTTGAAATTTTTATTTCATAATTTTGAGTATGTTGTCGACGGATGTGGACTAACGAGAAAATTTAGAACAAGGTGAGAAGATCTCTCTTTCTCTCATCTACTTCAGCGTCGAATGGTGGAGAGAATTTCCTTCCTTATATGGAGACCAGCCAAAAAATCAGAACCCGAATCGTTCTTCTCAAAGCGCCAAGTTCCTCTACTCGCCTCTCATTCTTATAGGTAGAGAGAGTCTCCTGTTTGCGTTGACGCAACTTATAAGGTAGAACGGGTTGGATGGTGGAGAGAATTCCCTTCTTTACACACGTAAAGACTCTCCCTTTTGCGTTTAATTAGAGAACGCAACCTCCCTCTTCCAAGTGACTTATTGGGTACGAGGTAGAATGGATCGCGGACAATCCCATGGCAGGATGAATAAAGAAGGCTCTGTCAACGACCGAACTGATCCAAATCGTTAGAACTTAAAATGGACATATCTCACATGTCAGAACAAGCCATCAGGCATACCATATATGATTTTGGTATACGAGGAGCTACTTTAGCCACCCAACCCTGCTACACCGGGTTGCCCACGCTGAGTTTGCCAAATATCATCTTATCAACGGTCGAAGATGATTTTAACAGCAAACACTATTGTTTTTTTATGGTGTGGTCCACCTGCGATTTATATCCCTCTCATTTTTTGGACCAAGCTCTAAAATTATCTTTAAAAGTGGATGAAAGGAATAAGTGAAACACATGCATCATGGTGGGGCCTACACAACACCGACCACCAGCCACAGGAGGAGTTGCCAATCCGTTTTCCTACCTGAGGAGCTAGTTGAAAGGCTTGAGCCGAAAAAAAAAAAAAACAAAAAGACGGCCAGAGATCAAGTGGAATACCCTGCAAAAAAAGCAGCGGGGGTTGAACGTCTACCAAAGTCACAGGAATTTTAAATTAATATGATATTTATTTTTCTTCTTCATTCGGGTTTGAATGATCTTAGGAATAGATTCTATGGAAAATAAATGTTAGGGTGAGTCCAACGAATGTTTTAACAGTAAGAATCATTGTTTCCAAATGCTATTTGTGGTGTGGTATACTTAAGGTTTGGACACTAATCAATTTTGGTATTATGCTTTAAAATGATATCGCTAAATGGATTAACAGTGTCTTTATGATAAATATCTAAAATTTCAGGGCCAATTTGAATTTGATAGCCTTTGAACCGTCCGTACAACTTCGAGCTCGAGGACAGTCAGCGCACGTCTTTGCACGGCGCGTACCCACACCAGCCCGGTCGGTCGTGTGTGGTACAGCAGCCAATCCGCTTCCCATCTATGGATTCTAGTGCTTGGATTTACCACTAAAACCTTTCGAATACGTTATGCGCTAGCAGCCAATCCACTTCCCATCCATGGACTCTAGTACGTGGATTTACCGCTAAAACCTTTCGCAGAAGTTCTGCGCTAGCAGCCAATCCGCTAAAACCTTTTGTAGAAAGTTCTGCCCTGGAAACTTAGGTAGGCCCACCGTGATGTTTGTGAGAAATCTATCCATCCATCTGATTTTTGAGCTAATTTTAGGACTTTGGACCAAAAGTGAGTAGAATCCAAGACTCAAGTGGGCCACACTAAAAGGAAAACGTGGGAAAGGAAATTCCTACCATTGAAACCACCCCGGGTTGAAAGTAATGTTGAAATGTCATCCATACCGTTTATAAAGTCATTACTACTGGGATGAACTGAGAACACAAATATTAACCTAGTTCAAAGCTTCTGTGACCCCACAAATATTCCAACAGAGGACGTTCAATCCTTACGTTTTTAGCCCACTTGAGTATTGGATACGGCTCATTTTTGGTCTCATGTCCTTAAAAATCTCACAAAATGGATAAACAGGATGAATTTCTCACAAACATCACGGTGGACCTTACTTAGATTTACAGCACAAGAACTTTCTATGAAAGGCTTTAGCGCTACCCGGTCCACCGTAAGAAACTTCCTCTAAACATATGCTGTGACCATCAAAATCTGTAGTGAAAGGAAATTTTCATTTACTCAAATTCAACCATAAAAATGGAGGGCTAGAATCGTTTCTAAAGTGCAATTACGGGAAAGGACGCAGATTGCCTACTACCCCTGCCCGTCCCTAGCTCCGGACAGTTAGTTCTGTGCGTGGGCTCACCTTGATGTATCTGTACATCCAAACCGTTAATTCCTTTTCTCAGATTATTTCAAGGCATAAACACAAAAACGAGGCATATCCAAAGTTCAAGTGGACCACACCAAATAATAAGTTTGGTTGTATTAAAATGCACAAAGCATTAAATGTCAGTTGCATTAAATGCAAGAGTCATCTATGGTGTGGTCCACTTGAACGTTGGATATGGCTCATTTTTGTGTTCTTGCCTTCAAATAATTTGAGAAAAGGGATTGACAGTTTGGATGTACAGATACATCTAGGTGTGCCCACCGACAGAACTACCTCTTCACATCTAAGGATGGGCGGGGTGTTACGCAATCCGCCTCCTAGAGGGAAAATGCTTATCATGGTAGTTGGATAAAAAGCATGACCGTCACTGGATTATCTCAGAATGTGGGCCCTAATGGGTTCTACAGTAAAAAAAATTAGGACTGTAGACTCTTTCCTCTTATGCTTTTTTTTTTTTTTTCAATGCCCAAAAACTTTGATTACTAAAGTAGATATTTAGGGCACGAAAAGAAAAGAAGGTTTTCGGCAAAAATAGAGATATTTTTGTTTTTATCAGTTAGTTAGTACAGGTAAAGACCTAGTTTGGTGAGATATATTTTGTTTGGGCTGAATAAAAAAAAGTGAAGTGGTACCTCAGCCCTAGAGTAAAAAATTACCCTTAACAATCAAGCTCTATGGGGTCTCCTTGATACGTATCAAGGTTCATTAGTTTGGACAACTCACGTTACGACCTGAGCCCACCAAAACTCTATAAGGGCCACAGAAAAGGGAAACAATATTTGGAATGGAGACAACCATCATAGAAACCTTCCCAAGGCCACCATGTTTGTATATGCTATCCTACCTGTTCATCAGGTGGGTCACTGGGATGAAGAGACATCCAACTATCCTAGGACCAAAATTCAGTTCAACATGGTATAAGGGAATGATTTAGTTGTGGTTTACATTTTTCTTATGGTGAAGCTCACATAATTTCTGTATCGACCCATTTACCTAACTGAACATTTTCTGACCCGAGCCTGGCCACTGCAAATTGATTGGGCCGGTTGATCTGAGGAACACAGGGGCTATGGTGACCGTCCATTTTCAAGCAAAAGATCGTCAATTCTCAAATGGTCTCAATAATTCAATTTAAGAATTTTAAATTTTTTTTTTTTTTGGTTTATTCACAACACAAGTTGAGACTCATTGTATGAACAGCTTGGATCATTGGAAGATTACCCAGATTGCTACAATCTGCCAAGCATTCAAAATTCAGTTTCCAAAAGCCCATTTTGAGATGCTACGGTTTGTGGAAAGTCGGAAACACTGAGAGAGAGAGAGAGAGAGAGAGAGAGAGAGAGAGAGAGAGAGAGAGAGAGAGAGAGAGAGAGAGAGAGAGAGAGCAAAAAAGAAGACTACCCAAGTGGTTTTTATTTTTATCAATTTTCTAGTCGAAAATCACTACAAACTAGTCGATCAACCATCTCTCCATATACTTCTCAAAAACAGGAACATGCGGCAATTGCTACGCTAACAAGAGCAAACATATATGAAATTTGTAGCATGGGAGCACCAGAAAATGGTGGTGATACAATCGGGTCCCTTGTGCCACTTCCTCCAGTAGGAGAAATCGGGGGTGCAACCGAAGTGGATGGTGAGTGCGATGGCGGAGCCAAAACTGATGGTGGCGATACTGGAACCGGTGAAGGCAATACTGGCACAGGCGAATTCAACGTAGGAGATGGAGCCGTCGACGGGTATGGCCCACCAACTACACAATTACTAAGTGAAGGAGTAGAAATCCCACATGCAGATGGAAGGTTGAGAACCTTAGTGAGATTCAATGCAATGCCGTAATCACTACTGCCTATCTTGAGGACCTCACATAAGCACGCAGGGCTGTCCTTTACCACGCTCTCAACCCCAGCACAACATAAGCCTTCAGGCTTAGAAACCATGCTCCCGTTCTCCGCGAAGGTTATGCAATCACCCAAGCTGCCGAGCGGGCCATCATTCACACAAGTGATGGACGGAGATGGTGCTTGGGAGGCACCATTCACCATGACCCATGTAGCCAAAACACAAAATAACCATGTAAGTTTCCCCATGGTTTGAAGATGAAATAAAAACACAGAGCGTAAGGGGTGCTACAAAACTTCAAAAGAAAGGTGTGTTGTAATCAGGGGGTTTTTGGGCTCATGTCTCTTCCGATTCCTTTTTTACATGCACTCATATAGAGCTACTGGTTTTTGAGTCAACAAACGTCTCTTTCTTGATTCCATTCACGTTGTGGAGATTATATAATGAAGCAATACACGGTACGAACTTCTGTTCTGCCTCAATGTTTGAAAAACTCGACGGGTCCACACTTTTGTGGCTGTATGTTCCAAACCAGGTCAAACGGGTAGGGCAACAGGAATCCCCTGTAACCCTAAGCTCTTTGGGGCTTCTTGATGTCTGTAATACATTCACTCCATCCATCCGTCCATCTGTTTCACCAACATGATCTAAAAAATCAGGCATATCCAAAATTCGAGTGGGTTTGAGGCTACGAAAGTTTCTCCATTTAAAAATATGGTGTAAAAGTAATATATTTGACTTTGACTAATGACTTTGAAAGTAATACGAGGTTAAGGTATCTGAAAGACCATTTTAGCCCTATTGCCAATTATATTCACAGTTGAACCCCAATTCTTTAGACTTGCCTTCCTAAAGAGTTTTTGAGGCTTAGTTTAAACATACAAAGTGATCCATACTAAGCATTTATTTATTTTCTAAGGCCATCTCACGGAATGATCAGCTGTGTCCTAATAATGTTTCAATGGTGTTCATCACCCCAAGTTGGTTTTCTTATTATTGGCCACATCTGGCTCAGATTTGACTGATTTTTTTGTGTGAAGCCATAATATGAGTTGGCAAAGTAAGGGGGGTGGGGGGGATCTGGCACACGTATAATGGTGGGGCCCACTCAAAGGGCAAGGGCCAACTAGATGTAGTTTAAATGTTGTGGGTCGGGTCATGTCTGTCTCTAATATGGCTTATTCTATATATGTCTCTAACCTAGAAATCAAGATGAGCCCCATAGAGCTTAGGATCACAGAGGATGTTACGGGAAGTGGCATCCGAGGCCGGACTCTTAAGTTCGTTTTACATCATGGAGTGTATTGGAGTGAATTTTCTAAGGTAGAAAAAGTATTTAAAAAAGGTCTTGTTTGGCATTTTTATGTTTATTTGTTCTTTAAAATTCTTTATATAAATTAATATATATTAAGCTTCCTTTTATCTCTTTTCAAATTTGGACCACTCACTATTTTAAATTCGATGGTTTGGATTGCTTGATTAATGTGACTTTGAGGTGAGACGCAGGACTCACCCAAGTCTGTTGCCCCTTACCATGGAGCCCATCTTGATATATGTATTTTATATCCACGCTGTCCATCCATTTTTCCAGATCATTTTAGGGCACTATCTAAAAAACGAAGTAGATCCAATTATCAGGTGCACCATACCATAGGAAACAGTGGTGATTGGCCATTAATGGGCAACAAAAGTTTTGGATCAAATTGATATTTGTTTTTTACCTTCATCCAGGCTTACATTACGTTATCAACAGATTGGATGATAAATAAAAACTACGGAAATATTAAGGTAGACCCTAATAAGTTTTTAATGATAGTGTGTTCAATCACAACTATTTCCTACGGTGTCGTCCACCTAATAATCAGATCTGCTTCGTTTTTGGGATATCTGGAAAATTGGTGGACCATGTTCAGATATAGAAGATTTCCTCTAGACTCATTGCATTGAAAACCTTGATATGGCCTTTCGCTTGATTTTTATGTGAGTTCCCAGGAGCCCAACCTGGCTTTGGGTCAGGCTTAGAGCCGCTAGCTTCAGCCTTGTATGCATGGCCCAATCATTTTTTTAGGTAGGGCTTGGGCTCAAGTCACATTTAAGCCGCCCAGCTTGACCTAGCCTAGCCCAAACCCCTCTGTATATGTACATGTGTCCCATCTTACAAAATGTCATTTTGGCGAAACAGATGCGCAGCATGGATATAAGACATACATCACGGCAGGCCCCACTGTCAGGGATCCACCCAAGCTTCATCCAGCATTGTGGGGGCAATGTGGTCTGTGTACTACATCCAACCCATCCAAAGGGTGCAATCCACCATGATGATCAAATGCCCCAGAAATTAGGCTCCAACACGTGGAATTGAAGATTTTCGGGAGATGCATGTTTTCTGTGTCCCACTTGATGATTGGATCCGCATGATGTTTTGGTTGTATGATAATCATGGTGGGGTCTACCTGTTTAATGGGCTGGATGTCATAAACACACATAGACTCCCGAAATCTCTATCACAATGAGGAGCCCATGAGTCAGTTTGTACCAGTGGGGTCCTGGATAAGCAATCCAGTTGATGAACCTGGCCCATGAAATCTGCTAGAATGATATCAACTCTTCAACTTGTAAACAGTCACATTCAACATAATAAGTACAAATATTGGATGGCTAGGAGCTTCTTATCTGGGAGATTTATGGGGTATGATCCACCCAAGCTCTAAGTCCCATCATATGAATGGCACAGATCACAGCCTACTTTCAAAACTGAAAACCTAAGAAGACTACATCCGATATTTATCGGCAGTTCATCGGAGTCATATCACCAATAGGCAATTTACTGAGAGTACATAACACATAATAGCTCTTTACCCTCCAACATTACCTTACACTTGAAAGATCATCTGATCCTCTTCCCTTGAGACACAAATATGATACACCAGCGCCTCTTTTCGTGTTAAAATCGCAACGAACCAGAGGTATATATATCTTGCATCTTTAATCCATCAAAAACATAGGATTCAAAAGAAAATCTGCAGAGAAGAAAGCCCAAGTGATCATACAAGATTGAACAACATTTGCATATTTCCCTGGAAGGGAGGCTGCAAAGTCAAGTGAACTGCCGCCTGTTGTAAGTGTCCTCGGGCACAAAGACTGTTTGGAGGTTCTGAGGCGGGATATGTGGGGTCCCCATTGCGATGCCTTGATTGTTTTGTGGGCCCCAAGGCTCTATGCTCTTAGCCGATGATAGAGTGATGTAATAGATGATTCCGAGAGAGATGCTTGCAAGGGACAATACTGCCCCACCAGCAAAAACCCCAGCCTTGACGACAAAACAGTAGTTGCCAAAGTACATCTTCTCTTCGCCATGTTGGTCATTCGCCCGTTAGCAACAGGAGAAATGCTATTATAAAAGTGACCCTGTATGAAAAGAAAGCCTGTTTTCAGAAATGAGCTGCTGCGAGGAGGGCTCTATTTTAAAACTAGCGTATGGATGGGGGGTAAAAAACTCTATTCAAACCCACATGAATTCAGAGCATAGTGGTAAATTTCATCACTCGGCACAAATCTTGACCAAGTCAACTCGACTCAGCAAGATTTCAGGCTGAGATACAATGAAACTTAATTATGAGAGTGGTTCGGTCACCAAGTGGACTCAATGACTCCGTCAACTCAGTGTCACTTGCCATGACTCAAACTGAGTAACTCACTTGAAAAGAATTTTGGGGGTTGGAACCGGAGACCTCTCTCAGAGGTAACAACACCCCTAACCAGCACGCCAAGGTTGCTGTGACTGCTATCCACCCTCTTTTTCTTTTTCTTTTTTTATCTTTTTAAAAAATAAAAATTAATTATCCATATACAACCACGTAAAATAATTATAAAAATTTATAAAGTTAATTAGTATATATCAAATTGAGTCAAGACTCATCCAAGTCTGCAAGTAAACCGGACTCAACTGAACATCGAATCGAGTCAAGTTCTCAAGTTTTTCAAGTATGGTTCAGAGTGGAGCAGAAAGGCGATCATGCAATTTGTATTCATACAGTTGGAGAACATAAGCATTGTCATGATCATCATCATCTAAGCCTTCTCGCAACTAATGGGGCATGCTAGTTCTAGAATTTTAGACTGAACATAACCACCCATTTTCCCTTTTGGGAAACTGAATTTTAGACTTCAATTTCGAATCATTGAAAGTCCGAACCAATTTTCTCCAAAGGTAATTGTTGGCAATTTATGGAAGAGGAAAAGAGCAAGCACAACGATGTCAATAAATGAGAAACAAGGGAGGGGGAAAAGGCATGATGAAGTGAAAATCTTCATTTGAAGATGCTTCACAAATTTATGTTCCATTTCAGGTTTTCATGTTACTCTTGATTCTTGAACAAAGAAAGTAGCATATGCATATCTGCAATAAAGGTGAAAGCCTTAAAAGAAGAAATACTTGCATCCAAATAAGCATCAAATCCTACAAAGCATACATACACGGAACACAAGTAGGAAAAGATACAGGGGATGACCATGCATGGAGCACTAGGGCTGTACACAAACCGGGCTAGCCCAGTTAACTCGCTCAACTCGGCCCCAAAAAGCTCGACTCGGCCCGACCCGGATCTGAGTTCTGGCCGGGACAAGTCATTTTCTTCAACCCGAAATTGAGTTTGGGCCAAGTTCAAACATGTCCCAGTTCGGCCCGAAACCCAACTCGACTTGGCCCGACTTGACCATTTACACACACACACACACACACACACACACACATCCTTATCCTAATCATTTGAGACAGAGAATTGAGAATGCCGTCCGTCCCTTTGTAGATGGAGCAGGCCCGAAATTGGCTCGAACTCAGCCGATTGCTGATTGGGCCGAGTGCAGGCTGGACGTGTTGGCCTGGTGACCGGGCCGGGCCGGGTTCGGGCTGGGTTTGACAGGTGACCAGGCTTGGCCAGGTTGAGCCCAGTTCAGCCTGATGTACACTCCTATGGAGCACCTTACATAATAGCAGGAATCTACATACTGTATGCATGGTGGAAACCCGTGTATTGTTTCCATGGCACACCAATCCAAGCCACTCAAATAGTGGCCAAGTGTAGATGGTGCATGGCCCGATGTAGGACGGGTAAAGGACAAGTGACAAATCAGTGGAGAGCCAGGATAACTTCAGGCTGAAGGGGCCCCGATTGCGCAAAAAGGGCCTAAACGCATGCTATAGCTTCCGACAGCCATAATTTTGCAACTGGTTATCTGTTTCTTGTGTACAATATATCGTTGGAAACCTACCAATGAGCTTTAGCCCTGGCCAACAACCCAAGGTTCACTTGCTGGCAAACGGCTTCACAAATTCAATTGTTTTAGAGTCAAATTAGGGTTTTAAGTTTAAAACTTAACAATTTTTTTTATTTTTTCAGGGTTTCACAAGTCCGGTTGTGGTAGTCATCTAAGGGTTGTTTACAAATTTTGGTAAGAATAGACATTTTTATTATTTTTAATAATACTAATTCAGGAAAGTGTCCTATTTTGAGTCAAATTAGGAATCTACGGCTGCTTTTGCTTATATAAGCACATCAAATACGTTGTAATCAACACTTCCATCAATAATATCAATTTTCTTCTCATTTTTATAAATGTCTCTCTCCTTGTGGATTCAAGGGCTACTTTCGAAAAGAAGACGGTGATCTCTTCTCTTCTACTCACTCACCTACCACATTACCCGAAAATTGCATTTGATCGGATGACCCAAACCATTTGATCTCATCCTCTGAATTCAGTCTCCCAACTGTGCATTTATGGTCCACACTAGGCCCATGATTTGAGAGGTTTGGATGTACACGTTCAAGTGGCTGAGACCCCACACCATTGCCAGCCCCAAAGAAATATATCCATAATTTGACCATCTAATTGATAACACAACAAATGCAGGCAGCTATGATCTGTAAACCAAGCATCAGTAATAAAATTCTTATCCAACCAAATTATCGACTTTTAGTCTAGGAAGTAATTACCAAGAAACGACAAAGCAGATCAGTGCTATTGACCAATTGGCCGTCGAAGGATGCAGGTTTCTCTTGCAACAGATGCAGCCAGCTGCAGTGTTAATAATCACTTGTGCTACCATAAGAGCCACTCCTCCAGTTAATCCAAGGGGTAGAGCTGGGCTCCTTAGATATGTGCATGTGCCAAGTGGAGACAGTTTAACATCAGAAACCTGCAAGATTAAGAAGCCACAACAATTCAAACAAGATCACGAATACCATCTAAGACACAGATGACAAAGCTAGAACATAAAGCAGGTGTTTCTTCTCCACCAATGCATCAGAGGTCCAGATGGTTCAAGGCAAGAAAATCAGTGGAAATCCAAACCACGGTATAAAAGTCATAACAGTCTTGCATCTCAATTTATTGGATTCAAAAAAATTCAACTGTGGAAGGACGACCAAAGGCACATGCAAAAGACACCATATTTCTATCATACATGTGAATATGTGACACAGTCGACAAATTAGGATTTAGGACTAGACTTTTGTGGTATGTGTATGAATGCATCATATTGTTATTGCTACGTTCGAACATTGTATGCAATAATTATGATTGGAGAACAATAACAACAACAAACAACCAAACGACATGATCTTAAAAAGGGGACCCCACAAGCATAGGACAGCCAAACCCAGCTTAGGAAGGCTGTATGCTAGATGTACTGAACTACATTAGGAATTACAACCTATATTCGCGAAATTGGAATAATTATCTTTATCATAATACACCATATATTCTCAAAAACACATCAGGCTCACCGTACAAATATCATCATTTACATCATGGCAGATGCAGGTGAATCTTTATTTCAGATGATTATCCATAAGTAAAATAAAATAAAATGGTTTCACCATTCTTACATGTATGTTGGCAACAGCAACTTGATTGTGGGCCTTGCTTGTGGGTGTGTTTTGATTTAGTATCAAATCGACATGCAATAGTCAATGTAACGAAATGGAAATAACCAAAACTGCAACTAACTCCGTATTCGTATTGAGGGACTTGAGTTCCAAGTTTCAAGTTGCACTTGAAAGGAACACAAGTGCAATTTAAGGCAACTTCCTCGCTATGAGTAGGAAGCATCATTATTTTTGCCATTCCTCTTGATTAAACTGAATGTTAACGATTAAATCTACTTGTACATCCAAACACAGCCTAATGCTCCCCCCATTTAGACATAATCATATAGAAACTAAATATGAGAGGATTCATTAGATTCAATTCAATTTGCTCGTCAATAGTGTTTCCTCTTTCAACTTTGCACCATTTAATTCCATTTTGGTAGTGATTAATGATGAAATGGTTCCTTTATTAACTCCAGTAGACGGACTGCCTATTTCCCAAGTGAAATTGTTGGGATGCAAGTCATCAACATCACCAATATAGCTATTTGGGGTCAGCCTTACTAATCCTGTTTCACCAATTAGTTTGAAACAGGAATTCTTGTGACTGCTTGGCAAAAGTTCAAGGACGGTCCACCTACATAACATCAATCCTCTACCTGGGGGTTCAGGGTCAAGCTAGCACATCACTTCTAAACAAATTCCAACAAGTTAATGGGACACAAATGAAAAGGGAAAAGAAACACTAAGCAGGATCCAGGAGTGAGATGGAAGAGAACTCCACAACAGTATATTCTAACTCGATGCAACTCAAACAACCATTTGTTCCAGTCCAGTTAATGTCACCAAATTTCCTTCAATTCAAACAGGTGAAGTGCTTGCATAGCTTAAGACCCTATGGGGAACACTGCTGCTATAGTATCTCTAACTCAGATTTCTCCAATGACTCATGTAAGAGGAATTTTGAGTTGCAGATGTTTCCTGAACATAACTTTAAGATAGTGAAGACAGCTTTTAAGAAAATTCCAACAAGTTAATGGGACATAAATGAAAAAAGAAAAGAAACACTAAGCAAGATTCAGGAGTGATATGGAAGAGAACACAACAGTATGTGCTAACCCAATGCAACTCTAAAAACTGTTTGTTCCAGTTCAGTTACTGTCCCCGAGTCTTCTTCAATTCAAACAGGTGAAGGCCTTGCATAGCTTAAGACCCTATGGGGGGTACTACTGCTATAGTAGCTCTAACTCAGGTTTCTCCAATTACTCATCTAAGAGGAGTTTGAGTTGCAGATATTTCCTGATTATAACTTTAAGATAGTGCAGGCAGCTATCCTCGACATGGCTATTGTATAATACCTGAATCACCTTTTTCTAAGGTTCCAAAGTTCTGTACATATCACGGTGCCAGAGCCCAGCAATAGTTAAATTTCAAAAACTGGAAGCTAGGGTTTACTGACCAACTCAAAGACTACTTCGATCTTAGAGATAATGATAAGTGAAACGATATTAGTGTTCATACAAGAGACTGATATTCCATCAATTTCTTCTCCGTGTTTTGAGCATGATAATTGATTTTATTTTATTTTTTCTTTCTTTTCTTTCTTTTCTTTTTTGGTGTGGTTGGATATATGCAAACCGAATATTTTAAGTTAACCATGATACCTTCCCTAAAGAAGACAGGATCAAGCTAAAACTCTTGCAGTTTGGTTGAACTAGTTTATAGCAAGATCTGGCTTTTCTTTTCCGTAGAAACATGGATAACATCTGTTCCCAGTAGGACGAGTTATTCCCAATGTGAAGTACTGGGATCTTCTTAAATCTTCAGCTTAGTTGCTTGGACAATTCAGGAAGACTGAAATGCACATACCATCTTTGTAACCTTCTCTGACAATTTGACAAAATCATCAATCTTCATTTTCATTGGTTTCCACTTTTGAGATCCTTACAGATCGCAAGGTAGCATGTAAAATTTTAAGATAAGCAAATCTGCAGAATCTAATTGTCTGGAGAAAACCTACATTCTACACATTTTGATTCATCATCGTTGTCGTCATCTTCTACGCCTTATCCCAACTAACTGGGGTTGGAAACATGAATCCTTTTCCGCCATTACAATCTAATTCTACAAATTTTGATTATTAACTGCAATGTATTTAGCAAAGAAGAATGCATGCAGGTTCAGAATCCAAATGTTATGAATAAGGTCTAAAACATGTAATAAGGCCATGCTAAATGAAGACAAGTATAAAATGCACTACCTCTAAAGAAACACAAAAAATATTTTTAAAAAATGATATAAAACAACCCAACCAGTACACCCAATGAAATGACTGGAATGTCTCCTATGAGAAGAATTTACTATGCAATTCCAGTGAAAAATAGGCAGCAATCATGTGCTTCTTCTTCTTCTCCTTTTTCTTTTTCCCTTTTTTCAAGTTATGTCTATAAGAAATTCAGGATTCTGTTGCTCCCATCTACAATATGCCGATGATACCATTTTGTTTGGGTCAGGGCCAGACAACAGACCATATGATGTAGAGCAGGCCACAGACGTATTCTTGGCACAGCTGAGCCGAAATAAGCCCAAACGAGAGCGGATGTAGTCCGTTAAATCCGGGCCCAGTCCTACATAGGGCATGACGTAACTGAGCCGTAGGCGTGTTCGGATCGAAGAAATTCATTCTGGACAGGGAGAAATTGCCGTTCAAAGTTTGGACCGTAAATCAGCCAAAACTTTGATCCGGGTATCATCACAAAACGCACGAGCTATTGATCTTTATGTAGCAGGCCATCCGGGGTCAACCGACCCCATAGCAGGTTACATTTGTCTGTTTCATGAGAAACACACCCTTCCAGTTCAAAATTGTGGTTTTAGGGGGAAAAAAATACTATTTTTAGTAAATTTTAATTTTGCCGTATCTCCTTTGTTTTAGAGTTTTAGATCTCTATCTTTTTTAGAAATTGATTGTAATCATGCCAGGAATGCTCTAGCAAGGTTAATTTAGGACTTTCAATTTTTGAAAAAAAAAAAAAAGTTACTACTTTGGGTAATTTCTGTTCTAGTTGAATTAGGACTTCAATTAGGGTTTGAGTCTTTTGTATGAGTAGTGTAATCGCACATTCCAGATTATTATTCAATAATACAATTTCAAATTTTCCTCTTTTTTTTTTAATCTCGTGGATTCAAGGTTTTACCTACTTGAGGAAGACGGTGATCTTCTTCTCATTGTTTCCAACTCTTTCATACGTCACAATTGGATTCAAATTTGTGCTTTGATGCTGATGCAGGACATGAAAATTAAATATGATATGCAAGATTTCAGGCTTTTTTTTTTAAAGTAATAACAAAAACTTTATTAAAAAGAAGAGAAGAGAAACAACAGAAGGAGAGTAGACTAAAAAAAGAACAACAAAGCAGGAAAGAGAAGGCCAAGACTGTTGAGATAGCAGACGACCCATAAAAGCCTAGAACGCTAAAATCCAAAAACCTTAAATCCTTAACATTAGAAGCCCATTCGATCACCAACTTTTTGGCCCTAGATCCCACCACCTTAGCGGACGAGGAAACATCATTAAAACAACGATAATTTCTTTCCTCCCAGACGGCCCACCAGATCGCAATAATGGTCATTCACCAAATGGTAGACTTGACCTTCCCTACTTTGAACTCATTCCAAGAAGAGAGCAGACTGACCGCTGATTCAAGAACACATCAACTCGTTGAAAATATCTGACAGGACTCGACTCGAATTTTCAGCTCTCTTGCAGCGCCAGATTCTGGAAATTTGCTATTAGGGAAAGATTAGCTGCAAACGTGGATGGATTTGATAGGGGGATGGTTGTAGGAGATAAGGAATATGGATGATAGGAGATGGGGGCGATTTGGGATGGATGTGGCTTCGCACCACGGTAGTTAGCCCTTCGAAGAAGGGAGGATTTCGCACTCAATTAGGCTTCACAACTTAGAGAGGAGAAGGAAAACGTAAAATTTTTATTCAATCTTCAAATGAGAAAAAAGACTATAAGGGGTATATATTTATAATAAAATTATATACCCCAAAACTCGCACCATGTGCGCAACCTATTACTTAGAGACGAAGTAACTACAATTAACAACTAATCAAAATAATCTAAACCGTCTATGATGTTACTGATACAATAATAACCAAAACTCAAAGTAATAGATTGTTTGGAATAGTGGGCCACGATCATGAGAACCTATGGTGAGATTCACATGACGATCGAATCCACTCCAAGGAACCAAAACGTTGTCTCTAACTAGGGGGTCCTCCCTGGACGTCGTTATCGATCTAGATCGATGGTGGGGCCCTCCTCCTCCTTGCGTACGTGCGTAGGGGGGCGTGCATGTACGCGAGATGTCCCCATCAATTCTCTCCGGCTGCGAAGGTTTAGCTACTGGCGAAACAAAACTCATGAACCGCTCTAAGATGTCAGGATCAAGTCTTTGAAGCGCCTCCTTAGCAAGCCACGTACTGTCTGAAGCTGGACGTAACTTCCACTTGACCAAGAACTTTTAAAATCCGCCGTCCGACATCGATACTATCTGATAGTCTAGAATATCCTCTATCTACTATCTGGGTGTAGAAATGATAGGTATGTGAGGTAAAGGCTGAGAAGATGGGTCGGGAGGGGGCCATGGATCAAGGAAAATGTTTAAGGGATTAGGATGGTTAGGTGAAAGGTCAGACGATATATCAGTGGTCCCCCTAAAATGCAACTATGGATCAAGGAAAATGTTTAAGGGATTAGGATGGTTAGGTGAAAGGTCAGACGATATATCAGTGGTCCCCTTGAAATGCAACTAGGTCATCCACATTAAATGTGAAACTAATTTTCATGGAAGGTGAAAGATCTACCACATACGTATTGAGACCGTTTCGTTTTATAATTTTGAATGGTCCAGCGCTATACACGTGTAATTTACAAACGACTCCTTGAAAGTACCGATTTGGCATGATGCGGACCATTACAGAGTCCCTTACATTGAATTCCTTGAACCATTACAGAGTCCCTTACATTGAATTCCTTGAATCATTTACGTTATGTCTTTCAGGTCCTCTTTTTGCTCCCCTCCCTCGTGCTCTTTCGTATGTATATATTATTGTGAGGGAAGTTAAATAGACTCAGATGCCCAGCTGTTTTCTATCTCATAATTTTTTCCTTGGTCCTTCAGGGCGTACATTCCACCCTCGATGGCTGCCCGGCCAAACCATGGGGGCCTGATGAGAAAAGGATGAGCAAGCTTGTATTCATAGGGAGGAGTTTGGATGAAGCGGTGTTGAGAAAAGGCTTCCAGGGTTGTTTGGTATATAAGCTTCTTTTGACGGCTTGTCAGCAACATACTATATGGCATTGATCTCATACTCAAATCACAACTTCCAAGATCGATTCTGGATGTTCAACTGCCCTTCCTCAAGAACCGTCACAAGTGTAGCTTCGAAGACTGTAAGCATTCAGATCTTGGAACTTGAATCGAATCATGGGCCATTGGTATCATCCTTCTGTGGAGAATTTTCAGAACTGCTCACATGCTGACGAAACATGACAACCTAAATGGTGATGAGGATGGTGGTGATGGTATGAAGGATTAGGAGAGACCGTTTGTAACTTCAGTGAGTAATCTTGGTGCAACATATTCAGAACCGAACCTGTTATATAACAAATCTGTTGGTGGATATTTGTGGTAACCAGATATTTTTATGTGGTGAACCCCTTCATGTGATAGGCCATCCTCAATGTCTCCCTAATGGTTGCAGCCAAATAAAAGGTTGATCGGAACCAGCATTCCTCTTAAACACAATGAGAAAACTCGATTAAAATAAATATACTTTTATTGAATTTAAACCAATAAACAAAACTAAGGGTACATTTAGCATGCAAAATTTTGATAATTTTAATTTTATTTATTCGAAATATAACATATTCTTGATTTAACAAATATTTGTCTTAAAAATAAAAATAAAAATGTTTTATTGACTGCATGGCTGACCTATCTTAAATCATATTTTTATTATTAACCTTTTAACCTTGTGAATGTCTGGTATCCTGGGCAAAAATTACAATTTCGCAAGGAAAAGGTAATCAAATGGGGGCTATTGTGATGGACAATTCAAATTAATGATTGGACTGATTCAAGCAATTCGGAACAGCGGCCCGCCCTGCCCTTTTACTTGAATTCAATCATATACTTCAGATCAACGAAAATGATTGTTGAGATGGATGGACAACTAAACCAAATTTATTGTTGAAATGATGGGTTGGACCATCCTATCATCTGACAGGATATGGATGGTACATAATTGATATAGCTAGCAGCAGCTTGATACGTGATTTGATCCATCTATCATGTAAGGCCCACCTTTGATTACATATCCCTCTTAAGTTGCTTTTTTATTCCATCAACTTGACAAAAAATGAAACCAATCATGGTAAGAAAGTGGACGGTCGATATTGATTATGCAAAAAAAGCTCATCTCGGGTCTGTACCATTGGTTATGTGGTGCCCACTTTTTATTGTCCACCCTCGCAAAAAATTACTCGAATTTGATGATCCTAACCATTTTGCCATGGATAGGAAGTGCATGGCCAATATTTATTTGGCTATAAAAGTTCTTATCATGAATCTATGTTGTCCATCTTCTCTATCTACCGTTTAATGCTGATCACTCTTTAAGATTAATTAGATATCCTAATGATTTGATCAATGGATGTTGCCTATTTATTTTACTAGAAAAGGTCTAATTAGTGACTTCCTAGATTGTATTAGGCATAGCTTTGATTGCATTCCATTCAAAACATTAGTTTAATGGGATGGTCCAACTATCCGATCAATTACTGAAAAAATGGATGGTCTATATTAATTACAATAGAAAAAGTCTAATCATTGATTTGGATTGTCCATCATGTGGATGGCTCATAATTAAATGTCATATTTAATCCAGTGATCCTATCCATCTGTCAATAACTAAGAAGATGGATGGCTCACTTCTATTATATTTGGACAGTTGATTTCCACAGTCTTGATTGCGTGTCATCCCAATTCCCAAGCCACTTTCATTGGATTGTTGGTTAGGAAAATGAATTGTACACATTGATTGTATTAAAGATGGCTCATTCATTGATTTGGATTGGGGGGCCCACCCTTGGCTGCTCGTTACTCATAAAAGTCACTTGTTTGGATGATCCTAGCCATCGACTAATAGCTAGGAAAAAGGATGGTCCACATTGGTTTATAATAAAGAAGGTATAATCATTATTGATCTGTACCATCTATCATGCGAGGGGCTCACTTTTAATTGTCCTTTCCTCTTAAAAGTCATTTTGATAGCATGATCCTAGCCATTCGATCTATGATAAGGAAAGTGGATGGCCCATATTGATTATACTATAGAAGGTTCATTCATTGGATTGTCAATGTGGACCTACCTGTGATCGCCCGTTCCTCAGAAGTCACTTTGATGGGATGATCCTAGCCATCCGATCGATGGGCAGGATAAAGGACTGTCCATATGATTGTAATAGAAGGTTGGATATATCATTGATTTGGACCATCTAACATAAGGGACACACCGTAGACTGCCCATCCCTCTGAAGACAACACTTTGATGAAGGGAGGGAGGGGTTCAAACCCATCTTTCACTACTAGCACAATCCACTTGCATTTAGGGGAAAGGTGGATCTGGATCTGGATCGTCCACCATTTGGACCCTAGCATCGATGTCTCTACCATATGGCAACCCAGAAGAAGTATGCCACGCCACCCCTTTCAATTCAAAATGCAAACACAGTAGTAAGAAATGTTGGTTATTGGAGAGGGTAACAAGCAACTATATATATTCATGTTTATTTAATCAATGGTAACAACTTTTCAGAGTCAAGACTCAAAATCTATTCATAGCAGTACACAATATAGCGACTGATGGTGCTGAAAAATGTATGCCTCCAAGGCTCATTACATAGAAGAAAGGCGATGAAACCCCAAAATCCAATAGCATATGAACAAGCCACAAACAAATAGAAAAAGAAACGACCATCGACAAATCTAGATTCTTCTTCTTCTTCTTCTTCTTTCTCTGTTGGAATGTTTGATGAGCAATTTCTTTCAAGTGGTTTCCCACATAGACCTGGATTACCCACATAGCTACTTTCATCAAATGTGTGAAATTGAAGGCCTGATGGGATTTCTCCTGATAAATTATTGAATGCGACACTGAAAGTAGAAAGAAAGTTTAGTTGAATGATCTCAGGAGGAATTTCCCCACTCAGCTTGTTATGTGAAAGATCTAAACTCTCCAAATTGTCCAAGTTTCGAAATGTTATTGGAATTGGGTTCGTTAGAAGGTTATTAGACAAGTTGAGTGATCGTATTACTTTCAAGTCCCCTATTTCAGGTGGAATGCTACCCAATAATTGGTTTGATGACAAATCGATTCCAATCATCAATGAGCGGGGCACACCTTCGTAAGTGTACAATCTACCTTTCGTGGTGAAATCGACTGTAAGCCCGTCGGTTTGTTGAAACCCCGAACGCTTACCCCTGTCATAGTTTGAAGTATTTGATTCTTTCGTCCAAAATGTGATGTTCTTGAAGCAAGTGGGAATGTCTCCTGATAGTCTGTTATCAGAGAGATCCAAGAACTGGAGATTTTGCATCTGACACAATTGCTTTGGTACCTGGCCTTGGAAATGATTTTGGCTTAAGAGTAGTGCGCCCAAGCTTGGAAGAATAGGCAACCAGTTTGAAATATCACCTGACAAGAGGTTATTTCTAATGTCCAATAGTAGTAATTTGGGACTGTTGGATAGCCTCGGTTGGACCGTTCCAGTGAATTCATTACTATGAAGACGCAAGAATCTTAAATTCATCATATTGAAATCTCTTTGGAGTATCTCCCCTTTTAAGGTGTTGTTTGACAGATTCAAGTAGATCAATGAAGTGCCATTTTTCATCAAGCCATCTGGTATTTCTCCTGATAACTTGTTGTGGGACATATCCAGTGTTTCCAAATCAGTTCTGTCTGCAAAGGATGAGGGGATGCTGCCATGCAAAGCATTGGTAGAAACATTGAAACGGCGTATTCTAGGAAGAAGGGCGCCAATGTTATCAAGAAGTGGTCCATAGACATGATTGACTGACATATCAAGCTCGATGAGGTTTGAAGTTGTGTTCTGGTTTGGCAATGGAAATGGACCACTTAACTTGTTGTCCCTTAGACGCAGGTATGAAGTAGCATTGTAGAATAGCCAGGACGGAAGCATCCCAACAAGTGAGTTGTGGGATAAATCCAAGGTTATTAAGGAGTTTTGGGTGGATAGAAAGGTTGGGATGCCACGGCCGCTACCTTTGTTGAGGTTGCAATTTGACAAGTACAGGCTATGGAGTTGGAAAGATGGGACCCACATTGGGGACTCGGTCTCAACCGTTAATTGGTTATTGTTGGAAATGCTGAGGAAGCTGAGCTTGGAGAGGTTGGCAAACAAGGAAAATGGAAGCAACCCATCAAACTTGTTATACGAGATATCAATCTCCTCAATTGCGGTCAGGTTCCTGAAAATGGAAGGAATTCTCCCTCGGAATTGGTTTTGAGGCAGAAGGAGACTTCTTAGGGAATTCATGTTACCCAAGCAGGGAGGAATACTGCCTTCGATGGAGTTGGAGGAGAGATCTAAATGCTCCAACTGCTTCAATTCACAGAATGCTGCAAAAGAGTGAAGAAAAAAGTTAGTTATTTTATTTTATTTTTTTCTCCGGTGTGTGTGTGTGGGTGTTATGGGCTGGGCTTGGGCTAGGATGAGATCAGTCCATATCAAGCCCACCTAATGTTATACCAGCCTAAGCCCATCCAAGCTCATGACGGTCTTTAATTTGAAGACTGATCCATGAAGATTTATTAAAGCTAGGGTTGCAACTTGGGTTCGGGTCAACCTGAAGCCGATTGAACCAACCTGAAGTTCGGGTTTTTCAACGCCCTTGGGTTAGGTTCAGGTTGGACAATGCCAACCCGATTGGAATTTGGGTTATGTTCGGGTTAGATCAGGTTGGGAATAATCATGTGTATTTGAATTGGGTTGAGGTCAGGTCAAGTATAGAGGAGGACTTTGGCTTGCATTCCATCTGGAAGCCTTGGATTGGAATTCGGTACAGGTCGGGTTGCAAGTTGGATCCTCTTAAGTTATGAATGCAGTCACAAAAGTAACATTTATTTATTTTACTGACCTCAGTAATTAAAAAGCTACTTATTTAAAATAAGTTTGGTTAATTATTAATTATAAATTACTTATTTACTGAAAAAGGGCAAAGATTTTCAGTAATTTCAGTAAAAAGTCGGGAGTCAAGAGACAAATGAATAATCTTACCCTTTCAACTGTGTTGTAATTTCGAGCCCACAAAAAGCTTGGATTAACTCTATATAATAAAAATTCAAATCTAATACTATTATCAATTATGCACTTTGCCAAAGCACATTCAATGAAAATAGAACAATTAAACTAGAATCAACCTATCATATATTCAGAAACACATGATTTTACGTGCAAAATCTTTACAAGAAAAATCAAAGCACAAAGCGATAGAGATCTCCACCATAACCAAAACCTTCGTGTTACACTACATTTCTTCGATTAGAGAATCAATTGAATGTTTCCTTCCAATGCACATCCCCTAAGAAAACCTCTATCCCTTGAGAAAATTCCTCCTTGAGTTTTTACAAGTATAGAAAACCCTCTCAACATGTAAAACTACTGCCTTATAAGAGAAAACACTAATCTCCTTAAAGCCTTAATTGAATCAGGACTTAAATAATCCGACTTGCGTAAAACCACATAATTGTAGGGAAATGCGGAAGGTGAGCCCTCAAGATCTGACGGTCTTCATGAGTTTTGGAACCCTCACAAAGCAGAAGATTAACGCTCCAACGGTCCGTCTATCTACTACTGGAGCAAATCGATCTATTCATACCTCTGATCCTACGATATATAGTGGCCCCGGATTACAATCTATGGATCAGATCGTTCCAAAGACAAGCCAAAATGGACAGACTATATCGCACACTATCTCTCTCTACATACTCTCGGTATTGCTTATCACATATTACGAGACAGAGACTCATCCATTATATAGGAAAGGAATAAGAAATCGAATGAGATAGGATGAGACTATATTATCCGGTCAAATTCCTATCTCCAATCATATTTCAAATTCAAAGTTGAATTTAAAATCTCAACCAAATGGAAACCCACCCACTAGTGATTGTTCACCAGTGAGCCCCACTGGCATACGTCCAACAATAATAAAGTCAACGACTTTTGGTCGGACCAAACTCACTGTTCATTAGATTGCCTCAGACCAACAAAAGTTCTGGTCTGCTCTTGAGAAATCCTGCACTCTGCAGGTTGGACTGAACATCGTTTAGTCGGTCCAACCGTGCCTTGCTTCATCTCATGAACTATAGAATCCAAAGTATCGGCACAACACACTCTATCTATTAAATAGATGATTAAGAAAGCTATGTTTCACACCCACGAGAGAATGACCGAGTATTTGTATGTACTGGATCTTTCAAGCAGGGGATTTTTTTTTGGAGTCCATCAGCAACGTGAACCATCATTTCAATGGCCTGGATCACTGAACCATAGATCCAGCTGGCACAAAGCAAATACCACTGCTATAGAACTCACTATCCGAGCATTGCACAATATGAAGTTGAATGATCCTCGGCTCGAGGGTATGCTCAGATTGCCATTTTCTGAGTATACTTGCATACCCTCCAGTTGAGTATCATTTAATTCCATGTGACTTTGAAAACCAAATAGACTTGGGGATAAATGGACGTGGCTTTGAAAATCAAACATGCTTCTCTACCTTTTAGTTCATGGCTATCCTGTTTAACAAACATACTTATTTATTGAATCGGTAAAAACCAAGATAAATTACTTGTCTGATAACTTATGCTTCTCTAGTTTTTTAGCTTATGACTGTTCTGTTTACCCAATATATTTATTTATTGAATGAGTAGAAACCAAGATAAGTTACTTGTGTCATAACTCATAAGTAACTTATCTAAAGTAACTTACTTAGGATCAAAACTCCCCCCTAAAATTCACCCATATTCGACATTCGCGTCCACACAATTTTGGCTGTCCATCAATTGTGGATTGTTTATGCAATTTTCTTTTAAAACCATTTTATTAGCTTCCCACCATTCGAAGGAGGAGGATTTTTCGCAGATAGGGGCTGTTCATGCCTCAACAGTTTCGACTATTGAGATGTCGGCCGCTAGTAAAGCCCAATCAAGTAAAGCTCGCAGGATCTAATGGATCTACCCTCCGCTTGATATTTAGAATGACCCATCGGATATGATCAACGATCAACGGCTGGATCATCAAATCTGACCCAAATAGACAGAGATATGGAACTCACTCTCTCCTCTCTTCTCTTTGTTCAGGTTTAAAGTGTTGTTATGGATGGATTCACAAAGTACAGAAAATCTCTCTCAATAAAAGGTAACAGTAAATTGAAAGAAGATTTAATCTGAAAGGAAAAGCATTACCTTGGAGTAAATTCCGTCCGCCGATCTGGTTCCCACCCAAACGGACTTGTTTCAATTCCTCGAATTGCATAAACAATGAAACGTTGGGATACCAAGTACCCAATTCCTCATCCCTTGTATCAAAAATATTGATTTGGACGACATGAGATGTGGAGGGATTGCATTCAATCGATTCCCATCGGCAACAATCGTCTCTGGCCCAACCTGAAAGAGCGGAGCCGTTTGGATGGTTTATAGAATCTTTGATTTGAAGGAGAGCTACCCTTTCTTTTTCCAAACATGCTTCACATCCAAAAAACCACCAGCTAACACACACAAACAACACCAGAAAATTATCCGAGTTAAGTGAAGCCATGATAGAAACCTTTTTTTGTACGTGATTAACTGCACTAAGCTTGCTTAACAAGGGAGATTAGTGCGTGATTAAGCACATGAAGCTCAGGAAGGGAGGTTGTCTATGATGTAATAGAAATGATTCCTCTTTACACCCCTTTTATATACCCATGAACAGCCGCAGCAGTAGCATCCAACTGAATCAACACGGCACGCTGTTTTCTTTTTTTCTTTAGAAATTCCGTCTTGCGTCCTGCCCCTGCCCAGACAGACTCAGTCCACGCATGGGCTCCTCATGGCCCACTGTGATGTATGGGTTTTTATCCACGCCGTCTATCCATTTTGATAGATCATTTCAGATATGAGACCAAGATCGAGGCACATCCAAAGTTAAATTTAAGATTTTAATTAATTTTATTATTAAAAATGTTGATGTACAAATCTGGTCAGCCCTCCCTCCACGTCTTCTTCACCTCAACGTACCACCTCTGAAACCTACATCAAGAGAACAGACAAAGGTGACCCTGGCTAAGCCGGGGGACCCTCCGATGCCTAAGTCAGGCCAAGGGAATCGGGGTCTCAGTAGAGAGTAGAGGAGAGAGCGTTTGTTATTGCGTACCCGTAGATGTGGTGTCGTATGCTATTTATACTTGCCTGTGGTATGGCCTGGTCCGACAATCTCGGCACGATTAGGGAGATTCCTGAATCGTGGAGATATTTCCTATAATCTGATGATCGTCTATTGTATAATGCGTACCTGCGGACGAAGTTATCGGCCATGACTGGTTATGGAAACTTCCGCATTTGGCATACGCCATTACGCATTCACTCAACTCGGCTCATCCGACCATAACATAAAGGATGCGGTTTCTAAGTCCGAACGGTATCCGACCCGACCCATTAGGTCGGATCCATTATGGTCGGCAAGGCTAGTCATGTCGAGCATACTACGGTTAGCGAATAATAGGTCATCCGGTCGGAGTATCAGAACCGTTCTGAGTTGCACCCCGACCGAAGACTCCTCATTATCTTAATGTGATGTTGTATCAGGTCGGACGAGTCTTGCCTCGGACGTCATGGCAATGGGTCGGCTCAGATTGACAGAAGCTCCCTATTCTTCGAGTATGCTTGCTGACTCGGAGAGTACTCATGCAGGAGATCTCCCGCCCATACTGCATTGATGATGGTTTTCGAATTCAAAGCGTTACATCTTAAGAGTACGTGCGTGCGAGTCGCTTTGGTGGACGCGTGACGATGGTTATGATTCCGAATATCCTTCCAACCTATGAGGGGTTGCCACGC
The DNA here is from genome assembly GCA_037074715.1 of Magnolia kwangsiensis. NCBI lineage: Eukaryota > Viridiplantae > Streptophyta > Magnoliopsida > Magnoliales > Magnoliaceae > Magnolia > Magnolia kwangsiensis. Next base: position 3,086,775 of record CM073589.1, on the reverse strand, counting down.
AGGTCTGAGGAGACGTGTATATGACGGCTCCCACTGCTCGGGTGTCGCTTTGCATATCAAAGCACGCTGTCCGATGTCAGAGTTGTATCATCGGTTGAGAACTCCTCCAACGAAGTGTGATCATGTGTGCTTGGAGCTCGGCTCGTGCCGATTTGGCTGCGGCCATTATGGCTTACCATTAATGCAGAGATCCTTCGTAGCTTATATAAAGGATCCTCAAATTTTCTCCTGTTACTTGCATTGTGAACTTGAGAGCATACCGGAGGAGGCGATTTCCGACGATGCGATTCTGATTGAATTTGATGTTTTCGGTGGGCGATTCCGACCGATCACCCTTTTCCAGTGGAAGGCGATTTTCGGTAGTCGTCCGGTGAGTCCCTTCCGTTGATCTTCATCCTTCTTTTCATAATGTCTTCTGACCTCGAAATGATGCGTGAGTACGCTGAGGACTCTGAGCCGGGGAGTTCTGAAGACGGAAGTGGGGCTTCCGAAGGCCCCTTGGAAGCTGTACCACTATACCCCCTGCCAAGGAGACAAAAGGGGATGGGTGCTAAGATCAAGCAACCCAGCAAAAAGAAGGCCACCTGAGCTCGCCAAGTCAGTACTGTTGAGGCCGCTGAAATGCCCGCGAGTGGGCACACCTCGGAGGTAGTCCCGGGAGGTTTCGTTTTGTCGGAATCTCAGATGGATTGGATTCGTTCGGAATTTTAAATTCTGAACTCCGTTCAGATAAGGGCCCCTGGGCCTATGGACACGGCTGGTGCTCCTGCTAAGGGGGAAGTCGCAATCTTCCTCTGTGCATTGTAGTATGGGCTTCAGCTCCCACTTCACCCCTTCGTTCGGAAGGTTACGGCCTACCTTTGGTTGGTTCCGGGGCAATTCACTCCCAACGCCTGGAGGGTGCTGATCTCCGCATTCATCATCTGGCGATAAGTTGGGAACCCTGAACTGACTCCGGAAGAGTTGCTGAGTTTGTACCTAGTCAAACACGATAGCAATGACCCATGGTACTACTTCGTGACCCAAGGCAGCAAGGGGTCGGGGCTGGTGATGAACCTACCATCCTCCAATAAGGACTAAAAAAATAAATGGCTCTGGGCGGCAGACGAATGGGAGGCCCCAACAGCAGAGCTCGGAACCTTAACAACACGGGTTCCGACCCATTTCACAAAATTAGGTCGTACTTTAACCAGTATCTGTACCACTGCCCTTATTTCATTTGTTTCAATCGAAGTGAAGCTCTCTGTTTCCTTTTGTAGGTTTCCAGAAGGGACTGTCACTCCTTGACCCGACTCAGAAGAACCACATTGCGAAGGCCAGGGCGCGATCGGAGGGGCTTCGCTCCTGGATTGACCTAATCATAGCGGCCAATCTTCATTGGTCTGAGCTTTGCAAGTCACAGCCTTCGCCTAGGTCTTTCAGTAAGTTGTCCCAACCTTTCTGACGAGCCCAGTTTCGCCTACTCAGTCGCTAACACTGTCATTTCTCTCGCAGGTATGGCCGAGGCATCTGGTTCTCGGAAGAGGAAGGCGGCTCCGACAACGGCGGAGTTGTTGAGGGATGCCCTCCGTGTGAAGATTACTAGGAAGAAGCAGGTCCCCCCTCGTGAGGGGGAATCTGCTGCCGCACCGATCGCTGCAGCCCCAGCTCCGAGGCTCGTCGGCTCGACACTTGTGGTGCTTGCTCACCCGAAGACGTCGGCTGCAGCGCCATCTCCAGTGCTTCCTAGTGCAATCATGGCTCTTCCGACAGCTCCGCTTCCGGTGCTTTCTGATCCGACCAAGGGCCCGGTGGTAGCTCCTCTCCTGGTGCTTGTCCATACGACCATGGCCGACACCCCAGCAGTTATGAGCCCTGCCCCTCCTACCGCCATTCCCCCCACCGTGGAGACTCCTATCGCAGCCCCCCCGAGCCCCCCATTGCTATCCCTTCTTTTTCAGAGCGGGAGGAGACCATTAGAATGACCGACAACATACTTTCCCCCTCGAGGTCGGGGGAGGTATCCGCGCCGAGGGTCAAAACTCGGCCGGTAGTAGGGTAGGGGCGAAGGAGGCTGTGGTCTGGCCTCAGGTGGGAACGAGTAGCGGGAGGTTCGAGCCGGGCTACCATATGGCCTGTTTGGCTTCGTGGGCCGCCAAGCATGCTCTCGAGGAAGATATAGCTCGAAACCTCGATAGGTCAAACAACTCCTTTTTGAACGATATAACTTTCGTGTGTTACACGGTACGTTTCTGAGAGGACCCTCCCTTTCCTTCGCATTGTTATTGTATATATTTTCTTAGGTACTTGTAAAACTCGTATCCTAATTCGTACTGTTCCTTAGACTTTTGCGGTCATTTCGATCGATTTTCGGCGACTCGCGATCTATAACCGGCGTTGCGCGAAATCCTGAAACGGATTCTGTCGGTCTGAGTCAGTTCGACATGAGACTTGTACCAGTGCGACCGCGCTGTCGCCGCGTCTCACGCACCGAGGCGATACCCAGGCCAGGAGATGTGGGCCCGCGTTCAGTTTGAGAAAACACCGCGCGTTGCGGATTACGAGGGAATCTCTACGAGATGTCCCATCAATCAATCAATCACTCATGTCAAGTATAAGTCAAGTCACTCCATACCCAAGTACAACTAACCCATGTCATGCCCATACCTTTCTCTTACACAAGCAACCCAAAGTCCACTCTCACATCACTTCATCCATCACCAAACCCATCACACATCACTCCATCACCCTTTTTCACCCATCACTCCCCTCTCTCTCTCATTCATTCTCAAAAAAAATCTCTCCAAGTAAAAAATTTCACACGTCCAAGCATTCCCAAGCTTTTCCAAAAGCCAAGTGTGGCCCACCCTCTCATCTCTCATCCACACCATCAAAGGTCCATCATCCACCGTCCAAGGCGAAGGCAAGGAGCATTGGAGGCCAAGGGAGCAAGGAGGAGGCTTAGAGGTGGGTGATCCACCGTTAAATTTCTTTTTAGGGACCACTTGTTTGTGGGACCCATTTTTTTTGTGTGTAATTTGTATCATGTGGGGCCCATAGTAGCGAGGCCCCACCATCACCGTCTCTTATTCTCTCTTTCTCTCTCCTTATCCTTCTCCTAAAATGAAGTGGGCCCCACCGATTCATGATAAATCTACTCCATCCATCAAATGGTGTGGCCCACTACATATTAGATAAATGATATTTATTATATATATATATATATATATATATATATATATATATATGTACATGCAAGGTGGGCCACGATCATGTGGGACCCACCTTGGTGAACGTGGACCATGTCCTTGTGGGACCCACCGTGTTGTATCTGTTTAAAGCACGCCGTCCAGCGTCTCTGGACGCTGGACTGGCAGCATTAACACATTGCACTTAAAAAAAAAAAGAAAGGAAAAAAGTATACTTTTACGGTGGGCCACTGATGCAGGCCCCACCTTGAGGTATTTGCTTGATCCAAGCCGTCCACCACCTTTCTCAGACTATTTTAGGCGTTGCGCCAAAGTTTGGGACCAATCTGATTCTCAGGTGGGCCATATCATCTAAAATCATGTGGAGACATGCCTGAAACATACAAAATCATTTGGTGGGGCCTATCTAAAATTTGGACGTGGTTGAAATTTTTTACTTGGAGAGATTTTTTTTGAGAATGAATGAGAGAGAGAGGGGAGTGATGGGTGAAAAAGGGTGATGGAGTGATGTGTGATGGGTTTGGTGATGGATGAAGTGATGTGAGAGTGGACTTTGGGTTCCTTGTGTAAGAGAAAGGTATGGGCATGACATGGGTTAGTTGTACTTGGGTATGGAGTGACTTGACTTGTACTTGACATGAGTGATTGATTGATTGATGGGACATCTCGTAGAGATTCCCTCGTAATCCGCAACGCGCGGTATTTTCTTGAACTGAACGCGGGCCCACATCTCCTGGCCTGGGTATCGCCTCGGCGCGTGAGACGCGGCGACAGCGCGGTCGCACTGGTACAAGTCTCATGTCGAACTGACTCAGACCGACAGAATCCGTTTCAGGATTTCGCGCAATGCCGGTTACAGATCGCGAGTCTCCGAAAATCGATCGGAATGACCGCAAAAGTCTAAGGAACAGTACGAATTAGGATACGGGTTTTACAACTCTCCCCACCTAATAAAAATTTCGTCCTCGAAATTTAAGAAAATAAACAAAGGGGGGAAGAAACACCATCATGTATATAAGTCAAGACACAATCAATCTAGCAAAGGATGAAGATAGCGCTCTCTAATCTTAATCTCGCCCTCTCAAGATACATCATCAATACTATGGTGACCTTACTAATCTTCGGATCTCGGATCAGAAATGATCGAAAATGGAATACTATATAGTCTCACAATTTCAACGGTAGGGTGCTATATCAGAAAATCTCTAAGTTATTCGAACTCGGGGATCTAACCATTCTAAGTTCTCAACAATCATAGAGTGAATGATACCTATCAGTAGATATGTGATATTATCTTCAGGTATTCCCAAGTTATGCTCTGATACCAACTTCTGTCACGCCCCAAACCCAGAAATCAGATTCACAAGAATCTCGATCGCTGAATTCGGTGCCGACAGCCTCCGTAGTACCCCATTCTCGGCTCCCAGCGCAACATACACCAGATTCCGATCCTGGGATCCTATAAGGAGGATTTTTTTTTTTAACGTATACTTGTCTTGTAATAAGCATAACCACAAGTTTACCCAAATTATAAAGGAAACATCATCATCACATATCCAGTAATATAATCATTTGAGTACAATGCTGAAAGGGAATACATAAATAAAGAAAAATCAAGCTCCAGAAGACCACTGCACGCTCCAAGCTCAACACTGCTGCAACCTAACATCACCTGCACGCATCTATCATGCATAAGCTTATAGAAAGCTTAGAGGGTGGTGTAAGTGTGTGCATAAGGCAAACGCCAAGTGTACAGTATCAGGACAATGCGGAAGTATGTGGTAAGTCCATGAAAATACCAAGGCTATGTAATGCAAGGCATGATGTGAGATATGGATGCCATCGGCCACACCGATGCAATGCAAGGCCTACATAGCCAAATGTCATATGCGAAATGCAATCTAAGCAAGTCGGTACTCCTCAAATACGTATATCAGTACAGTTCCTCTCTGGATATTACCGGGGTCCAATTCACATGCAGAGACTGCCACCTCCCTAGCTGCATAGTCAAGCAAGCGGATAAGACCTCACTATCCGCCTGACCAGTAGTATGTCAATACCTACCCGGCTCGTCGATAGCGGACTCATTTGCGAGCTAGTCAAACTCAGCCTAGCTTATAGCCCCCTCACTCAGGCGGATAAGGCCACACCCCCTTCCAACCGACCACGACACAGTGGGAGACGCGACCTACTGGTATTCGGCACTCGGGCGCTCATGTATCCACTCGGTCTAGACGCTGGAGCATCTCCTGATACCAAAAAGGTTCTGGGACTTTCACCCAAGGACATCCTAAGTGCCCACAGTGCTAGAATAAGTATTTTCGGTATCCAATACGGTTATCCACGATGTACCTGTGGAGCCATCGCCCTGATGTCGCTAGGGCGTGTAGTGATCAAGTCACACGTATGCGAGATGCATGAATCACACGTCAAATCATGCAGAAGTCCAGCGCGTACTGCGCAATCATGTAGGGCACTCAGTCACATAACGAGTCCCGTAAATGGTCTGCCCAATGGCTATGTTATGATCAGTCATTACTCATATCAAGCATACATATGATGCGTATGGGCATGAGTCATGAGGTTATACTAAGCATGTTATAAGGCAATGAATAGCAACGGGTATGGACCTATCAATGGGCCCTAAAGAGAGCTACAATGCGGACATTTAACCAACATTGTACGTACAATGTGGACGTCAAACCAACATTATTTTCTAGGCACGGCTTGCCGTTAATATCATTTCACGAACCATGATAAACGTACATTGCAATGGACCCTAAGGACATCCATTGGGCCTCGATCCCTAGGCCTTGGATATATCAAATGAGCCGAATTGCGTGGGCCTTACATTCTTCAAATGGCTACGTTAATGGGCCTCGCCAAGGAGCCTTATGTACATTGCAATGGTCCATGACTCATGGGCCATGAAATACATCAAAGTGGGACTACACACATGAGTTTTAAATATGTCAAATGGGTCATTCCATTTGCGCCCCTTGCACATCAAATGGGCCTGATCCCATGGGCTTTATATGTACCAAATGAGCTTAGATCCCGTGGGCCTTATATAGAATAAGTGGGCCGGATCTCATGGGCATTGTATATATCAAATGGGCCGAAACCCATGGGCTTTAGATATGCCAAATGGGCTTAATCCCATGGACATTACACATGCCAAATGGGATTAATCCCATGGTCTTAGATGTGCACCAAGGTGGGCCTAAATGAATGGCCATAAATGGGTCAACATGGCCCTATACACATACCATGGTGGCCCATTTGAACCATAGATTTGGTTCATTTTGGCACAAGCCATGAAATAATTTTACAACAACAAATAAATGGGCAGTTTGGATGAAACTCATGCATCATGGTAGACTCCCATGTGGGCCCACTATAACATTTATTTTACATCCAATCCTGGGCCCACTGAAATGCTTATTTGCCACCCAACCTGTTGTTAGGGCCGTGTGGCAAGGGGCCCACCAAAAATGTTTATTTTACATCCCACCTGTTGATAAGGCCATGTAGCAAGGGGCCCACCAAAATGTTTATTTTCCATTCAAACCTGCTGATGAGGTCATATAGACCCAGGGCCCACCGTAATGTATATTTTTTTTTTACCCAACCTGGGCCCACTGTACTATATATTTGCATCCAAACTGCTCATTGAATCACATGGCCTAGGGCCCACTGTAATGTTTATTGCCATCCAAACCCGTTCATAACGTCACGTGGCCAGGGGCCCACGTGATGGACGGCGTGGACATAACACATACATCTGAGTGGGGGCCACCGTCCACTGCCGTGGACGGACGACGTGAGTGAAACACTTGCATCACAGTGGGTGTCACCACCCACTATTTTGACGGTGTGGTAAGCCACACATACCACAGTGGATCCCATGTAGGGCCCACCAAAGTGTTTATTTGCAATCCAACCCGTCCATTACGTATGTCCCACCTGTTTGAGGGTTCACACCAAGTTTCAGCCACATTAAAAATTCAGGTAGGCCCCACCAAGTGTTTTATATGATTTAGGCATGTCTTCACATGATTTGGATGGTATGGCCCACCTGAGTTCAGTTTGTGGATGATTTTTGGAGCCAACGCACCATTCAAGGGGACCTATTAAATGAACGGTATAGATCTAAAACATACATCATGGTGGAGTCTACAAGTGGGCCAATGCGGCCACGCTTTTTAACGTGGACGTCTCTAGATGTCATGGCACAAAGTCATATCAAAAAAAGAAAATTATTTTTTTATCCTAGGTGGGACCCACATTAAACAGATCTACCTCGTCCATTGCATGTGTCTCACAAAATTAAGGGTCCAAACCAAGTTACACCCACTGTGATGCAAGTGTTTCACTCACGCCGTCCGTCCACGGCAGTGGACGGTGGCCCCCACTCAGATGTATGTGTTATGTCCACGCCGTCCATCACGTGGGCCCCTGGCCACGTGACGTTATGAATGGGTTTGGATGGCAATAAACATTACAGTGGGCCCTAGGCCATGTGATTCAATGAGCAGTTTGGATGCAAATAAATAGTACAGTGGGCCCAGGTTAGGTAAAAAAAAAAAATATACATTACGGTGGGCCCTGGGTCTATATGACCTCATCAGCAGGTTTGAATGGAAAATAAACATTTTGGTGGGCCCCTTACTACATGGCCTTATCAACAGGTGGGATGTAAAATAAACATTTTTGGTGGGCCCCTTGCCACACGGCCCTAACAACAGGTTGGGTGGCAAATAAGCATTTCAGTGGGCCCAGGATTGGATGGAAAATAAATGTTATAGTGGGCCCACATGGGAGTCTACCATGATGCATGAGTTTCATCCAAACCGCCCATTTATTTGTTGTTGTAAAATTATTTCATGGCTTGTGCCAAAATGAACCAGATCTATGGTTCAAATGGGCCACCATGGTATGTGTATAGGGCCATGTTGACCCATTTATGGCCATTCATTTAGGCCCACCTTGGTGCACATCTAAGACCATGGGATTAATCCCATTTGGCATGTGTAATGTCCATGGGATTAAGCCCATTTGGCATATCTAAAGCCCATGGGTTTCGGCCCATTTGATATATACAATGCCCATGAGATCCGGCCCACTTATTCTATATAAGGCCCACGGGATCTAAGCCCATTTGGTACATATAAAGCCCATGGGATCAGGCCCATTTGATGTGCAAGGGGCGCAAATGGAATGACCCATTTGACATATTTAAAACTCATGTGTGTAGTCCCACTTTGATGTATTTCATGGCCCATGAGTCATGGACCATTGCAATGTACATAAGGCTCCTTGGCGAGGCCCATTAACGTAGCCATTTGAAGAATGTAAGGCCCACGTAATTCGACTCATTTGATATATCCAAGGCCTAGGGATCGAGGCCCAATGGATGTCCTTAGGGTCCATTGCAATGTACGTTTATCATGGTTCGTGAAATGATATTTACGGCAAGCCGTGCCTAGAAAACAATGTTGGTTTGACGTCCACATTGTATGTACAATGTTGGTTAAATGTCCGCATTGTAGCTCTCTTTAGGGCCCATTGATAGGTCCATACCCGTTGCTATTCATTGCCTTATAACATGCTTAGTATAACCTTATGACTCATGCCCATACGCATCATATGTATGCTTGATATGAGTAATGACTGATCATAACATAGCCATTGGGCAGACCATTTACGGGACTCGTTATGTGACTGAGTGCCCTACATGATTGCGTAGTACGCGCTGGACTTCTGCATGATTTGACGTGTGATTCATGCATCTCGCATACGTGTGACTTGATCACTACACGCCCTAGCGACATCAGGGCCGTGGATGACCGTATTGGATACCGGAAATACTTATTCTAACACTGTGGGCACTTAGGATGTCCTTGGGTGAAAGTCCCAGAACCTTTTTGGTACCAGGAGATGCTCCAGCGTCTAGACCGAGTGGATACATGAGCGCCCGAGTGCCGAATACCAGTAGGCCGCGTCTCCCACTGTGTCGTGGTCGGTTGGAAGGGGGTGTGGCCTTATCCGCCTGAGTGAGGGGGCTATAAGCTAGGCTGAGTTTGACTAGCTCGCAAATGAGTCCGCTATCGACGAGCCGGGTAGGTATTGACATACTACTGGTCAGGCGGATAGTGAGGTCTTATCCGCTTGCTTGACTGTGCAGCTAGGGAGGTGGCAGTCTCTGCATGTGAATTGGACCCCGGTAATATCCAGAGAGGAACTGTACTGATATACGTATTTGAGGAGTACCGACTTGCTTGGATTGCATTTCGCATATGACATTTGGCTATGTAGGCCTTGCATTGCATCGGTGTGGCCGATGGCATCCATATCTCGCATCATGCCTTGCATTACATAGCCTTGGTATTTTCATGGACTTACCACATACTTCCGCATTGTCCTGATACTGTACACTTGGCGTTTGCCTTATGCACACACTTACACCACCTCTAAGCTTTCTATAAGCTTATGCACGATAGATGCGTGCAGGTGATGTTAGGTTGCAGCAGTGTTGAGCTTGGAGCGTGCAGTGGTCTTCTGGAGCTTGATTTTTCTTTATTTATGTATTCCCTTTCAGCATTGTACTCAAATGATTATATTAGTGGATATGTGATGATGATGTTTCCTTTATAATTTGGGTAAACTTGTGGTTATGCTTATTACAAGACAAGTGTACGTGAAAAAAAAAAAATCCTCCTTGTAGGATCCCAGGATCGGAATCTGGCGTATGTTGCGCTGGGAGCCGAGAATGGGGTACTACGGAGGCTGTCGGCACCGAATTCAGCAATCGAGATTCTTGTGAATCTGATTTCTGGGTTTGGGGCGTGACAGTACTGATTCTCGTTTTCTGTTCAGGCTGTCCTGAAATTGCTTTTAGTTCGGGAGAGAGCACGGGAGCACGAGAGGAGGGGGATCGAGCTTGAGGCCCTCAAGGCTGAGATGACGGCCTTACGAGATGAATCTGCCCTCTTGAGGTCCGAGCAGAGTGAGCTGCACTGACAGCTTTCGGACAAGAGGGCGAGAGGGAGTCGGCTCTAGGGGGTTGTGGTCGACCTAGAGGCCAGGGAGCTCCTGCTGAAGGAGAGGACGGATAACTTTAAAGCCTGTAATGATGCAGCGACCGTCGAGCTGACTCGCGTCAGAGCTCACGTGGATTCCTTAGCTAAGGAGACCACTCAGCTGGGTGAGGCCTTGGAACATATTAAAGCTGAGGCGGCTGAAGAGCGGACTCAAGTCATCGCTCAGGCTGTGGAGGCTCAGCGGGCCAAGGATGAGGTCTCTCTGGCAGCGGTAGTTGCTGCCGCGATCGAGGACTTCAAGACCTCCAAAGAGAGGGACACCGAAGATGCGAAGTTTTACAACTATGGTTTCGATGCTTGTATCGAAGCAATCCTGGATTTATACCCAGACCTCGATCTTAATCCTCTGCTGCCCGAAGATCCTGAAGATACCCCTGCCGAAGCCGTCCGCTTGGATCAAGCCCCCGACTCCCAGGCGCCTCCCCTCGCATGAAGACTTAATTTGTTTTTTTTTTTTTAAACGGTTGATGTATTTCTTGGCCCTCCTGAGGAGGATGAATGAATATGAAACACCTTTGATAATGGTGGTCCAAATAGGCTAATTTGTCGTAGCGTTGCTTTGTTCTGAGATATTGCCGAGCTAACCTCTTTTTGGGTCAGGCCCTTTCATTATCATTTAATTAACTCTCCGAGCCCCCTCAGCCTAAGTTTTAGTTGAGTCCGATCTTTTAGGGTACTCGGCTCGTTGCTTGTCTGGCGAGGACCTTCCATTCTGTCATGTGATGAGCCGAGTTCTTCATTGGAGAGTCGGGTCATTATTAGGCTTTCTCCCTCAAGGGAATGCCTTGTTGAATCGTTGTAGGATTAGGTTTCGACTCCTTCTCTAAAGGGTCAGACTATTAAGTTCGTGCCCATATCGATAAGGCAATTGAGTAGACATTCGTGAAGTAGAATTGAAACTTTTATTAAAAGCCTTAAAGGCTAGTCGCTCGGAGGCATACACTTTATTAGGAGCCTTAGAGGCTCGTTCATCATGGGTAGTAGATCTTTAGGTGCTCGACATTCCAAGGATGATGGAGCTGACGGCCTTCGAGATTTTTCAAGTGATACGAGCCCTGTTTGGCAAATCTGACCACTTGATATGGTCCTTCCCAGTTAGGTCCGAGTGCTCTTGCTCCGACGGAGGACTAAGTCTCTAGGGCGAAAACGCCTGACCTTGACCTTCCAGTTGTAAAAACGCGCTACTTGTTGATGTCGAGCTGCTACTCGGAGCTTGAAAATATCTCTGACTTCCTCAAGTAAATCCAGATTAGTGGCGATCTGCTCAGAATTTTGATTCTCTTCGAAATTCCTCACTCGCGCCATAGGGAGTCCGATTTCTACTGGCACCATGGCTTCCGAGCCATAAGATAACGAAAACGGGATTTCACCATTGCTTCCAAGCTATAGGCTGTAAGCCTAAAGGACGAAGCGGAGCTCCTCAGCCCAGTTACCCTTTGCCTTTTCCAGCTTTGTTTTGAGATGATGCTTGATGATCTTGTTGACCGCTTTCACCTGTCCATTTGACTGCGGGTGTCGAGGCGATGAATAAGCATTCATGATGCCAAGCCCCTGACACATACCACGAAACTTGTCATCATCGAATTGTCGGTCGTTATCAGATATGATGGTTCGTGGGATTTCGAACCGGCAGACGATATTTTTCCATACAAAATCGATCACTTTTTGCTTGGTGATCTTTGCAACAATCTCGGCTTCGGCCTACTTAGTGAAGTAGTCGACTGCAACTATGGCAAACTTGACTTGTCCCTTTCCTGTAGGCAAAGGACCGATGATGTCGATCCCCCATTGGGCGAACGGCCATGGCCCGCTCATGGGAGTCATCTCTTCTGTCGGTTGCCTTGGCACGGCTGCAAAACGTTGACATTTGTCGCACTTTCGAACAAAATCCTTCGAGTCCTATTTAAGAGTTGGCCAGAAATACCCTTGACGAAGTATCTTCATGGCTAGTGCTCGACTGCCAGAATGGTTTTTGCAGATTTCCTCGTGAATCTCCCGAATCACGTAGTCGGCCTCATCCAATCGAAGGCATCTAAGGTAAGGCTGGGAATGCCCCTTCTTATACAACACTCCGTCTAATATGACATACCGGGCCGCTCTGACCCTAAGTCGTCTCGCATCTAGCTTGTCCGAGGGGATTTCGCTGCACAAGAGATAATTAAAAATCGGGTCCATCCAACTTGGAATGGACTGAACGGGATTGACCTTCTCTGACTGGCCAATGCTCGGATGCTCAATGAATTCGACGGAAACAAACCACGGGATCTTTCCTTCAGAGGTCGAGGCGAGTCTTGCTAAGGCATCGGCCTATGAGTTCTCAGTTCTAGGGATCTGCCGGATGGTGCAACTCCAGAATTTCTCGATCAGTTTCCTCGCCTCTTCGAGGTAGGCGATCATTCTGACTTCTTTGGCTTCATACTCTGAAGGGATGTGATTTACTACCAGCTGCGAATCGCAACGGACTTGCAGAGTCTGAACACTCAGGCTTGCTGCCAACCTGAGTCCTACTAACAACGCTTCATATTCTACCTCATTGTTAGAAGCTTTGAATCCAAGTCTGATTGTGTATTGGATTGTCGTTGAATCGGGTGCAACCAGGACGACACTGGCCCCTGCTCCTTTGACGTTGGATGACCCATCAACATAGAGGACCCATTCCGGGTCCGACACTACTTCTTGGTTGATTAACGGGACGGCGGTGTCATCTCGACTTCCTTACTGATTTGCTCTTTACTCAGAGTTGTGAATTCGACGATGAAGTTGGTTACAGCATGACCCTTGATTGCTGCCCTAGGGCGGAATTGAATGTCGAACTCTCCGAGCTCAATGACGCATTTGGTCATCCGACCTGAAACCTCGGGTCTCTAGAGGACCTGCCTTAGAGGAGAGTCGGTCAACACAACTATGGAATGGGCCTGAAAGTATGGCCGTAATCTTCTAGCCGAGACAACGAGGCAGAGCGCCAATTTTTCCAAGGATTGATGTCTCGTCTCCACTGGTACCATGACTTTGCTCACATAGTATACGGGGTATTGCTTGCTTCCAACTTCTCTGATCAGGGCCGAGCTGACAGCTGAAGCCGAAACCGCGAGGTAGAGGAACAAGGGCTCCCCTTCTTTAAGTTTAGATAAGAGAGGTGGTGAACCCAAATACTGTTCCAACTGATGGAAGGCTTGCTCACATTCTGGTGTCCACTCCACCTTCTTGTGGCCCTTTAGTTGCTGAAAGAAACGAAGGCATTTGTCTGTAGCCCTGGATATGAAGCGTTCGAGTACTGCAACTCTTCTAGTGAGACACTGTATTTCTTTAATTGTTCGAGGTGAGTTCATGTCGAGGAAAACCTTGATCTTATCCGGGTTGGCCTTAATACCTCGCTGACTAAGTTGAAAACCAAGAAACTTTCCCGATTCAACTCCGAATGCGCACTTAACGGGATTCAGTTTCATCCGGTACTCTCGAAGGACGTTGAACGTTTCCCCGAGGTCGACAAAGTGGTCAGAGGCTCTGGTACTCTTCACTAGCATGTCGTCGACGTATACTTCCATAGTACGCCTAATCTGTCTGGCGAACATCTGATTTACCAGCCTCTGATATGTTGCCTCAGCGTTTTTCAGGGCAAATGGCATGACCCGGTAACAGTAGAGCCCTTTGTCCATGACAAAAATAGTCTTCTGCCTGTCTGGGGGATATATAGCGATCTGGTTGTACTCGGAATAAGCGTCTAAAAATGAGAATAACTCATGTCCGGCCGTGCTGTCCACCAGTTGATCGATCTGAGGTAACGGGAAGCTGTCCTTAGGGTATGCCTTATTCAGATCTGAGTAATCTACACAGACCCGCCACTTCCTATTGGATTTCTTGACGAGCACGACATTCGCTATCCAGTCGGGATAATATACTTCTTATATGAAACCAGCATCGAGCAGGACAGAGACCTCCTCGGCAATGGCTTCATATCGTTCGGCATCGAACGACCTTCTTTTTTTCTTCACCGGCTTATGATCCGGATCCACATTCAATCTATGAACCGACACGTCAGGAGAGATCCCTGACATATCGGCGTGTGACCACGTGAAGACATCTCGGTGCTGCTTCAAGAAGGCCAACAACGCAGTCCTCTGCTCGGAATTCAACGATGACCCGAGCTGAACAGTTTTACTCAGGTCTGATTCATCGAGGGGCACTTTTTTCAGATCTTCAACTGATGAGCTTCCTGTCGGTCATCGTGGATCCAAGGCATCCATGACGAGCGCCTGCTTGGCAGATCCTTTCCTAACTGCTATAGCATAACACCTTTGGGCCTCGCGTTAGTCGCCTCGGAGATAGTCGATCCCACCTTCAGTTGAAAACTTCATCATCAAATGGTAAGTTAAGACAACCACCCTCATTGCATTGAGGAAGGGCCGGCTCAGGATCACATTGTGCATGGAAGGAACATTGACAATCAAAAAGTCCACCAAGAGTGTGACAGATGTTGCCCTTCTCCCGCTGTTACTGGAAGAAAACTGGCTCCTTCAGAGATTACTCTTTCTCCAGCAAAGCTGTGTAGGGGAGTCTTCACGGGTCGGAGTCGTGATCGTGGAATTCTCATCTTTTCGAATGCTTCGAAGTACATTACATCGGCCGAACTTTCGGTGTCGACCAGAATGCGATACACCTTGTGATTTGCTATGGTCATCGTGACCACTAGCGCGTCGTCGTGCGGATGCTGGATCCCGCCTGCGTCATCTTTCGTGAAAGTCAGGCTGCACGGAGTGACTCGGAGTTCCTTGCTGTGACGCACCATAAGGTGAACGTAGTGTTCTGGCTCGGACATCCATGAATGAGCTTTTTGAGCCCTGTTTGAATCTCCTCCCCCCGCTGAGCCCCCGAAGATGGTACGAATTTCAGTTGGTTCTTCTGGGGGGTTGTTCAGCGGTTCTTGCGGTCGTTCCTCTCTCTGAGCAGACTTCTCTTTTTTGGTATATCGACGTAGATGTCCCTTACGAATGAGGGATTCAATTTCGTCTTTTAAGTCCATACAATCGTCCGTGTTGTGACCATGATCTCAGTGAAAGCGATAGAATTTCTGCTTGTCTGTTGTTCGGGGTCATCCCTCATGCAGACTGACTAGTTAAGTAGCTTGTCTCCTCGGATATCCAGCAGGATTTTCTCAGCAGACGTATTAAGAGGAGTAAAAGAACGAAAATTTTCTTCTGGCCTGCGGCTTGGTCGACGATCATGGGAAATGTGGTCGTCCGCCCCTTTGCCATTCAGCTGGGAGTCTTCGTTCCTATGCCTCTTTCCTTTGTTTATTGGGTCAGTTACTTGCATACCCTTACGAGCATGAGTGAATTCTTCTGTATTAGTATACTTCTGAGCCTTCGCCATGAAGTCTGCTAGTGTTTTTGGCGGATTCTTTCCGATGGAGAAAGTGAACTTTCCTTCCTTTAGTCCACTTAGAATGACAGCAAGAGCCATCTTGTCATCATAGTCTTCAACCTGCAATGCTTCCTCATTGAAACGAGCGATGTAGTCTTTTAATGATTCTTTTGGAGCTTGCTTAATGGTGAGCAGGTGAGTGTTGGGTTTCTGACTTCTCTTACCGCTTATGAATTGCGTAAGGAATAGTCAACTTAATTCTGTGAAAGAGCCCACGGAGTTTGGTTTAAGCTGACGATACCAAATCCGAGCGGACCCCGTAAGGGTGATGGAAAACCCTCTACACATCATTGTGTCTGTTGCGGTTTGAATTTGCATCCACGATCGGTAGGCTTCTAGATGTTCGGATGGGTCCCCAGATCCCGAATACTAGATGACAGGAGGCAACCAAAACCTCTGCGGCATCACCTCAGCCATGATGGCGGAGGTGAAGGGAGGCTCGATCTCTTCCATCATTGCTTGGATCATAGGAAGAACTGTCAATTGTTGTTGCTTTTTCTCTAATGTCAAGAACTTATCGTTAAGTTCCACAAATCGTGCCTCCCAAGGATCTTTATTTTCAACGATGACCTCTGGGGCATCTTCGATCTCCGGAGTTCTTCTTTCTCTCTTCCGTTCTAATTGATGGCGAAGATCCGTGGGTGCCAGAGCGGAGGTGCCTGAATGGATGGTAGTAGGGACTCGAGTAGTGGCGTTCCGCGCGGATACTTCCGCACACCCCGCAGGAGGATTTTGACCCGAACGCCGTACCCCCGAATACTGAGGAGCTTCAAGTCTCACACTCCTCAGTACAGAGCGAGTCTCCACGAACAAACCGACCGGCTCAAGAACGAGGTTTTCCTGAATCGGCCGTGACTATGGCTCCCTTTGTTGCTTCATTTTGTTTATCTCGTCGTGCAGGGCCTGGATTTCTTCTGCATGGCGCGATATTTACTCGACCGATTGTGAGAACGTTGGGAAGGCCCTAGTGCGGATTCGGCATGAAGTGGTGATGATGACTGAGTTTGTTCGTTCAGTTCCGGTTCCACAACTGCAACCTTCTTTTTCCTCACCATTGCTTAGAAGGAAAATGAGAACTTGACTTTTAGTCTCAATTTCCCACAGATAGCGCCAAAAAATGTTGATGTCCAAATCTGTTCGGCCCTCCCTCCACGTCTTCTTCACCTTAACGTACCACCTGTAAAACCTGCACCAAGAGAACAGGCAAAGGTGACCCTAGCTAAGCCGGGGGACTCTCCGATGCCTAAGTCAGGCTAAGGGAATCAGGGTCTCAATAGAGAGTAGAAGAGAGAGCGTTTGCTATTGCGTACCCATAGATGTGGTGTCATATGCTATTTATACTTGCCTGTGGTATGGCCTGGTCTGACAATCTCGACACAATCAGAAAGAATCCCAGATCGTGGAGATATTTCCTGTAATCTGATGATCGTGTATTGTATAATGCATATCTGCGGACAAAGTTATCGGCCACGACTGGTTATGGAAACTTCTGCATTTGGCGTATGCCATTACGCATTCACTCGGCTCGGCTCATCCAACCATATAATAAAAGATGCGATTTGTAAGTCCGAGTGGTATCCGACCTGACCCGTTAGGTCAGATCCATTGTGGTCGGCAAGGCTAGTCGTGTCGAGCATACTATGGTTAGTGAATAATAGGTCATCCGGTCAGAGTATCAGAACCGTTTCGAGCTGCACCTCGGCCGAAGACTCCTCGTTATCTTAATGTGATGCTCGTATCAGGTCGGACGGGTCTTGCCTCGGACGTCATGGCAGTGGGTCAGCTTAGACTGGCGTTTCGTTGTGGGCTCGGATCTCCCCATAACAAGAAATATGATGAATGATGATGATTTAATCACATGTGATGTAGAGCGGGTCGCGGACAGTTACATGACCATGATGGATTAAAAAAGGCCCGGTCGACGACAGAAGTGATCCAGACCATCGGACCTTAAATCGGGCGTATCTCATAATCCAGAATGAATTATTTGACATAAAATATATGATTTTGGGGTAGAACGGGCTACTTTAGCCGGATTTGCGAAATACCCTTGGATCGATGGTCGTTTCCTTGTTTTAATTTCGTTTTTGCTATAAATAGTAAGTTTTAGTTTGATTATAACTCTTCATCTGTTAGGCTTTAGGAGTTGCGTCCAACGTGAAAAGAGCTTAGAATAATTAGGAGAACGGTTTGGTGAAGCCAAATAGGACACTTATTATTTTGGGCCAAAAACCTTGCACACTAGTAGACATCACGACCATCTATAAATAGTAAGTTTACTATTTATAGTAAGTCGTGAAAGAATTTTATTTGTAGTTTAATTCTGATTTCTTTCCCATTGCTTGGTACTCCTATTTAAAGGGTTGTGAACTCATTTTTATTCATTAATTAATCAATTTCGAATTTGTTAAAATTTATTTCTATTTTCTACTTTCCTTCCTCGTGGATTCGAGAAGTCTCTGTGAGGAGTCCAGAGAAGTTCCGTGGATTCAGAATAGTTATCCTCTTGAAGAAGACGGTGCTCAGTCTCACGTCCTTCCCTGTGTCAATTCAGTATCAAAGCGAGGTTTTCCCTAGGATAGATGGCTTTTAATGACGGGTCGGGTAATAATCTCATGGGCGGTGCTCAAGGGAATTTACCTTTAATGGCGGTAGCTTTCGAAGCAGTGCAACAAGAGAATCGACAAGTCATGAAAGGATTGTAGGCTTCCATTGACCGCATAGTTGATCTCTTAGCGGAAACCCTAAGGAAACTCTGTGTTCCTGTTAATAATCGTCCACCGCCAATTGCTGAAACTCGTAATCGCCCTGATCGTAGGATAGTACCAGTAGTGCATCCAAGGTCATTCCTGAGGAAGGGGGCTCTAGTGAGGAGGAGATCGACGACATAATCTTTCAACACCCCAGATAAGGCGGCGATAGAGTAGATTGAATAGATCGAGAATTCAAGATGCAGGTTGATATTCCTAACTTCAATGACCAACTACACATTAGGAATTTCCTCGATTGGCTTTCTGAAGTTGAATGATTTTTTGACTATATGGACATCCTTAAAGCAAAGAAGCTCAAGCTTGTGGCTTACAAGTTGAAAGGAGGAGATTCAACTTGGTGGGAACAACTGCAACTCATACTAACTAGACAAATGAAAGTACTAATCCGCACATGGCAGCAGATGAAGTAGCACTACGTGCCCCATTCATCCCTAGCGATTACAATTAAGTATTATTCCAACGATACCAAAATTGTCGACAGGGTAGTCAGTCAGTGAAGGAATACACAGAAGAATTCTACCGCCTGGCGGTGCGTAACGATTTAGTCAAGACTGAATTGTAGCAAGTCGCCCGATTCAATGATGGATTGCATATGACGATGCAGGATTAGGTACACATGCAGTCCATTTGGATGATGAACGATGCGATCAAGTTGGCTACTCAGGCAGAAGCGTAACTTGAACGTTCTAACACATAAACCTATCCTACCGAAGGATCACTGCGGTGGGTCTATCCCAGGGATCTCCACAGTCTAAGGAGAAGGAGCCCGTAGGAGCACACACTTAACCTCCTACGTTTGAAAGCCGAGATCAAGGAAGTGGGTAAGCTAAACCCCAAAGGGGCGTATCGACTGCTGCTGGTCCAAGTAGATTCCTGAACCCCTATGCTCGACCAAGGCCCGACAACTGCTATTGTTATGGCCAACCAGGCCACTTATCAAATACTTGTCCCCAACGAAAAGTGCAAACCTCGCCATCAATGATGGTAGTGCTGATAATGCCTATGAAGATCTAGATGTTGAAGAACATGAGCATACCACCGAGGACGAGGCAAATGATTCAAGTTGGGTTCAACAAGATTGTGGCGAGTCACTGATCATAAGGCGACTATTATATGCGCCATGAAAAGAAGTGCAACCACAGCGGCATAACATCTTCCGCACTAGATATACGGTGAATCGAAAGGTTTGTAACGTGATTATTGACAATGGAAGCAGCGAGAACATCGTCTCCAAGGTCATGGTGGAAAGATTACCATTGAAAATGGAGCATCATCCCTCCCCATATACAATCGGTTGGATCAAAAAAGTTAGCGAAACAAAGGTAACTGAACGGTGCACCATATCTTTTTCAATTGACAAACATTATAAGGATGAAGTAGTATACGATGTGGTTGACATGTAAGTATGTCACATACTACTCAGTCGACCCTGACAATTTGACCGTGACGCCACTCATAAAGGGCGAGATAACATATATATCTTCGTCAATGATGGCCGGAAGATCATATTGGACCCTATGGATCCAAAGGGACCTGAAACCTCTAAAGTGGAGGGCCATTTTCTCTTAATCATATGGGACTTTGTAGAAGAATCCAAAGAAACAGGACAGGCTTATACATTAATTGTAAAAGGGGAAGAATTTGAGCCTACCATTATCCCTGAAAGACTAATGCCCTCGTTACATGAATTCAAAGAAATTTGACCCGATGACCTTCTTGATGGGTTACCCCCATGTGGGATATCCAACACTATATCGACTTTGTCTCCGGGTCCAGTTTACCCAATCGTCCTCATTATCGAATGAGTTCGAATGAGTGTGAGATTCTGTAAGGGCAAGTAGAGGAGTTAATTCGTAAGGGTCTTATTCAAGAAAGTATGAGTCTATGTGTTGTACCAGCTCTATTAACTCCAAAGAAATATGGGAGTTGGCGCATGTGTATCGACAGGCAAGCCATCAATAAAATCACCAAAAAATACAGGTTTCCTATACCACGGTTAGACGATATGCTAAACATACTAGAGGGTGTAAAAATATTATCTAAATTGGACTTAAGGAGCAACTACCATCAGATTCGAATACGGTCAGATGATGAGTGAAAAACGGCCTTTAAGACCAAGAAAGGATTGTACGAATGGATGGTCATACCCTTCGATCTTTCGAATGCACCTAGCACTTTCATGAGATTGATGAACCAAGTTTTAAAACCTTTCATTGGACGGTTCATTGTGGTTTATTTTGATGATATTTTGATATACAGTGAAGACGAAACCACCCATATGAAATACCTCAAGAAGGTCCTTCAAGTACTCACTGAAAATAAACTTTATCTCAATTTTAAAAAGTGTAGCTTCATGATTGATAGCCTATTGTTTCTGAGTTTTATCATAACATCCACAGGCATTTGTGTGGATGAGGAAAAGGTGAAGATAATCAGAGAATGACTGGTTCCCACAAATATTTATGAAGTGTGAAGTTTTCATGGATTGAAGACATTCTATCGTTGGTTTGTGAAAAATTTCAGTACCATTGTGTCACCAATCACAGATTGTATGGAAAAGGGTAGTTTCAGTGGATTGACGAAGCTGACAGGAGTTTTGTCGAAATCAAGCGCAGATTATCCACGACCTTAGTTCTTGTACTTTCCAACTTCGACAAACTGTTTGAATTTGAATATGATGCCTCATATGTCGAGGTTGGGGGAGTTTTGTCTCAAGAAAGTATGCCACTAGCCTTCTACAATGAGAAACTTAGCGATACACGCAAGAAGTGGTCTACATATGAGATCGAGTTGTACGTGGCGGTCCAAGCACTGCAACATTGGCAACATTATTTGATTCAAAGGGAATTTATACTTTACACGGATCATCAAACTCTCAAATTCATAGCTAAGCTAACATTAATCGTATGCATGCTAGATGGATCTCGTTTTTGAAGGAATTCACGTTTGCGCTAAAACACAAGTCAGGACAACAGAACATGGTGGCCAATGCACTGAGTCACCGTGCAACTTTGTTAATCGTTATGAGCAATGAAGTTTTCGGGTTCGAGCGCCTCAAAGATATATATGCCGACGATGACGACTTCAAGGACGCATGAGTTAGATACCAAGAAGGTCACCCCAGTGACTTATATATGCAAGAAAGGTTCCTTTTTAAGGGAAATTGATTATGCATCCCTAACAGTTCGCTAAGAAAATAGATAATCCAAGAGCTACATGGAGGTGGCCTTAGTGGAAACCTTAGGTGAGACAAGACACGAACTCTTGTAAAAGAACAGTATTACTGGCCACAATTGGTACGTGATGTGGGAAAGGCAGTTCAACGTTGTTATATTTGTCATACCTCCAAGGGGCAATCTCATAATACGGGCCTCTATACCCCATTACCCGTGCCTGATGGCCCTTGGGAGGATTTATCTATAGACTTCGTGCTTGGTGTTCACTCCTTAAGTATAGGGCTGTGATGTAGTAATAAACTCGGTGAGACCGAGGTCGAATTCATGAGGACTGAAACCTGTATGTAATCTGAAACTAACTAGAACTAGAACTAGACTAAGATGAAATCTAAATCAGAGGGATTTTAATGCAATAATGGTAAATAGATTAAAAAACTAATAAATTTAAAGGTGGTAACTAGGGTGCCAAGGGTCCACTAGTAGCAATTAGGAAGCTACCTTGCATTAATTCAAGGACACAACTGGTAAGAAGAGATTTGTTAGATCTCCGAACTTTTCATGAATCTAATCATCAATAGATAAGTGTTGAGGGTCAAATAGTGCATATTAGACCCCAAATGTTGTCTAGATTTACGAGCGTAATAGTGTTTAACGGCTGATTTAATCGTGTTTATGTTGCAGGTTGATTTTACAAGCTTGGATCGAAATAGGATACTAAATGCATGGATTTAACGCTCCAAATTCATCAAAAGCATGGGACACACTCCATGGGACCAAGATTGACAGATATACACGGTCAGAAATCTGAGAAAACTAAGAAACTGAAGCTCAAGTGGCTTGAAACGCATCTAGAATGCAAGATCACATGGTTCCCGACATCTGATCGGTTCAAAACTTTATACATGAGATAAGGGTCATAAATTAACCGTACATTTCAAATTTCAGCTCTTGGATCACTATAAAAGTGCTCCAACTGACAGATCAGCCCACAAACCGTTGATTCTGGGCCCACCTAATATCTGGAGCTGCCTCAACTTTGGTTTGGATGGTTAAATTAGTTTGAGAAAAGGGATGGATGGATTAGATTTCTGAAACACATCGCAATAGGACCTATATGCATGGTGTGTAATTACACATGTACATGCATGCAACGTGCATAGGACCGCTGACGCGGTCAGCGCACCTTCCAAAACAGGACTGCTTCTCCAAAACGGCAATGGCCGTTTCACGTCAGTGAGTGGACGAACTACGTCCGACTTACGGTCGATAGTGGACCCCACACATGCCCCGTACGAATAATCCACACCGTCCATCTTGTAGAGGGCGTCGAGAACTACAAAACCATGCTTACCTTTTGCATCCATGTGTGCACATGTGTGCGATACAGGGGCCACAAAAGGGCTACCCTGTAGCGTTCAAATCTGATCTTTTAGTTATTTCTTCTCTGAGACATGTCAATGGATGTTCAAAACTATCCATTCTTGACTGAAATTTCGTCCTAAATCTGATGGATGGGGTGAATTTTCCAGAAAATGCTTCTGTGGGGCCCACCGATCACAACAGCGAAATGGTGCGAAAGGTTTTGCACATCCGTGAAAACTGACTTTTTCAGGCGGTTTTGGCCCACCATCTTTGATCATATGGCAGATCTGAACCGTCTATCATGTAGAGGACCCAAGAAAGTCCTAAGGGATGGTGTTTCTTTGGAATTTAAGCGAGGAAAGTGGCGTGTTTCGAGGCACCGAACTTGGCTGTGAAAAAGCTTTCAATGAGCATGCATAGCTTTCCAAATCCGATTCAAATCTGATTTTTCCCACTCCAGCAATTATATAAGGAGGTTTTGGATGTGGGGAGCATTCATTCAGGTCTTGGGAGGAAGATTCAGAGCTGAGAAGGAAGGCTCAGGTCGGACGTCTGCAAGAGAGAGAGTTGAGTTTGTTTATTTCTTTTATTTTTATTTTATTTTATTTTGAGATATCTAGCCTATTCATGTTGGGCTAAACCTCCTAGCTAGGGCTAGGAGGTGAAGCTTGTAGTGAGATGGGAGAGTTTAATTTATGAATTTTTTATTTAATTTATGAATTGAATTAATGTTGATGCTAGTTTAATTAATGGCATGTTTTAGTCTTTAATGGTCTATTGTGACTAAAATTACAATGTGTCTGCAATGGCTTTAATCATGTCCTTCTACTTTTATGTTTATGAAGTCAGGACGTCCTGTTGTTCACCATAGTCTCCTGGGCGTGGTTGGAAGACGGTACCCTTCCTAGCCTTCATACATGTGATTGGTTGGTAATTCGTTTAATTCTGTTGTTTGCCATAGTTTCTTGGGCATGGTTTGGTGATGGAATCCATTCTAATTCATATACCTTTCATCTCTTGAAAACTAGATCAATGACAGTTCAGTTAATTTTCATGAAACATGCATAAGATCTCCCTGATCTCTACAAGTGGATCCTCTGAATCCCTAGTTCCCTTCTCCTGATTTCTCTCAAGTTTAGATAATTATTTCACCAGTATTCCTTCAAATTCAAACAGATTAGATTTCATCTTAGCCTAGTTCTAGTTCTAGATAATTTTAGATAACGTACAAGTTTCAGTCCCTTGGGATTCGACCTCGGTCTTAACGACTTATTACTACATCACAACCCTGCACTTGGGGAGTGAACAATAAGATTGGTGAAGATTTGGAAGTAATCCTGTTACCTAACCATGCCCAAAAGACGATGGCAAACAACAGCGATTTACCAATCTCACAGCCAATCATAAGAGAATTGTAAAAGTTAGGAAGAGTTCCATCACCTAACTATGCCCAGGAGACAATGGTGGACAACAGGGCCTCCTAAGTTCACAATCTCACAATGAAAAGAACATACTTAAAGCTATTGTAAATCTACTGTAATTTGAGTCACAATAAACCATTAAAAACCAAAAGTATTCCTTAATAATCAAGCTAGAATCCATTAGAGTTCAATAAACAGGAATCAAAGCAAAGCAACCATCCTAATCATGCTACAAGCTTCACCTCTTATAGTCCTAACTAAGAGGTTTAACCTATCAACATGATTAGGCTAATTCCAAAATTAACATAAAAAAAGAAAAGAAAAGAAAAAAAAAACAACTCCACTTTCTCTGTCTCTGTGCTCCACGTCCAACCCCAGATGATCCCTTTTTTCTCTCATTCTCCTCCTTTTATAGCCAGTAAGGATGATGCTGGAACTCGGTGGAGAGCTTACGTAGTGGAGTCGGTGGAATGTTACGCATTCCTTGAGTAAATCAGTTTACGCAGTCAAGAAAACACGCAAAAATAGCACCACTTTCCTTGCTCATTTTGCAAAGAAATAGTCCCTTAGGACGTTTTTGAATGCTTTACACGATGGACGGTTCAGATCTTACATCTGATCAAATATGGTGGGCCACAACTGCCTGAAAATTTGATTTTCCACGGACGTGCGTCGGCTTACGCATGAGGTTGCGCTGACATGATCGATGGGCCCCACAGTGGTGTTTTCGGGAAAATCCACCCTGTCCATTAGATTCAGTAGGAAAAACCGTTTAGATATGGATGGTTTTGAATTGTCGATGACACAACCCACTTATTTTTCCATATTGCCGTCTAACCTGCGTTTGAACGGTATTTTCCTGTGTGTGCGAGCATGGAATTGAAAAAACCTCCTATGTATGGTCGGTTTTCCCTTCTTGAATGATTGGATAGTCTGGATTATCTTCCAGATCGTGATGGTGGTCCACAAGTTCCGTCACTGTGATGGTCTGTGGGCCATTGATCAATGACAGGTGCAAAATCTACTCTGTCTAGTGGCTTCAAGACGAAAAACCATTTGGATATGGTCACTTTTGGATCAAATTCGACATGGCCCATAGGACTTTTATCACTATCGTCCATCCTGTTTTGTACAACAATCCATATGCGTATACATGCATGGGGCCTAAAGAAAAGCTTGGAAAGGGGCTTGGCCCTCTTCTGGAGCGAATGGTTGGTCCAGATCATCCATTTAGATGATGAGTGCGCCCCACTAGAAAAACCCACGTCGGACAGCGTAAACGCTATTGTGTTTTTAGATTTGGAAGGAGTCGATCAGCGTGCGCTGACCAACTATGGTTGTAATGATGCACGACTAGCGCACGTGTACCCCATGTATATGTAGTGTACGTGTAGGGTACAACATGATGTTCTTGTGAAATCTGCTCTATCCATCTATTTTGTCGCATCATTTAAGGCGTTGAGAAAAAAATTGAAGCATATCCAGATACCAGGTGGGCCCCAATTCACTGATTTATACGCTGATCTATCTGTTGGGCCACTTCTAAAGGGATTCAATGGTTGAAAATCGACATGTACAATTAATTTATGGTCCTTAAGCCATATATAAAGTTTCAAGTCTAAAGAATGGTGGGAACCCTATGATCTCGTATGCGAGACATCTTTCAAGCCACTTAGCTTCAGTTTCTTAATTTTCTTAAATCTCTGGCGTGTAAATCCGTCGATCTCGATCCCCTGGAGTCCGTTCCTTGCCTTAGTGAATTTTGAGCTTTAAATCTATGCTTTTAACACTCTTTTGCAGTCCAAGCTCGTGAATACACCTTGCATCAAAAACACGATTAAAGCAGGGTGTTAAACGGTATCATGCTCATAAATCCTGGTAATAAATGGAGTCTAATATGCAATATTTGACCCTCAACACTTGGTCTCACATGAACACAACGCGGCATGGATTCGGTGTTCGTGGGAGTAGATTATTTCTCCAAGATGGCGTACTTTACTCCATATAAGAAGACTCTCGATGTAACACACGTGATAAATCTATTCTTCAGAGAAATTGTACGGCTACACGGGGTTCCCAAGACTATTACTTCTGACCGTGACACAAAGTTCATAAGCCACTTTTGACGAACTTTGTGGACTCGATTCGATGCACGACTTCAGTTCAGCAACACCTACCACCTACAGACTGACGGGCAAACTGAGACTGTGAATCGCACGTTGGGAAACTTCCTTCGATATATTTCAGGAGAAAAACCAAAGCAGTGGGATTTGACCTTGTCTCAATCGGAGTTTTCATTCAATAACAAGGTGAACCGCTCGACAGGAAAATCTCCGTTCCAGGTTATTTACGGATGAATACCTCGCCACACACTAGACTTGGTCCCTCTGCCCAAGCTCCCAAGCATGAGCATTGTAGTAGAACATATGATAGATAAGATCATGGACATTCATGCGGAGGTACAGACCAAGCTATGTGCCTCGAACGAAAAGTATAAGGAGCAAGCGGACAAGCATCGGCGACAAAAGGTGTTCGAGGTGGGTAATCAAGTAATGGTTCATCTATGCAAAGAAAGATTTTCGACCGGAACATACAATAAGTTGAAGAATAAAAAGATTGGACCGATATCAATCATCCAAAAGATCAATGACAATGTTTATGTTGTTGATCTTCCAGATGACATGGCGATCTTACGGACTTTCAATGTTGCGGACCCGACCGAGTATCTTGAACAAAAGTAAGATGAGAACTCAAAGACGAGTTCTTTTGAGATAGAGGAGACTAATGTAGAGCGGGTCGCGGACAGTTACATGGCCAAGATGGATCAGAAAAGGCCCGATCGACGACAGAAACGATCCAGACCATCGGACCTTAAATCGGGCTTATCTCACAATCTGGAATGAGTTATCTGACGTAAAATATATGATTTTAAGGTAGAATGAACTAATTTAGCCAACCAACCCCGCTATGCCAAGTTACGCAAGCCGAATTTGAGAAATACCCATGGATTGATGGTCGTTTCTCTGTTTTAATTTCATTTTTACTATAAATAGTGAGTTTTAGTTTGATTATAAATCTTCATCCGTCGGGCTTTAGGAGTTGCGCCCAACATGAAAGGAGCTTAGAATAATTAGGAGAACAGTTTGGTTAAACCAAATAGGACACTTACTATTTTGGGCCGAAACCTTGCACACTTGTAGACATCACGACTGTCTATAAATAGTAAGTTTACCATTTATAGTAAGTTGCGAATTCTAGGAGTTTTAGTTGTAGTTTGATTCTGATTTCTTTCCCATTGCTTTGTACTCCTATTTAAAGGGTTGTGGACTCATTTTTATTCATTAATTAATCAATTTCGAATTTATTAGAATTTATTTCTATTTTCTGCTTTCCTTCCTCATGGATTCGAGAAGTCTCTATGAGGAGTTCAGAGAAGTTCCATGGATTCGGAATAGTTATCCTCTTGAGGAAGACGGTGCTCGACCTCACATCCTTCCCTGCGTCAACATGTTTCAAATTATGTTATATAATTATCCATGCCAAGTTGTATATTATGCAAAGAATTATTCTTCTGATATTAATTCAATTTTCTTAAATTAAGAAAAAACTTTGGTAAATTCATTATCAGTACAGTCCACTGAAATGTTGAATGGCCTTAATTCTTGAAATCATTAGATATTTGAGTCTTAGAAAACCCATGTCCTATATAGATTATTTCAATAGCTGTCATTCATGAAAAAATCTTACATTTTGCACATTAACTTTAAAGCCTTATGATATGCATACACTTCCACATTATTGAATTAGATGTACAAAATGAATAAATGATTGATTCAATATGTCTACTGTGTACATCAATATTGGATTAAATGATTGTATAAAGAAAACAATAGGAATATTGTTGTACTAATATGAATAGACGAATTCCAAAAGACTCTTTTCACTTTCTTTCTTATTGATTTTTTCTACCATTATTTTTTTCTTTGATTTTTGAGAGAACTCTCGCTTTGATGCACTTATTTCCTCTCGTATTTACATTCCTCTTCCCAATGTTTGATTCAATCCATGCTTTCTTGACGCAAAAATCAAGAATGCCATGGCATATTTGTAAGTCTCACCGTGATGTATGTTGCTTGTCCACATTGTTCATCTATTACGCCTAATGAATTTATGGCATGAGCCATAAAACGAGGTATGTCCAAAGCTTGAGTGGACGACACCATGGGAAAAAGGAAATTGAACACTTACTATTAAAAACATCTTAGGGCCACTGTTTCTTTTGGTGTAGGCCATTTTAGTGTTGGATCATTCTCAATTTTTGGCTAATGCCTCAAAATATTGTGGTAAAATGGATGGATGGAACGGATATATCATATAAATTACTTTGGGGTCTACAAATTTAAATTAGCTCTTTTGAACGGGCTCCCAATGTAGAAATTTTTATCCATTTTCAAATGGGTGAAATGGTAATAATTACCCATTTCAAGGGTATTTACACAGGCTCTTGAGAGAGAGAGAGAGAGAGATAAGAGTTTGTCAGGAGAATACGATGATGGAGATTTGGAACAGTGTGAGATGAGATTTCAAGAAAAATTAAATTTATTTTATTTTTTTTAAAAAATGGATGTTACATTCCAGGAGATACAATATGTACCGTGCATCACGGTCACCGATGTGGATACAATACACGAATAATTCAAACAATGGTCTCTATGTGGGCGAAAAGTTGTAAGGTAAGCACCATTCTGTTCAGGTGACATTTGGGGGCATGCATCCATGGTGTGGTTCTAACTGATGGCTGTCCCACAAAAAATGTTCCCATTGGTAAAATCACTGCTGCTAATGACTCTTTGAAGGTGGCCTTCGTTTTCTTTTCTTAAATTAACCTTTCATGGTTCAATGCTCTTAAGTACTCTTGGGACTAGGATCAAAACAAAAGACAAGAATCGGCCAGTCAAACAGACTTCAAAAAAAACAATCCACGGGGCTTGGCACGAGATTCAAACTTGCTAGCTAGCCTGGGCCATGAGCTTCCAGAAGAACAAATTTCCATAAT
This sequence comes from Magnolia kwangsiensis, assembly GCA_037074715.1. NCBI lineage: Eukaryota > Viridiplantae > Streptophyta > Magnoliopsida > Magnoliales > Magnoliaceae > Magnolia > Magnolia kwangsiensis. The sequence continues at coordinate 3,057,277 of CM073589.1, read as the reverse complement.
CAATAAATAATTTGATTGTTTTAATTTAGACAGAGAACACAGACAGCAATGAAAATTCCATGAATGCTTTAAAACATTATTTGGCATAGACCCAAAGAAAAGTGAAATAGCCAAATAGAGTGAAATAATGAATTGAAATTAAAGGATTCAGACTCTAGCTAATTCTATTTTTTAACCACCAGCGTCTATGTTAGTGTTAAGATTTTAAAGATAAATGTAAGAAAGGGAGTTAGATACTGAGAGTGGGAGAGCTTACATAAAAATAAATAAAAATAAAAATAAAAAGAAAGGTATTGAATAAACTAGATGAGGATGAACTTTATATATGGAGTTTTGGTCGTTCAGGTAACTGGATAGAACGTCCAAGACGTATTTGACATTGACTGGGGCCCACTGTTGAGTGTTCTTATGGTAGGTATCATTCATTCGGGAGCGGATTCGCTGGTGTACCATACACCATGGCTGGTGTGTTGACGTCACCAAGTTATGTGAGTCCCACATGAAGTATGTTTTATATGTAAACCGTTTGTCCATCTGGCTACATCCTTATACCACGGAGGTAAAATAAAAATAAAAAAATAAGACAGATCCAAAGATCAAGTGGGCTACACTTCAAAAAGAAGTGAGGATTGAACATCTACCATTGAAACCCTTTTAGAGTTGAAGTTTTGGATGCATATGATGTTTGTTTTTATTCTTCATTCAGGTCTGTGTGACCTTATAAATAGATTAGATGGAAAATAAATGTTGGCAGTGGGCCTACTAATGTTTTAACAGTGAGAATCATTGCTTCCACTACTATTTGTTGTGTGGTCCACTTGAGGTTTGGATATGACTCATTTTTGGTCTCATCCTCTAAAATGATCTAGTCAAATGGATAAACGGTGTGGATATAATATATACAACATTTTGGGGGCCAATTTAACTTTGATTTCATTTGAACCGTTTGTACAACTCGGAGGTCGAGGAGCGTCAGCTCTCGTCTTCACACGGTGGTTTGTGGTACACCAGCCAATCCGCTTCCCCTTATAAGTCAATACGATTGGACAGTTTTAACCTCTCTTTATTATCTTTGAAAGCATAGTTGTAATTAGATTTGATTCTTTGAAATTTTTATTTCGTTATTTTGATTATGCACATCCGTCTTGGTGACGGATGTGGACTAACGAGAGATTTTAGGACGGATGTGGACTCACGAGAGATTTTAGGACAAGGAGAGCAGATCTCTCCGTCTCTCGTTTACTTCAGCGTCGAATGGTGGAGAGAATGTCCTTCTTTAGCGCAAGTTTCTCTCCTTCTTCTTATTTCACACGGAGAGACTCTTCCTATTGCGTAGAGAGAATGCAACCTCGACGCCACTTAGGTTGAACGGGTAGAATGGTGGAGAGAATTTCCTTCTTTAGCGCAAGTTTTTATCCTTCTATTTGTTTTACACGGAGAGACCCTCCTTTTTGCGCAGAGAGAATGCGACCTCCCTCGTGGACGCGACTTATGAGGTATGAGGTAGAATGGATCTCAAGATGGATAGAGAAGGCTCTGTAAGTGACAGAAGTGATCTAGAACTTAAAATGCTTGCAAACTAGAATGAGCCATCAGACATACCATATAAGATTTTGGGTAGGATGAGCTACTTTAGCCACCCAACCTTGCTATGATGGGTTGTCCATTCCGAATTTACAAAATACCATCCTATCGACAGTTGAATTCATTGCACCCAACATCAAAAGTGCTTAGAATAATTACCAGACATCACAACATCACAACTATTTGTTAGTGCATTGTTAATGCGGAAGACGGAAAGCGGAATGTGCTCAGTGATTTTTCATTAAACAATTTTTTTTTTTGCTTCCAAAAGTACTCCATTTCAAGTTAGTACGGAAATTTTTTACGGAATACAAAATGAACCTTTGACCTGTGAACCTTTTTTATGCCCCACCATGATTTATGTGTTTGATCCACACCGTCCATCAACTTTTTCAGGTAATTTAAGGTGTAATCTAATAAAAGAAGAAGGTCCAATGATTAATTGGACCATAAAGTAGGGATTGAACATCCACAGTTAAAAACTTCTTGAGAGCTGGAGAAGTTTTAGATCAAGCTGATATTTGTGTTTTCACTTCATCCACCTCTACATTGACCTACTGAATAGGTTGGATGGTAAAAAAAACATCATAGTGGCTCATGTAACTTTAATCTCTTTGAATGGTTCGTACAACGGACGTGGATTGCATACTACTCCGAAGAGGCAGTTCTATGGGCGGGCCCACCTTGATGTATTTGTATATCCAAACTCTTTATCCCTTTTCTCATATTATTTTAAGGCATCAAGACAAAAATGAGGTAGATCGAACGATTAAATGGACTACGTCTTGCATTTAATGCAACCGGTGCATTTTAATACAACCAATATTATTATTTGGTGTGGTCCACTTGACCGTTGGATCTGCCTCATTTATGTGTTCATGCCTTAAAATAATCTGAAAAAAGGGATTGACGGTTTAGATGTACATATACATTATGGTAGGCCCACCTATAGAACTGCCCGTTCGGAGCCAAGGACGGGTGGGGGTAGTACTCCATCCGCGTCCTTGTTAAACACGCCGCCCAGGTGCCATGACGGATGCAGATTTCCTGCTTAAAGCCTTTTCGCAGGAAGTTCCTGTGCTGGAAACCTAGGTGGGGTCCACTGTGATGTTCGTGAGAAATCCATCCCGTCCATACATTTTTGGAGATCATTTTAGTAATTGGGGCCAAAAATAAGCTAGATCCAATACTCAAGTGAGCTTCGTTAAAGGAAAAGGTGGGTAGGGAAATTCCTACCTTTGAAAACTTTCTAAGGTTGATAGTTATGTTTACATGCCATCCATATCGTTCTTAACATAATTCCTACTGAGATGAACTGAAAACATAAATATTAGAACGATTCAAAACTTCTTTGGCCCCATGAATATTTCAACAGTGGACGTTCAAGGCTCACGTTTTTGGCCCACTTTAGTATTGGATACGTCTCATTTTTTACCCCAAGCCTTAAAATGATCTCAAAAAATGTATGGACGGTATGGATTTCTCAAAAAAATCACGGTGGGCCAACTTGTGTTTCTAGCGCAGGAGCTTCCTGTGGAAGGCTTTAGCAGGAAATCCTCGTCCCGCTAAGATGGGAACGGATTGGCTACTCCCACTGCCACCGACAGCTGATGGTCGGTGCTTGTGGGCCCTACCATGATGTATGTGTTTCATTCATGCCATCCATCTATTTTTTCAAATCATTTCATGGTATGAGACAAAAAGGTATATCAAAATCTCAGTTGGGCCACATTACAGGAAACGGTGTTGAATGAGCGTCAACCATTAAAAACCTTTTGGGGGCCATAAAAGTTTTGGATCAAGCTGATCTTTGTTTTTTCCCTTCATCTAGGCCTATATGACCTAATAAAAGATTGGATGTCCAATTGTATATGATCATATCAAGGGGTTGGATGGAAAATAATTGACAAAGTGGACCCTAAGAAGGTTTCACTAGTGGGCATCCTTAGTACCGCTGTTTCCTGTGGTGTGGTCCACTTGAGCTTTAGATCTGCCTTATTTTTGGTTTAGCCATCTAAAATGATATTGAAATATGGATGGACGGTGTGGATAAAACTCATAAATCACAGTGACCCCTCAGTGGCCATCAGAGCCTCTGCCTATCCCGAGCTCGAAGGGTAGTACCTAATCCACCGTTCAAAACTTCTTAGGGGCCATAGAAGTTTCCGATCAAGCTTATATTTTTGTTTTCACTTCATCTATCTCTATGTTAACTTATGAATAAGTTGGATCTAAAAAATACGTCATGGTGGCCCCTATAAATGTTTCAACGATGGGTGTGATTGATCCCACGGTTTTCTATGGTGGATCCACTTGAACTTTAGATCTTTAGGTCTATCTAATTCCTTTTCTCATGCTATAAAACCATCTCTACAAATGGTTGGACGGTATGGATACAACACACACATCATGGTGGGGTTCACAGAGCTTGGTGACGTCACTTCAGTAGCGATTTGGCTACTTGCCTTATTACGCGCCCGTCTACACCAACCCATATACGCGTGGGAAAGCCTTTCGCAAGAAGTTCCTGCGCTAAAAACTTATAAAGGGCCCACCCTGACTTTTGTGAGAAATCTACCCCGTCCATTTGTTTTGTGAACTCGTTTTAGAACAATGGACCAGAAAAATGAAGAAATTGCCACCACACTTATACGTGTGGATCATTAATTTTTTATCTTTTTTATGAATAATAATATTTAAATTTTTTATTAAGTAATTTATAGTTTATTCGAATTAAATAGAATAATTTTATTTTCATTTAATAAAAAGTAATTTCTTTATAATATAAAACATTTCCAAACAGAAGATAGGGGCAAATGTATGAAATTAACATTTTTCAAACATTTCAGATGTTTGTTAACAAATATAACAAACAAACATATTGTTTCAAATCCAGTACTTAATTTTCAGACTTCAACCATAATTATCAAACAAGTTTTTTAACTTCAAATTTCATATTCAGGCTTTAGATTTCAGATTCAGCTTTAGATTTCAGATTAAGACTTTAGACTTTAGATTTAACAAACGGGGCCTTAGTACTCCTATTTAAAAGGGTGTAATCTTATTTTTCACCATCAATCAAATTATTATAAATTTTTTAGAATTTATTTCTAATTTTCTATTTCTTTTCTTGTGGATTCAAGAAATCTTTGTGAGTCTATAAAAGTTTTGTAGATTTGGAACAGTTATCCTCCTAATGAAGACGGTGCTCGACCTCAGGTCCTTCCCTGCATCAACTTAGCTGCCACCCCGAGCTACTGACGTGGGATCTTTTCTTGTGGATTCAAGAAATCTTTGTGAGTCCATAAAAGTTTTGTGGATTTGGAGCAGGTATCCTCCTAATGAAGACGGTGCTCGACCTCAGGTCCTTTCCTGCATCAACTTAGCTGCCACCCCGAGCTACTGACGTGGGACCCTCACTGTGGGGCCCACCTTGATGTATGCGTGTATATGTGTCTACGTGTCTAAGCGGTCTATCCTTTTGTCAGCTCATTTTAAATCATACAACTGAAAAATGAAGCAGATCCAAATCTGAGAAGGCCCACACAACAGGAGACGACGACCATTAAAAACCTTTTGGTAGACTTATCTCATAGTGTGACCTTATCAATAGGTTGGATGGCAAAATAACATTACGGTGAACCTTCTCAATAGTGCGTGTTTCAATGATCTGCTTCTTTTTTTTTAGGCTCATGTCTTAAAATAAGATGGCAGAACGAATGGACAGCGTGGACATACAATGCATACAAGGTGGGTTCCACGGTCAGGGTCCTACCGGACGCGGATTGCGTCCTACCCCGCCCAGACGGTAATTCGTTCGGGCAGGGCTCTATGGGGCCCACCATGATGTAAGTGTTTTATCTATGCCGTTAATCGTTTTTCTCAGATCATTTTAAGGTATGAGCCCAAAAATGATGCAGGTCCAGGACTTAAGTCGATCACAAAGTGAGGATTGAATGTCCACCATTAAAAATTTCTCAGGAGCTGGATAAGTTTTAGATCAAGCTGATATTTTATTTTATTTTCCACTTCATCCACGTCTGAATGACATTATGAATATGTTATATGGTAAAAAAAACATCACGGTGGCCCTTAGAAAGGTTTCAACAGTGAGTGTCATAATCGCTGCAGCTTACTTTGATGTGATACATTGGAATTTTTTATATTCTTCATTTTTTGTCTCATAACTTAAAATTATCTGAGAAAAGCGATGAACAGCGTGGATAAAGCACTTATATCATGGTGGGCTCCACAGAGCCCTGCCCGGACGGATTACCGTCTGGGCGGGGGTAGGACGCAATCCGCGTCCGGGTCCCACCCACATTACTGGTTCATCCGGTCGCAGCAAAGTCGCGTCCGTCTCTCGCGTGAAAAACCTTTTCCTCTTTTTCTTTTTTCCCTTTCACACGGAACGTGTTCTTTCGCAGTGGATCGTTTCTTTTTTCGAAAGCACGTGTGGACGTAATCCGATGTGTGTGCATCCAGAATAGTCTCTTCCGGTAGACCCCACGCGGTTAGACTCCCTTCTTCACGGATCAAAGAAAGTTTTTTTTTTTTTTTTTTCTTGCCGTGTTGCGTTTAAAGAGTTTCTGGATTTCTGCACGGTTGGGCTTCCTTAGTAGGACGTGGATACCCTGCTGACGCTGGTAGATGGGTAATACAAGTTCTGGATCAATTGATATTTGTGTTTTCACTTCATCCCGGTCTTCATGACTTTACCAACACGTTTGATGGCCCCTGAGAGGTTTTTAATTGTGGGCATTTAATCACTACTGTTTTCCTATAATGTGGTCCACTTGAGATTTAGATCTGTCTTGTTTCTGTCCTCATGCCTGAAGAAGATATAGAAAAATGTATGGATGGAGTGGATAAACCGATAATGACTACTCACACTGTAATGGGATTTCACCACAATGGGTGCTCGAACCATGACCTCATGGTGAAAATCTTGCAAGTCTACCTCAAAGGCATGATTAAGGACCCGACAAGGAGATTGTACGAATCTTGGACCTTAAACCTAAGGCATGCACGACAGCATATGCAATCATCCAGTAGGCCCCACTATTTAGGAGCCTCTGTTAGAGATATCTTTAAAAAGTTAAAATATTGGTGCTAAAAAATGTGATGGGATTTTTGTCCTGTGCTCGACCAGTCATGAGCCCTGCACGACCGGTCATGGGCTGGTGCTCGACTAGTCGGAAGTTGCACGACTCAAAGTCTAGCGACTTTGAGTTAATTTTCTCCAGGGTGCTCGACCGGTCATATGAGGTGCACAACCGGTCATGGGTGTGCTCGACCAGTCGTAGACTTAACACGATCAGTCGTAGTTACGCAGATTCGTTCCGCCATTTTGCACAGATTTCGTTTCGCAAGTCTTTTCGCAACTGCGATGTGGAAAGTAGTTTCTTAAAACCATAAATAGGGGTCCATAGGGTTTTTCTAGGTGAATAAAAAAACACAAGGGGGCTATCAAAGGTGTGTGTGTGTGTGTGTGTGTGAGAGAGAGAGAGAGAGAGAGAGAGAGAGAGAGAGAGAGAGAGAGAGAGAGAGGAAGCTTATAGAAGGGAGGTTATGTTTGTGGAGGTGATCTACCATATCTCAGCACTTCTACGTATCGTAATCGGTGAGATCTCTCACTTTTTCTTTTATTCTCTTACCTTTTATCTACTCTCGCGTGAGTGAAGAATGTTGTAATGTTCTACTTTATAGTGGATTGTTGATCTAGACGAGATCTCGTGTTTTACCTCTTTCAGGGTTTTCCATATAAAGATCTCTTGTGTGGTGTGTGATTGATGTTTTGATTTATTTTCACTACATTATTATTCTATAATTCTGGTTTGTTCTGGAGGCCTACATCCTAAGGTTTTGTGCAAGGCCCCCAACAAAGTGGTATCAGAGCTAAGTTCATTAAATGGGTAGGATCGGTTTAGAATTATGGGAGGTGGCTCATCAAGAATGATCAGCCTCAATGGTTCTAACTGGACCATATGGAAGGCTAAGATGGAGGACTTGCTTTATTGTAAGGATCTATATTCTCTAATATTAGGCATATCAGCAAAATCCAAGGATATGTTGTCTGATTATTAGAAGAAGATAGACCGAAGGTGGTGGAATTTATTAGACAATGGTTGAATGATTCTTTGTTCCACCATGTGTCTACAGAAACCTCAGCCGATAGCCTATGGTTGAAACTAGAAGGGTTGTATGAGAGGAAGACAGCCGACAATAAAATTTTTCTGGTAAGGCAACTTGTGAATCTCAAGTTCAAGAATGATGGTTCTGTGGCCGAGCACATGAATGAGGTCAGTAATATAGTAAACCAGCTCTCTGCTATGAATATGGTCCTGGATGATGAATTGCAAGCTTTGTTATTGCTTAGTTCATTGCCTGACTATTGAAAGACTTTAGTGGTGTCTCTAAGTAACTCCATGCCAGACGGAAAGATATTCATCTGTTTCTTCAATGAGGAGACAGGGAGGAAGTGTCAGGGGTCTACTCAGCAAGAGGCTCTTGTGATATAGGAACGGGGGAGAGGAAAGAACAGGAAGGGCGGGAAGGCCTAAGATAAATCAAGAGGCAAGTCGAGTACCAGGAAGCATGTTGAATGTTGAAATTGTGGCAAGAAGGGACACTACAAGCATAAATGTTGTAAGGCTAAGAACGACAAGAAAGAAAAAGGAAAGGAGAAATAAGATGAATCAGATTCCATTGCGGTCGCTTCAGATGGTGACGTTGTAGTTATTCTTTCTGCAAATCATGATGTATGTCTCATGGCTACGAGTTAGGACACCGACTGGGTGATATACTCGGGAGCCTCTTTTCATGCAACTTCATGTAGGGACTTCTTCACAAGCTACAAGTAAGGTGACTATGGGACCGTGAAGATGGGAAATTTTGGTGTATCAAAGATTGTAGGGGTCAGTGATATTTGTGTGAAGACCAATGTAGGTTGCACATTAGTTCTCATGGATGTGAGGCATATCCCAGACCTTCGCCTTAACTTAATGTCGACGGGAAGGTTGGATGATGATGGCTATGAAAGCCAGTTTGCTTGTGGGCGCTGGAAGCTCATCAAGGGTTCGTTGATCGGAGCCAAAAAAAAAGTGTTGCACCCTTTACAAGGCATTCTTAGTGTGTGCAAGGGTAGGTTGAACGCAGCGGAAGACATGTGGCACAGGCGTCTAGGACACATGAGTGAAAAAGGGCTTCAACTACTAGCGAAGAAGAGGCTCCTTCTAGACGTGACAGGTACACCTCTCAAAACCTGTCTTGATTATTTATTAGGAAAACAGTATAGAGTTTCATTTATTAAATCTGTTTCTCATGTTAATAAAGTGCATGTATTAAATATGGTTTATTCTGATGTTTGTGGTCCTATGATGACAAAAACCTTAGGTGGGGCATTATATTTTGTCACTTTTATAGATGATGCATCTAGGAGGGTTTGAGTTTATACTTTGAAATCTAAGAACGAGGTTTTTGGTGTGTTTAAATTGTTTCATTCTAGGGTAGAGAGAGAGACAGGTAAATTATTGAAGTGCATCCGCATTGACAATGGTGGTGAATACATTGACGACTTTCATGAGTATTGCAAGTCCCTGGGTATACAGCATGAACAGACGGTTCTTAAGACCCTCTAGCATAATGGTGTAGCTAAGTGAATGGATTACACCATTATAGAGAGAATCAGATACATGTTATCCCATGCAAAGTTGCCTAAGACGTTCTGAGGAGAAGCAATGTACACAGCAGTGTATTTGATAAACAGGTCTCCATCAACCTCGTTCAATGGAGAAGTACCTGAGAAGGTGTGGACTGGATAGGATCCATCGTACAGTCATCTCAGGGTGTTGGATGTAGGGCATCTGTTCACGTACCGAAGGATGAGAGGTCCAATCTCGATATGAAGATCAGGCAGTCTGTGTTCTTGGGGTACGGTGATGAAAAGTTCGGTTACAGATTGTGGGATCCGACCAAGAGGAAGCTCCTCAGAAGCAGAGATGTGGTTTTCTTTAAAAATCACTATATAGAAGATATTAGTAAGCCAAAGAAGAACCATCCTAGTTCAGGTGAGCTAGAGGACATGGATCCGATTATTCCTCCCGTGGTGCCTGATGACGAGGGAGTACTGTCAGGCCCCAAACTCGAAAAACGGGCTCACAATTTTCAATCGTTGAATCCTGCATCGACAGCCTTCGTAGTGTCCCATTCTCAGCTCCTAGCATTTATATGCCAAATTTCGATCCTGGGTTCCTACGAGGAGGATTTTCAGTATGATTTTTTTAATGGAGTATAACCACAAGTATAACCAAGTCACAAAACAGCATCACCACATATCCATTATATCAAAAACTTTTAAGTACAATGCAGAAAGGGAAATACAGGATCATCAAAAACTCTAAAATAATCTGATGTGCGCTCCTGCCTCAGCGCTGCTGCGATCCAATGCCACTTGCACGCAACAGTCGTGCATAAGCTTACAAAAGCTTAAAGAGTGGTATAAGTGTGTGTGCAAGCCAAGTGCCAAGTGTACAATATCAGAGTAATGTAGAAATATGCGGGTAAGTCCATGAATGCTATCAGCTGTACCAAAGCTATGTGATGCAAGGTATAAATGCTATCGGTCATACCAAGACCATGCGATGCAAAGCCTATGTAGCCAAATTTCATATGCGAGATGCAAGCAAGCATGTCAGTCCTCATCAAGTACACATATCAGTATGGTTCCTCTCTAGGATATCACCAGGGTCTAGTACACTCCACAACAATTGCCGCCTCCCTAACTGCACAGCCCCACGAGCAGAATAGACCTCACTATATGCCTGACCAGTAGTCTGTCAATACCTACCCGGCTCGTTGATAGCTGACTCATTTACGATCTAGTTAAACTCAGCCTAGCTTATAGCCCCCTCACTTGGGTGGATAAGGCCACATCCCCTTCCAACCGACCACAATATAGTGGGAGAGGCGGCCTACTGGTATTCGGCACTTAGGTGCTCATGTATCCACTTAGTCTAGACGTTAGAGCATCTCCTGGTACCAAAAAGTTTCTGAGATTTTCACCCAAGGATATCCTAAGTGCCCACAATGCTAGAGCCAATGTTTCCGATATCTGATACGACCATCCACGATGTGCCTATGGAGCTCATGACCTTGATGTCGTTAGGGTGTATAATGATCAAGTCACATATATGCGAGATGCATGAGTTACACCGTACAATCATGCAGCAATCTTGCGCGTACCATGCGCTCATGTGGGTAACTCCTATCAATGAGTCTCATAAGTAATTTGCCCAATGACATATGCTATGATCAATCACCACTCTTATCAAGCATACATATGATGCGTATGACATGAGGCATGGAATTATACTAAGCATATTATAAAGTGATGAACTACCTCATAACGAAGATGGCCTATACGGCCTACACGTAACAAGTATGGGCCTATCAATGGGCCCTAGGGAGAGTCATAATGCAGACATTTAACCAACATTATACTTACAATGTAGACGTCAAACTATCATTGTTCCTAAGGCATAGCCTGCCATAAATACTATTACATAAACCCTGGTGGAATCACACATTGCAATGGACCTTAGGTACATCCCATTGGGCCTTAAATATATCAAATGTTACCCAAAATAAGTGGTGATAATGATCTCCACCATTAAAATCCTCAAGACCTGCCATGACGTTTATTTTTTTCCCCAACCAACAGTTGATAAGGTCACACAAACCTAATAAAAATAAATAAATTTTATGTTGATTCAAAACCTCTGGGCCAGAGGAGTTTCAATGGTAAACGTTCAACCCACTACTATTATTAGTGGCCCACCAGCTAAATAAATCTGTCTCCTTTTGGCCTCAAGCCATAAGACAAGCTTGCCAAATGGTGGATGGTTTGGGTGCAACACATGCATCATGGTGGGGTCCACTATCCGTCCAACAGCTAGCAAAATGGCTGGACGACATGATAAAACATATACATTTTGGTGGGGTTCCACCGTCCACCTGGACGGTGTGAATAAAACATACATCATTAGGGTTCCCACGTGGGGCCCACCATAATGTTTATATGTCGTCCAACCTGTTGATAAGGTCACGCTGACCTGGATGGAAGGAAAAATAGAATTTTAACTGATCCAAAACTCCAAATGGGTTTCAATGGCAGACGGTTCAATCACCACTGTTTCTTGTGTCGTGGGCCACCTGAGCAGTGTATACGGCTGATTTTTGGTGAGGGGCCCATTGACCTAAGGGGCTATCAAATGCACGGGGTGGATGTTCAAGACACATCACGGTGGGGCCCACAGCTGAGACTGTGATCCCTGCCTCTAGCGTCCACGGCAGCAGGACACTACCTCTATCATCAGCAGTAGCTGACACTACTGCTGTTATATGATTTATTTATATTTCTTTGAAAAGAATGAAATTTTTAGGATTTTCAAACGTGGGGCCCACATTAGATGAATCCACTCCAGCTATTGCATTCCATGGCTCAAGATAAGCCAAATAAGTCTAATATTGAATATATTTCGGCCTGTAGCAAAAATTAAAGTGAATTTAAATGGTGAGAATCACTGTTTTAAAAGGTATGGCCCACTCGATGAGCGGATTAGCTTCATTTTTCGACTCAACCCCTAAAATGATCTAAGGAATGGAATGGACAACTTTGATTAAAAACATACATCAAGGTGGGGCCTGCATAAGTGGTTCACCCAAAAGCTTGTGAATCAGGCTAATATTTTTATTTTGTCCCACTGTCTGTTCTCACTCCACTTGGTCCGCGTCCAGCGTTTGTATATAACACATATATCAGGTGGGCCCCACCTACAGGCATGATGCCTGGGCGGGCTACCAAAAGGTTGGATGGTGTGAATAACACATACATCAAGATGGGATACATCCGGGTGGGCCATACAATCACATCATCACATACAAAACAAATGACAAGAGAGGGAGAGAGAGAGAGAAAGGGACACGTGATGATGGAGGGACCCCGGTACCATGGGCCCTCCCTTCCATGATCTACAACATGCATCAAGTGGGTCCTATTACATGTGGGCCCACCGATCAAAATCAACAATGAAGATCCTTTCTCCACCAAAATGCAATGGTATAGATGACCCTATTCATGCAAGGAAAATGAACATCATGATGGGGTGCATGGAGAATGACCCATTATGGAATGATCGTGAGGATCAAGGTGAGCCATCGGCCACATCTTAGGGTCCAAAGTGAGATCCATACCATCGATCGGTAAGCCTCACTAGACCCATCATAAAAAAATATGAAAATCAGCCTATAAAAGCAACCACCGTTCAATCTTCTTAGTTTGTTGGAAAGTCAAGCTCCTTGTGCTTCACTTTGATGGAGGGTGATGAAAAGGAAATGGCTAGGATGAAGGATTTTGGAAGAGGAAAGTGGGCCACACAACTCACTCTTTTCTCACATGGAAGTGCTTGGACGAGGGATTTTTCCTTGCTTGGGAATGTGGGTTTGAGAATGAGAGAGAGAGAGAGTTATAAAGAGAGAGACACTATAAGAAATATGGTTTTTACCGACGAAATTATTTTTCGTAGGTAAAGATGACTTTTACCGACAAAATATATTTTCGTAGGCAAAAGTAAACTTTAACCGACGAAATTAAATTTCGCAGGTAAAAGTCATCTTTACCTACGAAAGTTTTCGTAGGTAAAGGGTCTTTTCACTTTTTCCTTCCGTGGGTACACTAAAAGTGTACTTTTACCTACAAAACATAATTTCTTAGGGAAAAGATATCTTTACCTATGAAAAGTTCTTAGGTAAAGGGTGTTTTTAAATTTTAAAATAAATTAATAATCGAAAAGTTTACTTTGACCAGTGAAATTTAATTTCGAAGGTAAAAGCTATTTTCACCTACGAAACGTTTTGTAGGCAAAGGGTGTTTTCAATTCCAAATAAACGAAAAGCTTATTTTTACCTACGCAATACAATTTCATAGGTAAAGGGTGTTTTAAAATTTTAAAATAACTTAAAAATCCAAAATATTACTTTTACCAATGAAAATCTTTACCTACGAAAATGTTCATAGGTAAAGGGTGTTTTGAATTTTTAAAATAACTTAAAAATCCAAAATATTACTTTTACCAATGAAATTTAATTTGGTAGGTAAACAATATTTTCACCTACAAAACCTTTTGTAGGTAAACAGTGTTTTCAATTGAAAATAATCGAAAAGTTTAGTTTCACCTACGAAATATAATATCGTAGGTAAAAGCTGTCTTTCCCTACGAAAATGTTCGTAGATAAAGAGTGTTTTGAATTTCAAACTCGAAAAGTTTACTTTTGCCGACGACATATAATTTTGTAGGAAAAGGTGATCTTTACCTATGAAGATTTGCGTAGGTAAAAGTGTTTTGAATTTTACAAAAAACCAAAAACTGAAAAGTTTGCTTTTACCTACTAACGATTTCGTAGGCAAAAAACGTCTATGAGGCTTTTACCTACCACTATTTTCGTAGGTAAAAACATATTTGAGAGACTTTTACCTACGAACGATTTCGTAGCTACAAAACGCGTAAGAGACTTTTACCTACACAATGGTTCATAGGTAAAAATATACTCTCTAATATAAACACGAAATGTGGTTGCGACCTTTTGCCTACAACAGTTTTTGTAGGTAAAAAACGTGTAACAGACTTTTACCTACGAAATTGTTCGTAGGTAAAAAACGTGTATCCGACCTTTACTTACAAAAATGTTCGTAGGTAAAAAACGTGTATCACACTCTTACCTACGAAATTATTCATAGGTAAAAATATAATCCCTATGAAAATGGGTGTAGGTAAAAAAATGTGCATCAGACTTTTACCTACGAGATGGTTCGTAGGTAAAAATATAACATTAACTTAAATTTTAACCGTTTTAACTTTTGTCTACGAAAACTGTTGTAGGTAAAAAACCGTTCTACTAATTTTACATACGAAAATTTTCGTAGGTAAAGTGTTTTACCAACAAAAAATTTCGTAGGTAAAAGCCTTTTCTTTTTTAAAATTTTCTAGCTTGAAATTCCTGATATACACCTGTTACAATATATATAATTCATCATATTCTCATCATATTCTTCCTGATATACACCTGTTATATAATATATTTCATCATATTCACATTCACATCCATCTAAACCCAAACTATGTAAATCCATCCAAACATAACCTACATTCATTAAAACATAAGCTACATCCATCCAAACACAAACAATCTTATCCACATGACATTCATCTACGCATAAATACATATAAGTTTAACATCATAAATAAAATATAAAAAATTATTCATGGCGTTACGAAATTGAGAATAGGTTAAAGTTTAGGTTTAAGAAAGCGGGAGGTTTAGGTTTAGGTTTTTAAGTTTAGGTTTAGGTTTAGGTTAGGGAGTTGAAATTAGGATTAGGTGTAGGTGTAGGTTTAGGTTTAGGAATTTGAGAATACATTTGGGTTTTAGGTTTAGGTTTAGGTTTTAGGTTATAGGTTAAGGTTTAGGTTATAGGATATTAGTTTAGGTTAAGGTTTAGCTCATAGGTTTTGATTTAGGTTAAGGTTATAGGTTTAGGTTTGGAAAATCAGGTTCGGGTTCGGGTTCGAGATCAGGTTTAAGTTTGGATTTTCAAGTTTAGGTTTAGGTTAGGGACTTGAGAATACATTTAGGTTTTAGGTTATAGCTTTAGGGAATTGAGAATAGGTTAAGGTTAAGGTTATAACTCTATGTTTAGGTTATAGGTTAAGGTTAAGGTTTAAGTTTAGGTTATAAGTTAAGGTTTGGGTTTAGAAAATTGGGTTCGGGTTCGGAATCGGGTTTAGGCTTGGGTTATAGGTATAGGTATTGAGATTTGAGAATAGGTTTAGGTTATGCTCATGAGTCTAGGTTTAGGTTATAGGTATAGGTTTAGGTTTGTGCTATAGGTATAGGTTTAGGTTATAGGTTAAGGTTTAGGTTTAGGAAATCAGGTTCGGGTTTGGGATCGGGTTTAGGTTTGGGTTATAGGTATAGGTTTTGGGATTTGAGAATAGGTTTAGGTTAAGGTTGTAAGTATAGGTTATAGGTAAAGGTTAAGGTTTAGGTTTCGGCTGTAAGTATAGGTTTTGGGATTTGAGAATAGGTTTAAGTTAAGGTTATGAGACTAGGTTTAGGTTATAGGTTAAGGTTTAGGTTAAGGCTATAGGTATAGGTTTAGGTTTAGGAAATCGGGTTTCGAGTTTGGGATCGGGTTATAGGTATCGATTTTAGGATTTGAGAATAGGTTTAGGTTAAGGTTTCAAGTATAGGTTATAGGTTAAGGTTAAGGTGTAGGTTTCGGCTATAAGTATAGGTTTTGAAATTTGAGAATAGGTTTAGGTTAAGATTATAAGTCTAGGTTTAGGTCTAGATTATAGGTATAGGTTAAGGTTTAGGTTTAGGAAATCGGGTTTGGGTTGGAGATCGGATTTAGGTTTGGGTTATAAGTATAAATTTTGGGATTTGAGAATGAGTTTAGGTTAAGGTTATGAGTCTAGGTTTAGGTTATAGGTTAAGGTTTAGGTTTAGGCTATAGGTATAGGTTTAGGTTATACGTTAAGGTTTAGGTTTAAAAAATTGGGTTCGGGTTCGGGATCGGGTTTAGATTTGGGTTATAGGTATAGGTTTTGAGATTTGAGAATAGGTTTAGGTTAACGTTGTAAGTATAAGTTATAGGTTAAGGTAAAGGATTAGGTTTTGGCTATAAGTATAGGTTTTGGTATTTTAGAATAGGTTTAGGTTAAGGTTATAAGTCTAGGTTTAGGTTATAGGTTAAGGTTTACGTTTAGGTTATAGGTATAAGTTTAGGTTATATGTTTAGGTTTAGGTTTAGGAAATCGGGTTCGAGTTCGGGATTGGGTTTAGGTTTGGGTTATAGGTATAGGTTTTGGGATTTGAGAATAGGTTTAGGTTAAGGTTATGAGTCTAAGTTTAGGTTATAGGTTAAGGTTTAGGTTTAGGCTATAGGTATAGGTTTAGGTTATAGGTTAAGGTTTAAGTTTAGGAAATCGGATTCGGGTTCGGGATCGGGTTTAGGTTTGGGTTATAGGTATGCGTTTTGGGATTTGACAATAGGTTTATGTTAAGGTTGTAAGTATAGGTTATAGGTTAAGGTTAAGATTTAGGTTTTGGGATTTGAGAATAGGTTCAAGTTAAGGTTATGAGTCTAAGTTTAGGTTATAGGTTAATGTTTAGGTTTAGGCTATAGGTATAGGTTTAGGTTATATGTTAAGGTTTAGGTTTAGGAAATCGGGTTCGGGTTCAGGATCGGGTTTAGGTTTGGGTTATAGGTATAGGTTTTGGGATTTGAGAATAGGTTTAGGTTAAGGTTATAAGTATAAGTTATATGTTAAGGTTAAGGTTTAGGTTTCGGCTATAAGTATAGGTTTTGGGATTTGAGAATAGGTTTAAGTTAAGGTTATGAGTCTAAGTTTAGGTTATAGGTTAAGGTTTAGGTTTAGCCTATAGGTATACGTTTAGGTTATAGGTTAAAGTTTAGGTTTAGGTAATCGGGTTTGGGTTCAGGATCAGGTTTAAGTTTGGGTTATATGTATGGGTTTTGGGATTTGAGAATAAGTTTAGGTTAAGGTCGTAAGTATAGGTTATAAGTTAAGGTTAAGGTTTAGGTTTTGGGATTTGAGAATAGGTTCAGGTTAACGTTATGAGTCTAGGTTTAGGTTATACGTTAATGTTTAGGTTTAGGCTATAGGTATAGGTTTAGGTTATATGTTAAGGTTTAGGTTTAGGAAATCAGGTTCGGGTTTGGGATCGGGTTTAGGTTTGAGTTATAGGTATAGGTTTTGGGATTTAAGAATAGGTTTAGGATAAGGTTTCAAGTATAGGTCATAGGTTAAGGTTAAGGTGTAGGTTTCGGCTATAAGTATAGGTTTTGGGATTTGAGAATAGGTTTAGGTTAAGGTTATAAGTCTAGGTTTAGGTTATAGGTTAAGGTTTAGGTTTAGGTTATAGGTATAGGTTTTGGTTATAGGTTTAGGAAATCGGGTTTGGGTTGGGGATCGGTTTTAGGTTTGGGTTGTAGGTATAGGTTTTGGGATTTGAGAAAAGGTTTAGGTTAAGATTTTGAGTATAGGTTTAGGTTATAGGTTAAGGTTTAGGTTTAGAAAATCGGGTTTGGGTTCGGGATCGGGTTTAGGTTTGGGTTATAGACGTAGGTTTTGGGATTTGAGAATAGATTTAGGTTAAGGTTGTAAGTATAGGTTATAGGTTAAGGTTAAGGTTTAGGTTTCGGTTATAAGTATAGGTTTTGGGATTTGAGAATAGGTTTAGGTTAAGGTCATGAGTCTAGGTTTAGGTTATAGGTTAAGGTTTAGGTTTAGGCTATAGGTATAGGTTTAGGTTATAGGTTAAGGTTTAGGAAATCGGGTTCGGGTTTGGGATCTGGTTTAGGTTTGGGTTATAGGTATAGGTTTTGGAATTTGAGAATAGGTTTAGGTTAAGGTTGTAAGTATAAGTTATAGGTTAAGGTTAAGGTTTACGTTTCGGCTATAAGTATAGGTTTTGGAATTTGAGAATAGGTTTAGGTTAAGGTTATAAGTCTAGGTTTAGGTTATAGGTTAAGGTTTAGGTTTAAGTTATAGGTATAGGTTTAGGTTATAGGTTAAGGTTTAAGTTTAGAAAATTGAGTTCGGGTTCGAGATTGGGTTTAGGTTTGGGTTATAGGTATTGTTTTAGGGATTTGAGAATAAGTTAAGGTTAAGGTTATGAGTCTAGGTTTAGGTTATTGGTTAAGGTTTAGGTTTAGGCTATAGGTTTAGGTTTAGGTTATAGGCTAAGGTTTAGGTTTAGGAAATTGGGTTCGGGTTCGGGATCGGGTTTAGGTTTGGGTTATAAGTATGGGTTTTGGGATTTGAGAATAGCTTTAGGTTAAGGTTGTAAGTATAGGTTAAGGTTAAGGTTAAGGTTAAGGTTTCGGCTATAAGTATAGGTTTTGGGATTTGAGAATAGGTATAGGTTAAGGTTATAAGTCTAGGTTTAGGTTATAGGTTAATGTTTAGGTTTAGGTTATATGTATAGGTTTAGGTTATAGGTTAAGGTTTAGGTTTAGAAAATTGGGTTCGGGTTCGAGATCGGGTTTAGGTTTGGGTTATAGGTATAGGTTTTGGGATTTGAGAATAAGTTTAGGTTAAGTTTATGAGTCTAGGTTTAGGTTATAGGTTAGGGTTTAGGTTTAGGCTATACGTATTCGGGTTCAGGATTGGGTTTAAGTTTGGATTATAAGTATAGGTTTTGGGATTTGAGAATAGGTTTAGGTTAAGGTTGTAAGTATAGGTTATAGGTTAAGGTTAAGGTTTAGGTTTCGGCTATAAGTATAGGTTTTGGGATTTGAGAATAGGTTTAGGTTATAGGTTAAGGTTTAGGTTTAGGTTATAGGTATAGGTTTAGGTTAGAGGTTAAGGTTTAAGTTTAAAAAATTGGGTTTGGGCTCAGAATCGGGTTTAGGTTTGGGTTATAGGTATAGGTTTTAGGATTTAAGAATACGTTTAGGTTAAGGTTATAAGTCTAGGTTTAGGTTATAGGTATAGGTTTAGGTTTAGGGTATAGGTATAGGTTTTATGATTTGAGAATAGGTTTAGGTTAAGGTTGCAAGTATAGGTTATAGGTTAAGGTTAAAGTTTAGGTTATAGGTTTTGGAATTTGAGAATAGTTTTAGGTTATAAGTATAGGTTTAGGTTAAGGTTATAGGTATGGGTTATAGGTTAAGGTTAAGGTCTAGGTTAAGGTTATAGGTATAGGTTAAGGTTAATGTTATAAGTATAGGTTTTGAGATTTTAGAATAGGTTTAGGTTATAAGTATAAGTTTAGGTTGGGTTATAGGTTAAGATTTAGGGATTTGAGTTTAGGTTAAGGTTTAGATTTAGGTTAAGGTTATAAGTATAGGTTTTGGGATTTGAGAATGGGTTTAGGTTAAGGTTATAAGTATAGGTTTAGGTTTAGGTTTTATGTTTTAGGTTATAAGTATAGGTTATAGGTTAAGGTTAAGGTCTAGGTTTAAGTTATAGGTTAGGGTTTTGGGATTTGAGAATAGGTTTAGGTTAAGGTTATAAGTATAAGTTTAGGTTATAGGTTAAGGTTACAGGTATAAGTTTAGGTTATAGGTTAATGTTGTGGTTTAGGTTAAGGTTGTAAGTATAGGTTATAGGTTAAGGTATAGGTTTATGTTTCAGTTATAAGTATAGGTTTTGGAATTTGAGAATAGGTTTAGGTTAAGGTTATAGGTTATAGGTTTAGGATGTATTTTAGGTTAAGGGTGTGGTCCCTGCAAATACAGATTTAAACAAGATATAAACACGGCCTGTCCAAATGGCCAGGCCCTTCCAATGCTGTCCATAGTAAATAGACAGCTTTATCATGGTCATAATAGCGGTTTCTACCTTTCAGGGACCCCCGCTCATCCGGATAGCTCCGAGGCACATCTGGGTCTACTCCATTAATTTCGAGCAAATACAAAAATACGGCCTATCCAAATGGTCAGGCCCCTCCAATGTTGTCCATAGGAATTGGACAGCTTCATCATGATCATAAGAGCGGTTCCCACCTTCCAGGGACCCCCGCTCATCCGGATAGCTCCGACGCACATCCGAGTCTGCTTCATTAATTTCGAGCAAATACATAAACACAGCCTGTCCAAATGGCCAGGCCCCTCCAATGTTGTCCATAAGAAATGGACAGCTTCATCATGGTCATAACAACAGTTCTCACCTTCTAGGGACCCCCGCTCATTCAGATAGCTTTGACGCACATTCGGGTCTGGGTAGGCATTTGTATGTATGCATGAACCAGTATGTACCTCAAGAAGTCCGATGATGATTTGGAATTTATCTTGAATCCATTGCATGCAAACAACTTGATATCAGTCCCAAAGAGATAGTGGCCGACCATTGTCTGTGCTCATGTTCATACTGAAACAACCATTTCAGTAGAAACTTTGATGCAGTATATGTTACTGCATGGAGGCAAAATCTGATGATACCCAGAGATGCTACATGAAATTAGTATGAAGAACTCATTAGTTTTAAAGCTAGGTAGAGAAATAAATTCACAAGTGAAAGAAAAACTACAAATATACAACATGATGGAGATTCTAAGACTGTTTTCTATAGTTAAAAATATATGTGCTAGAGAATGTAATGTAAGACCCGTATCCTAGTTCGTACTGTTCCGTCGACTCCCGCAATCCTTTCGGTCGAATTCGGCAATCCTCGACCACTTTCTGATGCTTGCGCGCGATCTTAAGCTGAGACCTGTATGCCAAAGACGGCTAAAATTGAAACATATACCTTAGCGACAGCGCCGTCGCCACGGTTCTAACGCCGCGACTCGCGCACCGACCCGATACCCAGGATAGAAAATATAGGCTCGCGTTCAATTCGAAGAAACACCGCACGTTGTGGATTATGAGGGTATCTCTACGAGATGTCCCATCAATCAATCAATCAATCTCATCAATCAAGTACACATCATATATCAAGTCAAGTACAACAACCCATACCTTTCTCTTACACAAGCAAGCCCAAAGTCAACTTTCACATCAACTCATCCATCACCAAACCCATCACCCATCACACCACATCACTCCATCACCCTTATCACCCATCACTTCCCTCTCTCTCTCATTCATTCTTAAAATCTCTCCCAAGAAAAAAAATCCACACGTCCAAGCTCCTCCCAAATCCCAAGTGTGGCCCACCTTCTCATCTTTCATCTACACCTCTCATCTCTCATCCACACCATCAAAGGTCCATCATCCACCGTCCAAGGCGAAGGCAAGGAGCATTGGAGGCTAAGGGAGCAAGGAGGAGGCTTAGAGGTGGGTGATCCACCGTTAATTAATGATTTTTTTTTAGGGCCACTTGTTGTAGGACCCAAATTGATGTAAATAATGTAGAGAGGGGCCCATAGTGGCGGGGTCCCTCTATCTCACCGTATATCTCTCTACCTCCCTCTTTTCTCTCCCTTGAATGTGGTGGGCCCCACCAAATTGTGCTAAATCAACTCCATCTATCAAATGGGTGGCCCATCACATTTTAGGTGAGATGACCTAATTTGTATGGTATATTGCATTTATATATATATTTATGTATATATATATATGTATATATATATATATATATATATATACATATATATATATATATATATGTATATGTACATGTATACATATACGTATGTATACACGCACACATACATCAGGTGGGCCATGTCCTCGTGGGACCCACCGTTTGCATCTGTTTTAGCAAGCTGTCCAGCGTCTCTGGACGCTGGACTAGCAGCACGCGGCATGGTTTAAAAAAAAGAAAAGAGAAAAAGTACTCTTTTAGAGTGGGCCACTCATGCAGGCCCCAACTTGATGCATGTATTCAATCCAAGCCGTCCACCACCTTCCTCAGACTATTTTAGGCGTTGAGCCATAATTTGGGACCAATCCGATTCCCATGTGGGCCATACCATCTAAATTCATATGGAGACATGCCTAAACATATAAAAGTACTTGGTGGGGCCTACCTGAAATTTGGATGCATCTTAAACTTGGATGGAACGGTCCACCATGTGGGACACACATATTAGACGATTTAGTTCATCTTATTGTGGGCCCCATATTTTTTTTTAAAAAAAAAAGAAGAGAGAAAAAGGTATTCTTTTCGAATGGGTCACTCATGCAAGCCCCACCTTGATGTTTATACATGATCCAAGCCATTCATTCTATTCTAGGGATCATTTTAGGCGTTGAGCCAAAAAATGAGACCGATCCAATCATCTGGCGGGCCGTGGTATTAAGAATGGTAGTATTTTCCGTTGAAACTTGGAAGAATGATTGCTAGGGTCCACCAGAAGCTTGGACCCACCTGAAACTTGTTTTGGACCCCTATTTTTGTGGGAAACATGCAATGGACAGGGTAGATCTGATTAATGTGGGTCCCACCTAGGATAAAAAATAAAATAAAATTTTTGGCATGACTTTGTGCCATGACGTCCAGAGACGTCCACGTTAAAAAGGAGGGCCCCCTTGGCCTCACTTGTAGACCCTACCATGATGTATGTTCTAAAATCCATACCGTTCATTAGGTCGCAACTTAGGGCAGTGGGCCCCCTGCCAAATATCAACCGTATAAGGAACTCAAGTGGGCCATACCATCTTAAATCATGTGAAGATATGCCTGAAACATATAAAACCACTCGGTGGGGCCTACCTGAAATTTGGATACGGGTGAAACTTGGTCTAAACCCTTCATTCTAGTGGGACACCCATGATGGGTGGGATGGATTTGTGGACCCCATCTAGGTGGGGCTAATAAATGATTTTGAATGTTTTAAGGGAGGGTAGCCCTCCCAACTGTTGTATCTGCTGCGGCCCACACAAATCATGGCCTAACTTGGTTGTTTTTGGAGACCTAGGCCCACGTTGGAACGGTGCATCTGACTGGTGGGTCAGATGTATGACCACTTCAACGATGGGGCCCACACAGCTCGACCTCGTGGAGAGCTCGCTGCCACCCTCTCCCATATACAATTGTGTGGTGGGCCCTACGTAGGACCCACCTCTCTTGTGTCAGCGTGAAAGGATAAGAAAAGAGAAAAAAAAAAAAAAAAGAAAAGAAAAGGAAAGAAAAAGGAGAAAAAGGGCCACTTGCCCTCACTCTCTCTCTCTCTCTCACTCTCTCTCTCTATATCTCTCATTCTCTCTCTCTATATATCTCTCACTCCCTCTCAGTCTCTTACTGTCCAGAGAGTTGTGAGTTGTGAGTCCCACGTGTGATCTAATGGTGGGACCTACCCCCCACATGTGAGCTAATGTATGTGTGTGTATGTGCATATTTATACTTATATAATATTATATTATATATAATATTGTGTATATATATTATATATAGTTGTATATTATATTACATATGATATACATGATAGTGGGCCTTCAAGTGGGCTCCCACCATGATGCATTGGTTGCATCCAATCCATCCATCCTTTTGGAAACCCTATTTTACGGCATGGGCATAAAGAATGAGTCAAATCCATAGTCTAAGTGGACCCCACCTTGGCATGTTATGAGGACCATCTTAATGAATTTGTGATAGTTCATTGGGGCCCACTTTGATGTGGATGTAAGGCCCATGTCATGGGATCATTTGACATATTTACGTCCCATGGTTGAGACCCACTCTAATACATAGGTAAGGCCCATGGGATTAGGCCCATTGAGACATACTAGGGCCTATGGGTTAAGACCCATTTGATGTACATATGGGGCCCAATTGGTGTGACCCATTCGTCACATATAAGACACATGAGATTGGGCCCATTTGATGCAATCTAAGGCCCATGGGTTTTCACCCATTGCAATGCACATAAGGCCCATTAGTGCGGCCCATTGATGTGGCCCATTTGATGAGAAAAAAAGGCCCATATGATATGGCTCATCTGATGTATTTAAGGCCCAATGGGGTGTACCTAAGGTCCATTGCAATGTGTGATCCCAACCTGGTTTACATAATGATATTCTCTACAGGCTACACCTTAGGAGCAATGTTGGTTTGACGTCCACATTGCGAGTATAATGTTGGTTGGATGTCCACATTATGACTCTCCCTAGGGCCCATTGATAGGCCGGACTTGTTGTGTGTCGGCTGTCTGGGCCACTTGCGTTATAAGGATAGTGCATTACTGTATAACATGTTTAGTATAGTTTCATGATTCATTATCATACGCATCATATGTATGACCGATATGAGAAGTGACTGATCATAGCATACGCCTTCGGGCGAACTGTTTATGGGCTCCCTGATAGGCGGAGTTGCCCTACATGAGTGCATGGTACACGTAGGACTGTTGCATGACTGGTAGTGTGACTCATGCACTAGCATTTGTATGATTGTGATTATTGTATGCCCTAGCGACATCAGGGCCATAGCCTCCACAGATGCATCGTGGGTGGCTGGATTGGATACCGAAAATGTTTGGTTCTAGCATACGGGCGCCATAGATGTCCCTGGGTGAAAATTCCTAAACCCGATGGTACCAGAGGATGACTCCAATGTCGAGACCAAGTGGATACACGAGTGTGCGATGGCCATATACCAGTAGGCCGCGTCTCCCACTGTATCGTAGTCGGTTGGAAAGGGGTGTGACCTCACCCGCCTGAGTGAGGGGGCAACTTCTAGGTTGAGTTTGACCAGCTTGAGGAATCGGTCCACTATCGACGAACCGAGCCCGATATTGGCAGGTGGATAGTGAGGTCTCTTCTACTCTCCCAGTTGTACATTCGGATAGGGACGGCAGGCTGGTTAGAGTGTACTAGACCACGGTGATTATCCACAATGAGAACTGTACTGGTATATGATGAGGATTGACATGCTTGACTTGCATTCTGCATCGCATGGCCTGGATGTGACCGATCCCATTCATATCTTGCACCGCATAGCCTTGGTACGGCTGATTGTATTCATGTACTCATAAGCACATTACAGCATTATTCTGACCTTGCATTCTGAGCACGCTGGTATTGCGCACACACTTACATCGCCCTCTAAGCTTTCTATAAGCTTATGCACGATTGATGCGTGCAGGTGATGTCAGAACGCAGCCGTAGCATAGTAGCAGCAGGAGCGTGTAGTCGAGCTTTTGGAGTTTTGTTATTAGCACTATCTTGTATTTCTCTTTATACACCTTGTACTCAAAGTTTTTGATCAGAGTGGATTTTGTGATGGTGTTCTTACGGTTATTGTTCGTGGGTTATGCTTATGGTTATGCTCATTACGAATTAAATGGATATTACAAATCCTCCTTATAGCATCCCAGGATCGAAACCTGGTATATGGGTGCCGGGAGCCGAGAATGGGGTACTACGGAGGCTGTCAGTGCCAGATTCGGCGATCAAAAATTTTGTGAGCCCGATTTCTGAGTTTGGGGCGTGACAGAAGTTGGTATCAGAGCATAACTTGGGAATAACCGAGAACAACATCACATGTTTGCTATGAGTTTAGGACGATTAAGTTCCAAGTGCGAAACCTTCTGATTTTGTCCCTAACGCGCGATTCTTAAGGTTGATTGGCGTTATTATTCTTTCCTATAAGACATGCCGCCTAGGAGAGTGACCCGAGCGCACCCCGCTCCACCACCTGAGGCTCCAGCTTTACCACCTGCGCCTCCCGTTGCACCGCCAGAGATCCCTGCTCCCTTCCTTGAGGATAACATTCCTCCACCTGAGGCTGATGCAGAGCCGACTGTACCTGTGAGTGCCTCTCAGTTACAGCAGATGTTACAAGCTATGACAGCCGTACTCTAGGGACAGGGTAGGCGTCCAGTTGTTTCTCCAGCTCAGGCAGAGTAGGAGTGCGCGAGTGCCCTTCTTCGTGAGTTCAGACGGCTTGATCCCCCACGTTTCCAGGGCGAGCCAGATCCGACTGCAGCAGAGAGATGGCGCTCCGATGTAGAGAAGATTTTCTATTCCATGTCATGTACGACTGAGCAGCGAGTCTGACTGGCAGTATTTCTTTTTCAGGGCGAGGCCGAGCATTGGTGGACCTCTGTTATCCGTGTTGCCGGACCTGAGTATTTCTAGACATGGGAGGACTTTATTGACCGATTCGAGGAGCAGTACTTCCCCGACCATATCCGTCGTCAGAGAGCTTTAGAGTTCGAGACTCTGGTGCAGGGAGATATGACTGTGGCGCAGTACGCGGCCCATTTTGTGGCACTATCGAGATTTACACCGTATATGGTTGATGATGAGGGGTGGAAGGCCCGCCGTTTCGAGAACGGCTTACGTTACGACCTTCGAGGTCGTGTCATTGGGCATGAGCTCCCGACCTTTCAGGTAGTAGTGCGGAGAGCTCAGATTTATGAGACTGAGTGGGCCGGCACGCAGGTCGATCGAGATCAGAGGATGGGTCAGAAGAGGCAGGTCCCCTCCAGTAGCTCACAGCAGCATCGACGACCATAGAGATTCAGGAGCCACCCATCCGCCAGAGCACTAGTAACACCGTCAGCACTCCCAGTGGCACCACCTCAGAGACAGCTTTCTGACACCTGCTTTGGATGCGGTGGGATAGGGCACCATAGGTGAGAGTGTCCTCGACCTCGGCAGTAGCAGTCGAGAGCACCACAGCAGCCTCCACAGTAGCCGAGAGCACCATAGCAGCCTCCACAGCAGCAGCAGCGACCCCAGCACCAGCCTCCGGAACCTCCCCCACAGCAGTAGAGACCTCAGAGGGGACCTACACCTCCCCAGTAGGCTCGGGGCAGATTTTATGCTGTCCAGCAGGACCCCCAGTCATCAGGAGAAGTCGTTGACGATTCACGTAACTTGACCCCTACGTCACCATGATGCGTCTTGAGAGTTAGAGCTTGAGATTCGTGAGCGTCATCCCTATCTTTTAGGTGTTTGAATTCGATGATATGTTGTATTTTGATCATATATGATGTTAAGTTCCCTATCCTATTATGAGTTGTGTTTAGCTGCAATCGTAGTGTAAATTTCGATGATAAAATTTTTATTAGGTGGGGAGAGCTGTAAGACCCGTATCCTAGTTCGTACTGTTCCGTCAACTCCCGCGATCCTTCCGGTCGAATTCGGTAATCCTCGACCACTTTCTGATGTTTGCGCGCGATCCTAAGCTGAGACCTGTATGCCAAAGACGGCTAAAATTGAAACCTATACCTTAGCGACCGCGCCGTCGCCGCGGTTCTAACGCCGCGACTCGCGCACCGACCCGATACAAAGGATAGAAGATATAGGCTCGTGTTCAATTCGAAGAAACACCGCACGTTACGGATTACGAGGGAATCTCTACGAGATGTCCCATCAATCAATCAATCAATCCCATCAATCAAGTACACATCATATATCAAGTCAAATACAACAACTCATACCTTTCCCTTACATAAGTAAGCCCAAAGTCAACTTTTACATCACCTCATCCATCACCAAACCCATCACCCATCACACCACATCACTCTATCACCCTTATCACCCATCACTTCCCTCTCTCTCTCATTCATTCTCAAAATCTCTCCCAAGCAAAAAAATCCACACGTCCAAGCTCCTCCTAAATCCCAAGTGTGGCCCACCTTCTCATCTTCCATCTACACCTCTCATCTCTCATCCACACCATCAAAGGTCCATCATCCACCGTCCAAGGCGAAGGCAAGGAGCATTAGAGGCCAAGGGAGCAAGGAGGAGGCTTAGAGGTGGGTGATCCACCGTTAATTCATAATTTTTTTTAGGGCCACTTGTTGTGGGACCCAAATTGATGTAAATAATGTAGAGAGGGGCCCATAGTGGCGGGGTCCCTCTATCTCACCGTATATCTCTCTACCTCCCTCTTTTCTCTCCCTTGAATGTGGTGGGCCCCACCAAATTGTGCTAAATCAACTCCATCTATCAAATGGGTGGCCCATCACATTTTAGGTGAGATGACCTAATTTGTATGGTATATTGCATTTATACATATATTTATGTGTGTATATATATATATATATACACACACACACACACACATGTATATATATACACACACACACACACACATGTATACATACATCAGGTGGGCCATGTCCTCGTGGGACCCACCGTTTGCATCTGTTTTAGCAAGCTGTCCAGCGTCCAGCAGCACGCGGCATGGTTTAAAAAAAAGAAAAGAGAAAAAGTACTCTTTTAGAGGGGGCCACTCATGCAGGCCCCAACTTGATGCATGTATTCAATCCAAGCCGTCCACCACCTTCCTCAGACTAGTTTAGGCGTTGAGCCAAAAGTTAGGACCAATCCGATTCCCAGGTGGGCCATACCATCTAAAATCATATGGAGACATGCCTGAACATATAAAAGTACTTGGTGGGGCCTACCTGAAATTTGGATGCATCTTAAACTTGGACTGAACGGTCCACCACGTGGGACACACATATTAGACGATTTGGATCATCTTATTATGGGCCCCATATTTTTTTAAAAAAAAAAAAAGAGAGAAAAAGGTATTCTTTTAAAATGGGTCACTCATGCAAGCCCCACCTTGATGTTTATACATGATCCAAGCCATGCATTCTATTCTCGGGATCATTTTAGGCGTTGCCAAAAAATGAGACCGATCCAATCATCTGGCGGGCCGTGGTATTAAGAATGGTAGTATTTTTCGTTGAAACTTGGAAGAATGATTGCTGGGGTCTACCAGAAGCTTGGACCCACCTGAAACTTGTTTTGGACCCGTATTTTTATGGGACACATGCAATGGACGGGGTAAATCTGATTAATGTGGGTCCCACCTAGGATAAAAAATAAAATAAAATTTTTCGCATGACTTTGTGTCATGATGTCCAGAAACGTCCACGTTAAAAAGGAGGGCCCCCTTGGCCCCACTTGTAGACCCTACCATGATGTATGTTCTAAAATTCATTCATTAGGTCACCCCTTAGGGCAGTGGGCCCCCTGCCAAATATCAGCCGTATACGGAACTCAGGTGGGCCATACCATCTTAAATCATGTGAAGATATGCCTGAAACATATAAAACCACTCGGTGGGGCCTACCTGAAATTTGGATACGGGTGAAACTTGGTCTAAACCCTTCATTCTAGTGGGACACCCATGATGGGTGGGCTGGATTTGTGGACCCCATCTAGGTGGGGCTAATAAATGATTTTGAATGTTTTAAGGGAGGGTAGCCCTCCCAACTGTTATATCTGCTACGGCCCACACAAATCACGACCTAACTTGGTTGTTTTTGGAGACCTAGGCCCACGCTGGAACGATGCATCTGACTGGTGGGTCAGATGTATGACCACCTCAACGGTGGGGCCCACACAGCTCGACCTCGTGGAGAGCTCGCTGCCACCCTCTCCCATATACAATTGTATGGTGGGCCCTACGTAGGACCCACCTCTCTTGTGTCAGTGTGAAAGGACAAGAAAAGAGAAAAAAAAAAAAAGAAAGAAAAGAAAAAGAAAGAAAAAGGAGAAAAAGGGCCACGTGCCCTCACTTTCTCTCTCTCTCTCTCACTCTCTCTCTATATCTCTCATTCTCTCTCTCTCTATATCTCTCTCACTCCCTCTCTGTCTCTTACTATACAGAGTTGTGGGTCCCACGTGTGATCTAATGGTGGGACCTACCCCCCACATGTGAGCTAATGTATGTGTGTGTATGTGTATATTTATACTTATATAATATTATATTATATATAATATTGTGTATATATATTATATATAGTTGTATATTATATTACATATGATATACATGATAGTGGGCCTTCATGTGGGCCCCCACCATGATGCGTGGGTTGCATCCAATCCATCCATCCTTTTGGAAACCCCATTTTATGGCATGGGCATAAAGAATGAGTCAAATCCATAGTCTAAGTGGACCCCACCTTGGCATGTTATGAGGACCATCTTAATGAATTTGTGGTAGTTCATTGGGGCCCACTTTGATGTGGATGTAAGGCCCATGTTATGGGATCATTTGACATATTTACGGCCCATGGTTGAGACTCACTCTAATACATAGGTAAGGCTCATGGGATTAGGCCTATTGAGACGTAGTAGGGCCTATGGGTTAAGGCCCATTTGATGTATATATGGGGCCCAATTGGTGTGACCCATTCGTCACATATAAGACACATGAGATTAGGCCCATTTGATGCAATCTAAGGCCCACGGGTTTTGACCCATTGCAATGCACATAAGGCCCATTAGTACGGCTCATTGATGTGGCCCATTTGATGAGAAAAAAAGGCCCATATAATATGGCCCATCTGATGTATTTAAGGTCCAATGGGGTGTACCTAAGGTCCATTGCAATGTGTGATCCCAACCTGGTTTACATAATGATATTCTCTACAGGCTACACCTTGGGAGCAATGTTGGTTTGACATCCACATTGCGAGTATAATGTTGGTTGGATGTCCACATTACGACTCTCCCTAGGGCCCATTGATAGGCCGGACTTGTTGTGTGTCGGCTGTCTAGGCCACTTGTGTTGTAAGGATAGTGCATTACTGTATAACATGTTTAGTATAGTTTCATGATTCATTATCATACGCATCATATGTATGACCGATATGAGAAGTGACTGATCATATCATACGCCTTTGGGCGAACTGTTTATGGGCTCCCGGATAGGCGGAGTTACCCTACATGAGTGCATGGTACACGTAGGACTGTTGCATGACTGATAGTGTGACTCATGCACTAGCATTTGTATGATTGTGATTATTGTATGCCTTAGCGACATCAGGGCCATAGCCTCCACAGATGCATCATGGGTGGTTGGATTGGATACCGAAAATGTTTGGTTCTAGCATACGGGTGCCATAGATGTCCTTGGGTGAAAATCTCTAAACCCGATGGTACCAGAGGATGACTCCAATGTCAAGACCGAGTGGATACACGAGTGCGCGATAGCCGTATACCAGTAGGCCGCGTCTCCCACTGTATCGTGGTCGGTTGAAAAGGGGTGTGACCTCACCCGCCTGAGTGAGGGGGCAACTTCTAGGTTGAGTTTGACCAGCTTGAGGAATCAGTCCGCTATCGACGAGCCGAGCCCGATATTGGCAGGCGGATAGTGAGGTCTCTTCTGCTCTCCTAGTTGTACGTTCGGATAGGGACAGCAGGCTGGTTAGAGTGTACTAGACTCCAGTGATTATCCACAATGAGAACTGTACTGGTATATGATGAGGATTGACATGCTTGACTTGCATTCTATATCGCATGGCCTGGATGTGACCGATCGCATTCATATCTTGCACCGCATAGCCTTGGTACGACTGATTGTATTCATGTACTCATCAGCACATTACAGCATTATTCTGACCTTGCATTCTGAGCAAGTTCGTATTGCGCACACACTTACACCGCCCTCTAAGCTTTCTATAAGCTTATGCATGATTGATGCGTGCAGGTGACGTCAGGATGCAGCCGTAGCATAGTAGCAGCAAGAGCGTGCAGTCGAGCTTTTGGAGTTTTGTTATTAGCACTATCTTGTATTTTCCTTTATACACCTTGTACTCAAAGTTTTTGATCATAGTGGATTTTGTGATGGTGTTCTTGTGATTATTTGTAACACCCTGAAAATCGGGGGTCGTGTATAAACTCAACTCCCGAGTTCCAGACCGTCACTTATGCAACAAAATGATTATGATTCAATGTTGTCTGATTTAAAGCATTCACAAGAGTAAAAGTATTCCAAAACTGCAATTCATACTTCAGATCCAGTGATAAAAGCCAGCGGAAGACTAAACAATATATATATCACTGTATGAAAAAAACAAAGTAAATCTCATCTATCTCTAAAGTATGAATACATCTCTGAGCCTCATAAACATATACATGAACAAAATCAAAATGTTCAAAATAGTCCCACTGAAGTCCCATCAACCCAGGTCACCTACGCAAAGCCATCATGATACTGCATGTACGAGAACTCGTCCTGGTCCTCGTCGATGTCTAGCTCTGCCTCCTGGATCTCAGCATCACCTGCATCTACAACAGGGTCTGGTGGGTGTTGCAAACACCATCCCGTAACGTGGGAATGAGTAGCTAACTCAGTGGAATCATAGAGCAAAGATTAACATGTTCACAATTCAATCATGCGATAATAGTAAAGCAGTAAATCAGACAATCCTAATACTGTTGTTAATGCAAGATGACATGACGTGATGTATGCCCTCACCGACGATCTCCCTCATACGGCACCATCTTACGACCGCGGCATGTAATCGTCCCTCAAGTGCTCCACATCTTCTAAGCACATGCAACGTTATGGTGATATGATTTTCGAGTTATTATTAGTCCATTCAAACAGTAGGATTGGGAAACTAAGGTACTTCCCTTGTATCAATCCCAACATAGATCCTGTCTAGGATCGTCACTCCTAGTAATCTCATACGAAGTATATTTTGTAGGTCGCTGCAAGGGCTGCCAGGGCTATTGCACGCACTCGTTGCACCGCTCCCCCATCACCTTATCAATACAAGCCTACTGTACTCTACTGCTACTGATGGGTCGTCGCCTCCTGTAGACTCAGAATACGCTCGCAGTCACTACAAAGGACTCGTCGCCTGATCAGTGTAGGCCGACAGCTATAATATAGTGTCCCATACCACCATAATCTGCTCACGAGACTAGGTGCTCACTGGTCACTACGGGGAGGTTTGTGGCCCCAGCGTAGGCCGACAGCTCGACCACGGTGTCCCATACCACCATGCTCGGCTCATGAGTCTTCGTGGATCAAGGTACCATGGTTAACAGGGTTTACAATGGTAAGTTCAGTACCCTAGGTTCAAGCAGTTATGACTCATACAAGGTGAACATACATCGGCCAGTCGGGTTACTTGACGGGCTCGACTAGCGCGATCGCATCTCAAGTCGAACGACATGAAGTGCATAAAATACTTCGCGTGGCCTAACCACTGCCGCCAACTCCAGAACACGGCTCGCGTTCATCGACGCGTCGTTCGTGGCTAAGACCAGCCAGCCACGAATTCGCTCGGTTACCGACTGCCTGGACTAAGTATAGTCCCAAACACATATGATTTCACATCAGCAATTTATGTAGGAATATTGGAATTAAAATACAATCATGTGAGCATGCTAACACATGTTATAACATTCAACTTAAGCAAATCTTCAAGCACATATATTTCATGCATAGTATGGAATCATATACATAGTCAACATGTAGGAAATCATTTAGGTCAGCATATTAATTGAGAAATCCATCTCAAACTAATTCATAACATCATTTAATTCCATACATACTAATACAAGCATTTATACAAACACATACACTACACACTTAAGTCTACATATAGTATGTCGACCCGAAGTGCGCAATTAGGCGAATCTCTTTGCCAAACTAATTATGCACGTATTCCTAACTTCCTAATGCGACAACAAACCATGTTAATCACATCAGCAAAATATGAACGTAATTTGTACTTCCTACAAATGACTAAAATGCCCTAAATCTCATATTCTTCGTTAATTTACGAAACAGGAAACGGAGAGCATGTTGTACATGTCAAACGGCGATGCCGTCGATAATCTACTATTAAACGACATTGAAAGCATTGTAAACCGTCAATCAAAGCGTCTAAAATCCTCACCTTATGTCTTGTAGACTCATGAATTGAAACGGAGCGTATACGCTTCGTCTACTGCAGTAGGAGAACCTGTTTTACGAGTTACGTTAGTTAACACGCTATGAATCTAAGTAATCCCTAAATCAGCAACTTTTAGGGTCGTTTCATACCTGAAAAAGCTGAGAAATCACCGGCCAGGTGATTGGGAAGAGTTGCTGAAGCACGTGCAATCAGCGACACGAAGGCGGAAAAAATCATTCTACTCTCTCTCTCAAACTCTCTCCTTTTCTCTCTCCCAAAGCTAGGGTTTTGCAATTTTCGGATGGGAGAGAGGAATGAGGGTTTCAACCCCTTTTATAAGATTAAAAATGCCGAAAACAGGCTCCAGAACGAAGTTTACTTGGTGCATATCCAATTCGGGGCTGTTTCAGTTCGAAAGATGCTTTCTGGTGCTCCCCTGGTCGAATGCGATCGGACTTAAGCTCATGCGTACCAGATATAGCACGTATTAAGTTTTCAGTCTGGCAGGGTTCGCAGATCGCACGTGGCGGACCAGTTTCAGTTCAGCGGTCACCGCACGTAGATCAGGGCTGAAAGTCTCATGATATAAAATAGAAATTTTTCCTGATCCGAGGGTGTAATCTGGCTGAATTCTGACGGTCAGAACGCTTAATACTGACGCGTCAAGTCGTGTGCCAGATTTAAATTTTAAATTCTAATTATGTCCCTATTCGTACTCTCTTCGGTCCGGGCTCAATGAAATAGCCTGTGATTATCGGTTTGACTTGATTTTCGAAATGAGTGTCAAGTCCAACTAGGCGGTTCTAACGGTCTAAGATAGGAGGTATCGGACTTTCGACGCGCGGTCTATATCCAATACAAAATTTCAAAGTGGTCCAGAGAACAAACCTGCTTAGAGTTTGATCCGAGGTTATAGAGTATTATAGAGTCATTGGTTCTACTCGATTTGGGTCTTGTAGAACGTATTTAAAATGATCAGGGACTATTTCCCAGCTACTCTAACGTTGCGCTAGCTAACTTACGCTTAATTTCCATAGGAATTAATCCTAAGTGGTTTCTTTGGCTATGGAATTGGGTTCTGAGCGATTTTTCGGGTGTTTTAGTTGACCCATTGCCTAAGGACGTCAAATCCCAGATTGGCCAAAATCTGGGGTATTATAATCTACCCCCCTTAAAACAAAATTTCGTCCCCGAAATTAGCAAAGGGTAAGGAGTACTTTTTCTAAGGAAGGTTCAAATCTTATTTAATGACCTAACCGTACATATATCCCAATTCAAATGTTTCGATCCTGGGCCAGTGGGAAAGAGGCCAAGCACTCTTCCGCTGCGCCACTCTGATCGAACGGCAGCGTTGACTAACCTAACTGGATTGGACTCATTACGTTCTACCTCCCTTAAAACTTGGTTTTACTTAGGGTTGAAGAATCTTCGCATCGATCCGTATATCGGAACGAGGCGCAACTTAGGGTCTATCCTTAACCTAAAACAGAAACAACCTTTCGCTACATGATTTTTCTTACTAATGATGCGTTCTATGGCATTGGTACCTATGATCTTAGAGATGAGCCTCATCTCTATTGTGGTTAAGTTTAGGGGCAGGTATGAGTTGGTGGCAAGATATCGAATTCTCTACTGGCTTTAAGTCCTCGCCATTTCCCAAAGACAAAGCAATAACATTTGGTTATATGTGGTCGAGCCAACGCGGAAGAAAAGTTGTGTAGTGGGTCTGAGCCGGATACATAGACTTTCTGCCTAGAACAGAAATTTATTGTATCAGTTCTTAATCCTAAATGATGCTGATCTTCTGCTTGATCAGAGCATTGGATTTATTGGCAACTACCAGGATTGAGAAGTCAATTCAAACCGCGAATACTTCGCAGATAATTACATTTCCTTTATTCCGCGTTCCCGAATGCAATAAGCCCTTTGGGGAAGGCAATTCTAAGGGGCGTGCTTGTACATTCTATGTTCAATCTGAGGGATTTATCGAAGGGATAATGTTCTACTTCAACTAAATCTAACCTACAATTCCTTAGCATATACATGCTTTACACTACTTAAAGTAACTAGTAGGCTAGTCTGTAACTCAGTAGCTATAATCTAAAGCCTAAGATGATACGTGAAATGGTTCCATACCATTTCTACTACAGGAAATTCTTCTATTGCTTAGGGTCAAGATTGTCTAAATGGAATTGGATTTCTTATGTCGTCAGACCCTTCAATCTGCGTCCTCAACTCCCCCATCTCACACGGTGCTATGCGATACGTCGGCAGTGAGACGGGCGAGGAACCAGGAACCAGATCGATAGTGAAATCGATCACTCGTCGGGGCGGCAAGCCAGGGATCTTCCTGAACAAATCCTCAAACTCGCAAACGACTGGCGTATGCTCAAGCATCTGGGCACCAGCGTCTCGCAATAAGGTGGCGTAACTAAGTATGCTGAAAGGGAGATTTACCTGCACTGAAAACGTGAAGGATGTACCCTCTAGCTCGTAGGCTGTCACTATACGAGTCTCGCAGTCAATCTCGGCCCTCGCTGCAGTCAACCAGTCCATGCCAAGAATGACATCGAGATAAACCAGAGCGGGATCAACGACGAGATCTAAAGCCATCGTCTTGCCCCCCAGATCCACCAAACAACCCTCACATATCTGGGTGGCATCTATAAAGGACCCTTGAGCTGCATAAACTCGCACCCCGTCCATAGTAATGGTCTGTACCCCAAGACGCCTGACTACAGTACGCGATATCAAAGAAATCGTGAAACCAGTGTCCACCATCATGAGAATAGGAGTACCTCCAATATGGGCAGTGACCTTGAAGGCTGAATGCTGAGAAGTCTGTGTCGTAGCTGGCTCTGCTGTCAAGGCATGTACCCGTGCCTGCTGTGGCCAGTTCGGCCGCTGCGCCGTGGGCCGTGAAGGCTGCCTGATCTGCGATATCGGAGGTTTGAAGGAAGGGTGCGTAGGAGCCAACCGTATAGGCGGTGCCGATATTGCCTGTGGACGTGTACGGTCGATCTTCTGCGGTGGCGAGAACCCACTGCCCCTCATCCTAGAAAAATAACTCTGCGCCAAGTGGCCCTCTCTCCCACAATATGTGCATAGTAAGTCAGAGCGCCGCATCGGGGGTACTGGCATGGTAGCCCTAGTAGGAGGGTCGACGCGAGGCCTCTTGCCCGCAGAGGGCCTGTCCTGCATCTCTGGTCGTGGCCTAGGAGCAACAGGGCCACGAGATCACGCAAGTCGATCCACATCCTGCTCTGCCTGCATGGACATGTGAATCAACTCCGCATAAGAGGGAATGCTCACACAGCACATCTTCGACCGAATATCCGGTCGCAAACCCTCCAAAAAATACCGTATGCGCATCTGCTCATTAGCCAAAATAGTCGGGACGTATCTACCCAACTCCGTGAACCGATGCTCATACTCCGTGACTGTCATGGCTCCCTGTCTGAGGCGGAGAAACTCATTCTCCCAATCATGCCTGTACGTCTGGGGATAATACTTCTCGTGGAAGTGGAACTCAAACGCTGCCCATGTCCATACATAATCGGCGGCAATGGTCCGCAATATGCTGTCCCACCACAAGCTGGCCTCTCTCTCAAACAGCAATGTAGCCAGCTCTACCTGCTCAGCCTCTGTGCAATGAAGCATCTGCAATATCTTCGCCACACGGTCGAGCCAGTACTCAGCCTCCTCGGGTCTGTGAGAACCCGTAAATGTGGGAGGCCGTAAGCGCTGAAATCGCTCTAATAGGCTCCGTGTATCTGTGGCATTCCCCGCAGGGTAAGCAGGTGGCGCAGGATGAGCCATGCCCTCATCCTGGGCGTATGTATAAGTATCCTCAGCAGGATGCGCAGGTGGTGCAGGTGGAGTCACACCCCCGCCCTGGGCTAGTGTCCCAACGATAGTAGTCAGAAGCTGCTGCTGCTGCTGCATCATAGCCAACATCTGTTCAAATCTGTCAGGAGGTGGAGCAGGCTGTGGCGGATGCTGTGTCGAAGTAGATGCACGATGTCGCTCTCTGACTGACGGTGTGAACGACGGTGGTCCAACTGTAGGACCAGCAATAGGCTGAGACGCTCGAACTGCCTCAGGAATCGGGCCCACAGCAGGGTCCGCATGGGTGTCAGACTGCGAAGGAGTCTGATCCATATGCTCAGTCAATGCAAGCCGAATCGTGCTCCGCGTAGCCTTAGGCGGCATTCCCTATATTCAAAATAGGGCGCAACCTTGTCAGTTTCAATAGCACAAATTCACCGCAATCATTCACACAAGGAGTCCAAGGCATTCCATGTATTTCATTTAATCAAAATTGTCACAATACAAGGGATATACCCTTACAAGCATCATGACGAGAAATACATGGGAACTAAGACAGTTAAAATTACAACAGCAACATAAACAAAGCACTAGCCCTAACAGGCTTACACACAGAAAGCAGAAAATGACTAACTACTAACAACAACATCATAGGTCGCATCGCTAGTCCGAGTCGGGTGACGGAGGAGGAGCACCCTTATCCTGCAAGCAACACAGGATCGCCTTCAAGGTGCGAGTCACCTTGCCGAATTTCTTCTTTGTAACGGCCTTGGCATCCTCGACTTCAGCGCGAAGTTCTTGAACTTCCCTTTGCAAGGCGATCTAACTCTCCTCAATCCGAGCAATGCGATCATCGCTAGTAGCCTGCGCAGAAGTAGGAGGGCTCTCATCTGTATCCTGAGCCTCCTCTTCTGCCTCTTCCTAAACTTCTTCCTGAACTTCTGCTTCAGGTTCTCCCTCACTTTGATCTTCCTCATCATCGAAGTCATCCTCGCTATCCTCCTCAAGCTGGTTTTCACGGTACTGCGACCTAATCTTCATCTTGACCATAGTCGACTCATCAATGGTATGAATCGAAACTGGCAATTTCGGCCCAAGTCTGTAGGTAAACTCAAGCTCAATCTTACAAATCAGTCGGCCAAAAGGAAGTGATTTGGATGTTCTTCTTGACTTGGCTATGAGGATTATCTGTCGTAAGATGAAAGTGGCCATGCATACATTCTCTCCCTGGGCCACCAGATACAGGAAATCAATCATAAGGCGTGTACATTCAATGCGATTCTTCGACCTGGGATAAACATTGTACGTGTAGATATGGTGCAACAGGCGCAAATCATCAAACATATACGTCGCCTTTAGGCTATTATTAGGCTGCCATGGAACCAACTTACCGCACAGAAACCTGGTGCGGCGATCTCGTTCACGCCTACTCCTCAGATTCTTCTCACTAGGATGAACATCACCAAGAGGCACGTTTAGAAGTCACGCAATCAGTCGCACATCAATCGTAGCTATCCGATCTCTACCAAAAGGGATTTTAAACTGTAATGGCTCCAAGGTAGGATTCTGGATACTAGCGTAGAAGACACGAATGGTGCTCACATTAGCACGAGCGCGAGCTTCAAAGATCGGACCCCAATGCGCAGCTTCAATGCGCTTAAACAATAAAAATTTACCAAACAGTCGCCCTTCCACGTCCGCCTCAAACAACACTTTGCAGTTAGTGTATTGGCCATGAGGCATCTCTGATAAAATTACTCGCCCAAGGTGAGTATGGGGATCCAAATCCTGCTTTGTACGACACTCTAGGGCTGCAGCTGGACCTGCGGCGGCGCTTGAACTTGCGGCACCACCCCGCGGTCTTCTCGATTGAACAGGGCAGCTTGGTCCAGCCTCGTCTGTTGCGGTTTTCCTTTTACCCATCAAAGATATGATGGATGAGAGTGATAAAAGGCCTAAAATGGCTGCCACGAAAGCCATAGAAAACAGAGAAAATGCGGAGAAGTGGCTGTCCAATCTGAAAAAAGGAGATCTAGGCGTCGTAGAGGGATGCTTCAAGCTTCCCAAGGATGTATTTTCAAGGAGAAATGGAAATGAAAAAGTGGAATGGAGCACCTCACGATTTCAGCTCGATTTGGGAGTTTTTGGAGCTCCAAATGATGAAATCTTCAAGAGGAAGGGCTGCCAACTTCAAGGGAATGATGGATGATGGTCGTTTTTGGCCAAGGAGGGATCTAGGGACGATTTGGAATCACAAAATTTGGGGATGGTTGCTGGAAAACGAAAATGAAGGTATGGGGAGGGCTGTTTGTGAAGGAGATGTACGTTCTAGGGGTTTTCTACCCACGAACCCTACATGTGGGGTGTGAAAAACCCAAAATACCCCCACATCTCGCAGCAGACCTCCAACAGAGTAGGGTGGTCGGCGATGGCATTGCCGACCGATCTCACTTTCAGTCGGCCGGACCACATGGGTCTAGTCCCCCATGGTCCAAGGACCCCAGATATGTACGGTTCGACCCCTGGTTCATTGTATTTTGACCTATGTAAGTCCAAACATGTGTTCGGGGCTTTCCGTAATTCCTAATACCAAACCCTATGATGCAGCATATGATTTTGGATTAGAAGGATCCAGTACATCCATTTAGACCCTTAGTTGCTAAAGAAAGTAAAGTTAGAATAGCCTTATGGCCATTTTTCATGAAATTTTACTATTCACTGTAAATTTTATGAAAGTATTATTTTGTGTTATTTTTCCATTAGGTTTGATGCCTAACATGAAATGAATAAAAAAGAGTGAAGATTAGAGTGGTGAGAGGAAGAATTTTGAAGATTTTTGGTGAAACGGGGTTTTTAAGCCCTGACGATTGATGACAGGAGTCGTGGTCATCCCACGGCCCAAGGATTCACTTTCATGGGTTTAAAATTGTTCAAAGAATGTCTCAACCTGACTTCCTATGACCTAGGAGCTATTCGGGTTGCTTCACGCGACCCGAGATGCGTTACAGACTCGATCGTTCGATCAATTCGAATAGACATCGCCTATCGGCGAATCTGCGATCCTAGAAGTGTTTCTAGACCCTTCTCGCACCCACCTAAGTCAAAAGAAGCGACAGCGTACGTCGCGAGACCATAACCCAGGCCCAGTATACTCTTATTCATGCTCTGATACCAACTTGTAACACCCTGAAAATCGGGGGTCGTGTATAAACTCAACTCCCGAGTTCCAGACCGTCACTTATGCAACAAAATGATTATGATTCAATGTTGTCTGATTTAAAGCATTCACATGAGTAAAAGTATACCAAAACTACAATTCATACTTCAAATTCAGTGATAAAAGCCAGCGGAAGACTAAACAATATATATATCACTGTATGAAAAAAATAAAGTAAATCTCATCTATCTCTAAAGTATGAATACATCTCTGAGCCTCATAAACATATACATGAACAAAATTAAAATGTTCAAAATAGTCCCACTGAAGTCCCATCAACCCAGGTCACCTACGCAAAGCCATCATGATACTGCATGTACGAGAACTCGTCCTGGTCCTCGTCGATGTCTGGCTCTGCCTCCTGGATCTCAGCATCACCTGCATCTACAACAGGGTCTGGTGGGTGTTGCAAACACCATCCCGTAATGTGGGAATGAGTAGCTAACTCAGTGGAATCATAGAGCAAAGATTAACATGTTCACAATTCAATCATGCGATAATAGTAAAGCAGTAAATCAGACAATTCTAATACTGTTGTTAATGCAAGATGACATGACGTGATGTATGCCCTCCCCGACTATCTCCCTCATACGACACCATCTTACGACCGCGGCATGCAATCGTCCCTCAAGTGCTCCACATCTTCCAAGCACATGCAACGTTATGGTGATATAATTTCAGAGTTATTATTAGTCCATTCAAACAGCAGGATTGGGAAACTAAGGTACTTCCCTTGTATCAATCCCAACATAGATCCTGTCTAGGGTCGTCACTCCTAGTAATCTCATACGAAGTATATTTTGTAGGTCGCTGCAAGGGCTTCCAGGGCTGTTGCACGCACTCGTTGCACCGCTCCCCCATTACCTTATCAATACAAGCCTACTGTACTCTACTGCTACTGAAGGGTCGTCGCCTCCCGTAGACTCAGAATACGCTCGCGGTCACTACAAAGGACTCATCGCCTGATCAGTGTAGGCCGACAGCAAGAATATAGTGTCCCATACCACCATAATCTGCTCACGAGACTAGGTGCTCACTGGTCACTACGGGGAGGTTTGTGGCCCCAGCGTAGGCCGACAGCTCGACCACGGTGTCCCATACCACCATGCCCGGCTCATGAGTCTTCGTGGATCAAGGTACCATGGCTAACAGGGTTTACAATGGTAAGTTCAGTACCCTAGGTTCAAGCAGTTATGACTCATACAAGGTGAACATATATCGGCCAGTCGGGTTACTTGACGGGCTCGACTAGCGCGATCGCATCTCAAGTCGAACGACATGAAGTGCATAAAACACTTCGCGTGGCCTAACCACTGCTGCCAACTCCAGAACACGGCTCGCGTTCATCGACCACGAATTCGCTCGGTTACCGACTGCCTGGACTAAGTATAGTCCCAAACACATATGATTTCACATCAGCAATTTATGTAGGAATATTGGAATTAAAATACAATCATGTGAGCATGTTAACACATGTTATAACATTCAACTTAAGCAAATCTTCAAGCACATACATTTCATGCATAGTATGAAATCATATACATAGTCAACATGTAGGAAATCATTTAGGTCAGCATATTAATTGAGAAATCCATCTCAAACTAATTCATAACATCATTTAATTCCATACATACTAATACAAGCATTTATACAAACACATACACTACACACTTAATTCTACATATAGTATGTCGACCCGAAGTGCGCAATTAGGCGAATCTCTTCGCCAAACTAATTATGCACGTATTCCTAACTTCCTAATGCGACAACAAACCATGTTAATCACATCAGCAAAATATGAACGTAATCTGTACTTCCTACAAATGACTAAAATGCCCTAAATCTCATATTCTTCATTAATTTACGAAACAGGAAACGGAGAGCATGTTGTACATGTCAAACGGCGATGCCGTCGATAATCTACGATTAAACGACATTGAAAGCATTGTAAACCGTCAATCAAAGCGTCTAAAATCCTCACCTTATGTCTTGTAGACTCGTGAATTGAAACGGAGCGTATACGCTTCGTCTACGGCAGTAGGAGAACCTGTTTTACGAGTTACGTTAGCTAACACGCTATGAATCTAAGTAATTCCTAAATCAGTAACTTTTAGGGTCGTTTCATACCTGAAAAAGTGGAGAAATCATCGGCCAGGTGATTGGGAAGAGTTGCTGAAGCACGTGCAATCAGCGACACGAAGGCAGAAAAAATCCTTCTACTCTCTCTCTCAAACTCTCTCCTTTTCTCTCTCTCAAAGCTAGGGTTTTGAAAGTTTTGGATGGGAGAGGAATGAGGGTTTCAACCCCTTTTATAAGCTTAAAAATGCCGAAAACAGGCTCCGGAACAAAGTTTACTTAGTGCATATCCAATTCGGGGCTGTTTCGGTCCAAAAGATGCTTTCTGGTGGTCCCCTGGTCGAATGCGATCGGACTTAAGCTCATGCGTACCAGATATAACACGTATTAAGTTTTCAGTCTGGCAGGGTTCGCAGATCGCACGTGGCGGACCAGTTTCAGTTCAGCGGTCACCGCAAGTAGATCAGGGCTGAAAGTCTCATGATATAAAATAGAAATTTTTCCTGATCCGAGGGTGTAATCTGGCTGAATTCTGACGGTCAGAACGCTTAATACTGACGCGTCAAGTCGTGTGCCAGATTTGAATTTCAAATTCCAATTATGTCCCTATTCGTACTCTCTTCGGTCCGGGCTCAATGAAATAGCCTGTGATTATCGGTTTGACTTGATTTTCGAAATGAGTGTCAAGTCCAACTAGGCGGTTCTAACGGTCTAAGATAGGAGGTATCGGACTTTCGACACGCGGTCTAGATCCAATACAAAATTTCAAAGTGGTCCAGAGAACAAACCTGCTTAGAGTTTGATCCGAGGTTATAGAGTATTATAGAGTCATTGGTTCTACTCGATTTGGGTCTTGTAGAATGTATTTAAAGTGATCAGGGACTATTTTCCAGCTACTCTAACGTTGCGCTAGCTAACTTACGCTTAATTTCCATAGGAATTAATCCTAAGTAGTTTCTTTGGCTATGGAATTGGGTTCTGAGCGATTTTTCGGGTGATTTAGTTGACCCATTGCCTAAGGACGTCAAATCCCAGATTGGCCAAAATCCGGGGTATTACATTATTGTTCGTGGGTTATGCTTATGGTTATGCTCATTACGAATTAAATGGATAGTTAAAATCTTCCTTATAGCATCCCAGGATCGGAACCTGGTATGTGGGTGACGGGAGCCGAGAATGGGGTACTATGGAGGCTATCAGCGCCAGATTAGGCGATCGAAAATTTTGTGAGCCCAGTTTCTGAGTTTAGGGCGTGACATGTAATGGCTGGTTTAAACTCAGTATCAATTTATGATGAAAAAAGAAAATTAAAGAAACTATCTGATTGACTCCCTTCCAATCTGTGATTCTTTGATGAAGTTGGTACACTTACCATTGACCTGACTGAGCTACTGAATAAAAAAAATCTAGAGTATAGGCAAAGGTTTTGAATTTTGAATGACAAGAGTATCATTTTCAATAAAAGTTCAAGAATCATTTGGACAACCAACTAAAATTAAAAAAACTTTTATGATTACAATTATGATTATGATTCGAAGTATTTATATGACAAACTGAATTTAAATACCTTTATAGTCATTCAAAAAAATTATAAGACTTTTTTTTCTTAAACTTCAACAGCCTCATGTACATATCACCATATTTGTTTCTCTGTGTTTCTTTAACTTCAACTTATACCAACTCACTCCATCTAACCATTGCAGTTCTTGGTCTCTTCATTGCATGTGAACAAACAATCTGTC
Source organism: Magnolia kwangsiensis (assembly GCA_037074715.1). Classification (NCBI taxonomy): domain Eukaryota; kingdom Viridiplantae; phylum Streptophyta; class Magnoliopsida; order Magnoliales; family Magnoliaceae; genus Magnolia; species Magnolia kwangsiensis. The sequence goes on along the minus strand of CM073589.1, from coordinate 3,012,691 downwards.
TACTTTCCCTCATTTTATTACCTATTGGTACTACTCCCAAATTCCCTTAAATGCATTCATTTCTATTTTTGTCCTTCCTTGTCTTCCCACTCATTCATATCAACATCCCCGTGCCAACTACACTCATCCTATGAACACATTCTTCCTTAATTGCACAACATTCTATCCCATACAACATGATTGGTCTTATAGCCATTCTATAAAATTTCCCTTTTAGTTTGACTGTTACACGATGATCACATAAAAAACTCTCAAGGCACATCTCCATTTCTTCCAACCCACTTGAAGTCTATGGACAACATCCTTCTCAATCTCTCCACTCATATGAATAGTTGAGCCAACTGGTCAAATATCTATTTTATTAATTTATGTTGTCATAGGAACATCATTGGTCAAACAGGTTGGACCATTTTAGAACTGCATAGCCCACAAAAAATAGGTTGGGGTCTGGTCCAGATTCTAGATATTGGTTCCATCTAACATCAAACACCAATTGGGTGAAACTGGCATATATGGAATGGTGCATTTGACTAATTAGGTAGATGTTCGACACCCATCACGGTAACACAGTAGTAGGTGTTACCCCTGCCATGGGCCCACCTTGATAATTCAATTAAATGAAAGCCCCAACCAATTTAAAAACATAAAATGAAAGCCAATTAAAGCTTAAAATAGAAAAGAACAAGTTTAATTTAAATAGTAAATCATAGGATTCAAATCATAGAATCATAGGATTCATCTAAAAAGTGATTCTATGTTGGATTCAAATCACCATGCTTAAGATTCAACTCAAATCGTAAATTGTAAATTGTAGGATTTCGACCACATTTATATTTACTTATAAGAAGACGCCCATAAGCTTAGAACCTTAATGAGAATCCAAAAGTGACTGATTGTCCTGAATCAAGGCATCTCTCTCTTAACAAGGAAATTGAGAATGCTAATGGTACGGGTCACCCTTCACAGAGGTTTGTATGAGGATTAGCCCCTCAAGGTTCCATATGAGTTTTCAGAATGTTGGTGACTTTTGTTGGCCACATTTGCCGAAATTCAACATTTTTATTTCCATTTCCATTTGGCTCAATAAAGGGACATCATTATGTTCTGGAACATGGAATCGATGCAGTTGGGGCCAATAGATGACAAGTCTACGTGTCAGGAGATATCCCTGGAAAACTTGACTGCTGTGTTTTGCACTTGCAAGTAGCAACAGAAGTTGCAAGGGATTTCAAGTCCATTCTCAGATAATGGACTGTTTGGGAGTGAAACCCATATGTTACTATTTGAGAGTGAAAATGGAAGTATGTTCCATTAAAGTGATTGAGTGCACCTTAGCAAAACAAAGGAAACAGAAACGGGAAAAAAGACTTCCGAACAAGATATGAAGTTTTTTGTTCTAGAACAATACCACCAACTAGCTAAAGAAGATATAGCTAAAAGGAGAGTTGATGTTAGGTGGACAGCAAGTGGTAAAACCTTTGCCAAGCAAATCATGAGAAACCGACCTCGAATAGCTGGGACAAGGTTATGGTAAGGATGATGACGATGAGGGCACCATAGATAAGTAAATGGTTAGAAGGTTTTATGTTCGAAGGAATATATTTCTAAATGGAAAACAGACGCAGGAAAGGAAACACAATCCATTAAGATAATGAATTAATGAATCCAGTAATCAAAAGAGGTCTAAGTTCCATCCCTTAGCTAACACATCAATGAGCATGTTGCCCTCTTGTAGAGAACATCTTATGGGCTAGTTCTCCAAAGCATACAAGATTCTAGAGATCATAGAAGAATTACAAAATAAAATATTATAGGAATCCAAATGGTATGATAGACATTAGTTAAGCATTGTAATTCCACATGGTAGCAACAGGCCAACTATTCCCAAGGCAGGGTAAAGTGGGGTTGATGCCAGATTGGTAGCAAATAATCAAACTTGGTCAAACAAATCAAGCTAATCCAACAAACCTTGATTTTATGGAGAAGTCGTAGAGATTCTCGTATTTGTCTATTACTGTCCTCTCTATCTAGCTAACATAATTAGGAAAGAAGACATTCAGAGTCTTTGTTTGTAATTAGAGACTGGGTATACTCAATTAGGACTACAACTTGGGTTTGGGACAACCCGAGTTTGGGTCATTTTGGTTGAGGCTATGAAGGTCCTTGAGTTGGTTCGGTTTGGAAAACAACAATCCAATTTGAATTCAGGTTGTGTTTGGGTTGAGTAAATGCAGGTCGAGTAAGGTCAGGTTGGGAATAATCCATGGAACTCGGGGCATTCAAACATTGGAAATCTCGAGTTCCATGGAATTCAACAGAGGATTCCTCACATCCCAACAACGAGTAAGTGAAGAAAAAATAGCCAAATTCCCCATTGATGGTCCTGACCAGATACAGAAGATGGCCACATAGCAACACCAACATTTTTGCATAAAACACATGCGTGGAAAATCTTTGAGTGAATCCGAACTGTATAACTTGAGACCAAAATTGCTCTCTCAAATATGGAAGGTGAAATCCCTAATTCTAAAAATTCTCAGATTCCCAAAATCCTAAAACCCCCAAATCCCCAATTTATAAAATCAGAAAAACTCAAATTCAGGGTCCACATTCAAATTCGTAGGCCCTAAAATCCCCACATCCCTAAATGAGGCAACAATATCTCTTATTGCATTTCAATTTCTAAAAGAAATGGAGATAAGGCCCTTCTCTTTAATAAAATAAGTTTTTGTTTCGCTCTTTATTTCGAGACTAGGTCTGGGCTAGGTTGGCAATCAACAGACATAGTTGAATTTGCATCAGAGGTTATCATAACAATCTTTTGGTCATACGATGTTTACTAGATGAATTATCTTAATGATTCTTTCTATGAATGATAATTATGTCTTCCAACATTAGTTCCTCTGATATCCATCCAGAACTGTATTAATACCTTGCAACATTTAAGGAAATAGTCTTAGAAAACTCACTAATATGATGAAGTTACTCTTTCCAAACCACTTTACAGTACTTGAGAATAGACTAGATTCCAGGTCCCAAAAGAAAATCCTCAAAATGATGAATAAATAGTTTCTCATACTCAAAGGTCGCAACAAAAGAAGATAGTTATGCAATTGGACTAACAACATACCAATGTTTATATAAAACATTGAAAGCGATGTGAAAATAATACATATATACATACATGTAGTTTTATAATGTATTTTTATTAATACCCCAGAAACATCCTTTTCCAGAACATTACCTTTTTAAAGAAGCCATATAACAATGCAACTGTCCAGAGAGTATTCTAGATGTTATTTCAAATTCCATGCGTCAAACATATAATTACACATTTGTTTCAGGAATTTCATCAAACACCTGACATGTTTGTTGCTCACTGGAATTTTATCAAAAAAAGCAACACAAGGAAAAGGATAAGTAAGCTAAGGACAAATGTTACCTGATTGCTCGTCTTGGAGATATTCTGCTAGAGAATGGATTCCTTCGAGATGCCGCATTCTCTCCAGGAAATCGTGCCACATCAGCAGGGCCATCAACAAACCAAACACTCAAGGGCCTGTTTGGCCGGGCAGATCCCATGGTATTAGGAGGGATGGGATCAATTTTAAGGTAATGATGGTGGTGTCAGTGGATTGTCTTAAGATCCATGGGATTGCTTATATCCCGGGACAAGTTCACTGGGTCTGTTTGGCACACCCCCCATATCCCGGGATTTTACCTTCCAATCCATTCAACCAAGGGATAGGATCAATTTTAAGGTAATGATGGTGATGTCAGTGGATTGTCTTAAGATCCATGGGATGGCTTATATCCTAGGACAAGTTCATCGGACCTGTTTGGCTCGTCATTCCTATCCAAGGATATTACCGATCCCATCCCTCCTAATACCATGGGATCTGCCTGGCCAAAAAGGCCCCAAAAGATCAGGAATGGGCCTTTCTGCCAAACATTTGTGTGCTTGCAACATCACAAGAAGAAAATAGAAAAAGCAATGATAGATGGAAGGGATTCTAGAATAAAAACAGCAAGAAGAGGAACAAACGGCGAGGAAAATAAGGGATTTCGAGAGAAGCTCACCTATTTGAGATGAATCTGCACGGCGTTTGAAAATCCCTCAGCAAGAAGAGGAAATTCTTCAAGGAATCAGAGCTCGGGCGAGGAAGGGGGAGGAAGCTTGCGCTGTCTGGAAGGGCGAGGAAGTGTCGTGCGTGCGTTTGGAAATCCCTCATCTAAAATGAGAGGATACTTTCAAATCCGATAATTGTGTGTTTACCATCATTTATAACACACACCATATTAGCAACCGTACATATAAGGGCCTATTTACTTAATGGTTAAGATATTTTTATATAAGAAAATATACATATTACCCATCTACAACTAGAATCATTATTTGGTTGTTCTGGATAACCCTATATCATTACCACTATTTATATAAACGAGTTACCACAATTTTACAAAAATTACAAAACTCACATACATTTACAGTATATATATAAAAAAAAAAAAAGAAGCTACCATGAGGGTTAGATCTGGTAGGAATCTATGGGCCCTACCATGATATTTTTGTTATATCCCAGCCATAAATCAATTTATAAACATTCTTTTAAGAATGATACTAAAAAATGAGATCGAAATAAATCTCGGGTAAACCACTCCACAAGAAAATAGTAGCATATAAAATCACTTGGTGGGGCCGACCTGAAAATTTGATGCATATGAAGTTTGGTCTGACTCCTCATCCAAGTGGGGCACACATAATGGATGAGCTAGATTTGTGAACCAAATCTCGGTGGGCCCAACAAATTGATTATGAATATTTTAATGGAGGATACCCTTCTCAACTTTTGTATGGGGTGTGGCACAAAAAAAAGTCACAGTTGACTTGATTTTTAAGCCCCAAGCCCACCATGGAATGGTGCATCTGATTGATTGGGTAGATGTTTGACACCAATCATGGTGGGGCCCATATAGCACAAAAAATACGAAAAGTTCCCATGAGCTCAGCCGTATGGAACCTTCTCCATTAAAAAATGATTATGAAAGTTTTAAGGAAACCCTTCTCCATTATATTATGTGGTGTGGCCCACCCAAGTCATGAATTGACATTCTTCATTACATTCAATACTTTTCTCGGATTAATTTAAGATATTAATTAAAAAATGGGGTGGGTCCAAGGCTTAAGTGG
>CM073588.1:97606506-97608695 GCA_037074715.1 Magnolia kwangsiensis | reverse complement strand
CCCTAAACCCTAAACCCTAAACCCTAAACCCTAAACCCTAAACCCTAAACCCTAAACCCTAAACCCTAAACCCTAAACCCTAAACCCTAAACCCTAAACCCTAAACCCTAAACCCTAAACCCTAAACCCTAAACCCTAAACCCTAAACCCTAAACCCTAAACCCTAAACCCTAAACCCTAAACCCTAAACCCTAAACCCTAAACCCTAAACCCTAAACCCTAAACCCTAAACCCTAAACCCTAAACCCTAAACCCTAAACCCTAAACCCTAAACCCTAAACCCTAAACCCTAAACCCTAAACCCTAAACCCTAAACCCTAAACCCTAAACCCTAAACCCTAAACCCTAAACCCTAAACCCTAAACCCTAAACCCTAAACCCTAAACCCTAAACCCTAAACCCTAAACCCTAAACCCTAAACCCTAAACCCTAAACCCTAAACCCTAAACCCTAAACCCTAAACCCTAAACCCTAAACCCTAAACCCTAAACCCTAAACCCTAAACCCTAAACCCTAAACCCTAAACCCTAAACCCTAAACCCTAAACCCTAAACCCTAAACCCTAAACCCTAAACCCTAAACCCTAAACCCTAAACCCTAAACCCTAAACCCTAAACCCTAAACCCTAAACCCTAAACCCTAAACCCTAAACCCTAAACCCTAAACCCTAAACCCTAAACCCTAAACCCTAAACCCTAAACCCTAAACCCTAAACCCTAAACCCTAAACCCTAAACCCTAAACCCTAAACCCTAAACCCTAAACCCTAAACCCTAAACCCTAAACCCTAAACCCTAAACCCTAAACCCTAAACCCTAAACCCTAAACCCTAAACCCTAAACCCTAAACCCTAAACCCTAAACCCTAAACCCTAAACCCTAAACCCTAAACCCTAAACCCTAAACCCTAAACCCTAAACCCTAAACCCTAAACCCTAAACCCTAAACCCTAAACCCTAAACCCTAAACCCTAAACCCTAAACCCTAAACCCTAAACCCTAAACCCTAAACCCTAAACCCTAAACCCTAAACCCTAAACCCTAAACCCTAAACCCTAAACCCTAAACCCTAAACCCTAAACCCTAAACCCTAAACCCTAAACCCTAAACCCTAAACCCTAAACCCTAAACCCTAAACCCTAAACCCTAAACCCTAAACCCTAAACCCTAAACCCTAAACCCTAAACCCTAAACCCTAAACCCTAAACCCTAAACCCTAAACCCTAAACCCTAAACCCTAAACCCTAAACCCTAAACCCTAAACCCTAAACCCTAAACCCTAAACCCTAAACCCTAAACCCTAAACCCTAAACCCTAAACCCTAAACCCTAAACCCTAAACCCTAAACCCTAAACCCTAAACCCTAAACCCTAAACCCTAAACCCTAAACCCTAAACCCTAAACCCTAAACCCTAAACCCTAAACCCTAAACCCTAAACCCTAAACCCTAAACCCTAAACCCTAAACCCTAAACCCTAAACCCTAAACCCTAAACCCTAAACCCTAAACCCTAAACCCTAAACCCTAAACCCTAAACCCTAAACCCTAAACCCTAAACCCTAAACCCTAAACCCTAAACCCTAAACCCTAAACCCTAAACCCTAAACCCTAAACCCTAAACCCTAAACCCTAAACCCTAAACCCTAAACCCTAAACCCTAAACCCTAAACCCTAAACCCTAAACCCTAAACCCTAAACCCTAAACCCTAAACCCTAAACCCTAAACCCTAAACCCTAAACCCTAAACCCTAAACCCTAAACCCTAAACCCTAAACCCTAAACCCTAAACCCTAAACCCTAAACCCTAAACCCTAAACCCTAAACCCTAAACCCTAAACCCTAAACCCTAAACCCTAAACCCTAAACCCTAAACCCTAAACCCTAAACCCTAAACCCTAAACCCTAAACCCTAAACCCTAAACCCTAAACCCTAAACCCTAAACCCTAAACCCTAAACCCTAAACCCTAAACCCTAAACCCTAAACCCTAAACCCTAAACCCTAAACCCTAAACCCTAAACCCTAAACCCTAAACCCTAAACCCTAAACCCTAAACCCTAAACCCTAAACCCTAAACCCTAAACCCTAAACCCTAAACCCTAAACCCTAAACCCTAAACCCTAAACCCTAAACCCTAAACCCTAAACCCTAAACCCTAAACCCTAAACCCTAAACCCTAAACCCTAAACCCTA